>OX376183.1:3420000-4020000 GCA_947363495.1 Euzophera pinguis
TACGATCTTAAAATTAATGCGCAAAAGGCTATACTCACTTTACATAACACAAATTGAGCGTATTGAGCAGCGACTCGATCCCCTTGGTGCCAAACTCCTCGATCCAAGACAGCGGGTTGTTAGTCAATGCTATCCTGAGGTTCTCCAGACAGCTGTGTAGCTTTCCAACTGATAGTTCTGGCTGGTTGAGGTATGACACGTAGTCTGATGGCTTTTCAAACTTCGACCGCCCTTCCTGTAATCGTCGAAACAATGATTAGGGTTGTGACAAAATGTTCTGTAAAAAAAATATGTAATGTCAATTGCACTGATAAATATTATGCCCATGATCGAGGCCTAGAGGCTACGTTAACCGCTTTTCATCACGTGCACCGTATGCCTGCCTGTTAGCCTACTCGACAAAAGTATAAAAAGAAACTAAAATAAACTAACTAAAAACAATACACACACTAAAAAGTAACCGATTCCGAAAATAACAACAAAATTGGTAATTAATTAAAGCAGTAATTAGCATTTGAAGTTTTCTAATGAAGAAAAGTAGGAGCGTGGTGGGGACGTCTTGCTATCTCTTTTGTACGCACGAAACCAAGTGGCAGTGACGTCACTGACCATTAAGTGCGTTCTTTTCTTATTTCTTGACAGTTTCCTCTTCCACAGGATTTCAAAGGCTTATAACTTATTTAATATTCAACAGATACAAAAAAATCTTTCTGTTTTCAAATTCACGGACTCAAATTTGTAATATGAAATATTTAAAAAAATTGAGTCAAGTAGCCTATTGATTAGTGATCGTAGCTTCATGTAGGTTTTTGATTCCCTTTTTCTTAACCAAACGATGGTCTTTTTAAATGTTCTTATAGGACTACATATATATGGATAAATTTGTATTTTGTTTGTTACTTAATCGTAGAAGATTTATTATCTGTAGTACTCCCGCCAAGTCGACCAAAACATTAGACGGCGAAGCAGGAAGAATCTTCCTTAGATATTACTTTCCGTGTAACTTTGAAGTTGCTTATTACCTGCGCATTGACGAACTTGTAAGCGACCAGCATCTTCTGCTTCTGGTCCCTCGCGTACTTCCTAAGCGGCGCCTTCTTCTCTTCACTGAGGTTCATGTCGCTCTGAAAAAGAAGATATAGATTTATACATATATAATTCTTCGTTTCTGATATGTAAAGAGCACTTTCTTCCCAGGCTGTCATGACATCGATTTATATGATTATATTCTTTATTCAAGCATAACATCCTCAGAGCTCAGGGTTACCCTAATCGTGGTCACAATGGGCCTAATGCAATCGCAAAACGCAGGGACACCGGCCAATAGGATCATAATCCGAATGCCTAAGTGGCCAAAACTATCAAATTTTTCAGGCTCTTCGTCCAAGCGTGTTTTCCAGTTGTGTCCTCAGCTTACACTTCAGAGCATAGGTTACGCTGTTAGTCATAGCCCTAGCGATACTGGTTATAACAAAGGAGCGACTGCCGTCTGAACTTCGTAACCCCTTTTTACTGGTAATCCGACAAATAGAATAACGATTAGAGTATGTTAGTGGACACTATCAGATTATTCAGGCATTCAAAGCATCTCACATATCCTAACGACTGTCATCTAGTTAAGGCGAGACACGACATGTTTTGAGAAGAACGGAGCTCCAGATTAAAAGTTAAAAGTAGACTGTACCTGGACTGAAGCTAGTGGCAAAGAGAAAAATAAAAAGTTTTTGATTTCAGAAGTGAGCGAGGACTAGATTGCAATGTCAAAATGAGATCAGTCTCCTCTGAACATTTGGTATGTTAGATTTTAAACGAACTAAAATATCAATTCAGTCAGGGGTGTCATCCAGTACTACTTTGGTATGACATGGGGTATGCGACCCCGGCTTTCCGAGCTGTTACGGACTCATTCCTTATGTCTTCGAAGTCTGTAGCATCCCTCACCCTGATCCCTACCCATTTCCAAATAAATCCCTTGTATATATATATTTATTTCCTTTATCTATTTCATTACCCCTTCCTTCCTCTTTCCGCCAATCTAAGGTAAGCCGTGCCGAGAGATGCGTGGCTAGGGGCGAGCCTAGTCGAAAGCGTGCCAGTTGCCCTGGGGTGAGGCGCCCCCAGATAAAGGCTAGCCTTCACCTGGCACAGGGGGCTCTGCTGGGTGCGACAGTTTGTGTCCCTACACTCGTGGGAATGCTATAATTTTGGGAAATAACAAAAATCTAAATGGCGGCGATGCGGTTCGCAACTCATTACGTCTCATTTCTCGCGGGGGCGAAAAGCGGGCTAGTAGTATCTGCCTACCCCTACGGGGAAAAAGGCGTGATGGTATGTATGTCTAAAATATCAATCCAAATCAGGTCATTATTCTATCGTCACTTGCTATCGATCGCGCGATCGTCATCTCATCACTACAGACACTAATTACTGCGTTTACTAAAACTCGTGGTAGAGACGCAGTTATTTCAGGAATCCGATCGGTAAATTAATTAACACTGACCTGCACAACTAGTCATTTACAACCGGTCATTCACGTGTCCGTTAATTGGTTTCTAATGACTGCGATAACTATTTGGTGCAGCTCTATTACGGTTTACTATTAGCTGTGGACTGTGCTCGATTTTGTGATTTATTATACAACCCTAATATATTATAGATAGGCGTAGGGATGTGATGACCCCATCGCCCACTGGGTTCCCTTCCCAGCGCAGTCAGTCTCTGCAGGGCAGCTGTTGGTGAGTGGCAACACCGCAGACCTGAGTGCTCCCAGCGGAGGCCCCCGTTCCTCGCCTCAGGCCTTCAGCAGTCGAAGTGGGACAGGACCCCTATCTTTGGCTTGCCTTAGCAGGCCGGCCAGAGTATAGTCGCAAGAGCTAATATGCTCGAGGGTGGAAGTATATAGCACGTAATAGCGTAATAACGGCGAAACCCGCTCACGAGGCAACTCGCGATGGCGAAACCGGAGCCGCACCTCTCGGCACCCTTAGCCGCTCATTCCAGTGTTGCCCCTCTGTTGCCAAACGCGGCGACTATTTGGGGGGCCCATTCACTGAGTGGCGATCACCGCCTGCCACTAATAGTCAGTAATCATGATTATGGCAGGTGTCCGAATCTCTATTATGATAGCCCAGTTTCATCTCCACCCAAACTTCATCACTATATCCCATATATCCTTTTCATACATTAGAAATAGTTCCTACTCCTGCCAAGACCTGTTCATGGACATGTCATCTATCTATATAGCCCGGGACGGGTTTTGGCAGAGGCACCACATGACATCAACTTCTTCTAAGTGTTGGATCAATATCCCCCGGCGCAATCCGTGATTCCCAAATAGAAAACATATTCCAAACTTTTGTCCAAATTTTTAGTTTGATGAGTCCCACAACGTCGTCAATAAAACATTATAAGCGCAGTCTCTTACATGAACATTTAACCCTTGATCTGCTTGGCTCGGTGCGGTATCTGTTTCGGGTGGGAGGGTGTAAGTGTCAGTTCTCTACGTTAGTACTATCAATAATTATGTGGCTATAACTTACCAGCATCTCCTCAAACCGCCTCTGCAGCTGGTCGTCATTGAGGGCGTTGATCTTGCTTGTGTACTCCGCGGCGGCCGAGGGCTCCTCGTCCTCGGCGCGGGGCTCGGCCCCCCGCGGCACGGTGTCGTACCCGCGCTCGGGGCCGCCGCTCGGCTTCTTTGGCCTCCCGAACCATGTGTCCAGCTGGGAACAAGAGATGATACTAGTTAGTTCAATACACAATAACCTTATCAAGAGATTAACAATATCCCCGCGCAAGCCTCTCAACGGAGTGTAATAAAATTCTAATTCTGTGAAACCCTCTAAACGTATACACGTAACACGAAAGGCATTGTGGTAATCGTTAAATAACAATAAGGTGGGCATTGTCCATTCTATAGGTGGATAATGAATCGATGACGTCACTACTTAAGGTAGCGTTGGTATGCGGCATGCATTTCAATTATTAAGAAAAAATATTTTAATTCCATAAATATTTAAATACTATTATCGCGCTTGTTTCCGAGGGTAGGCCTAAGCTTAGATATTAACTTGCTACGATCCATGCAGACCTCCTTCCCTCCTCGCAGATTTCGGTCACTAATACCTACTTTCTATAAATTTAGATAAATAATTCAAGAAAAATATATTTTAAAATGTTTCCCCTAACGGGTCAGTTCTTTACGGTGGTATTGTGCGGGGCACATAGCGCGCAGAACTGATGGCTGTCGAAGTAGAAAGGTTTTGGAACAACCACCATCTGCACCTAATAGTTATTATGACGCGGCCATTATGCCTACTGATTATTGTATACCGTAGAGGTTAAGCATGTTTGTTCCCTATTTAACTATACATAAAAGACCTTACGATTTCATTTATAAGAGATGTGATTGATATTTTTGTTTTTAATACAGTAAGTCTATAAAAAAAAAAAAAAAAAATAAGTCAGTAAAAAAAATTTTAATGGAAAAAGCATTAATTAACTTTAAAGGATATCATCATAGCTGTAGGTACCTTAAAAAACTTAAGTCCACACATAAGTTTTTTTTGCAACACACGACACATATAAGTTTTAAAATCATATTATATTCCATCTATGTTTAATAACAACACACATGTGCACTCACACTAGCTTAATGTTACATTACAATCACTATAAAAATACCTATTCTCAGATAATACAACGCTACAGAGAAAACTTTTTCACGCGTATGATAATACAATTATAGCAAAAAAAATTTAACTGGAATCTATGATATTTGATCAAATTTTTATTTTTATTAAAAAAATATTGACAAATTATAAATCGTTTTAATTATTTTATATATATATATATATATATATATATATATAATAGTTACAAGTTTTTAAGGGCAAACTGATTTTTAAAACCAACGAAAAAAAAAATTTTTTTTTTGGAAAAAAATTATTCAGTAATTTTTCCGATATTTTAAAATCAACAACCCCGGAACATCACACATTTTTATGAAACTGCAACACGCACTTAACTAGCATTCGTAACGAATCGTCGTAAACTAATCGTTAATTTAACTCGCTAAGTGAAGTCGGTCAAAACCATTGTGAATTGTCGTCCTTTTTAGGGTTGTGAATCGATGTCAGCATAATCGATTGCTTTGGTATCGATTTCGTAACGCTCATTGTTCATTTTGCAATATAGATTTGGCGATAGATAGGTAGGCTATAAATATTAATTCTATTAAAAAAAGATAGTCATTTTAATCGGAAAATATTAACTTTTTCTATATCCCCTTTGAAAACCTCTGAATTTAAAACCACAAAAGAATGATGATTTGCACTTTTTTGCGCCAAAAATCAGGCATTATGATTTTTTATAGTTTTGACCTAGCCAGTGACACTCGCGCAAATAAGATGAATCTAACGAAGACGTATAAATTAATCGGTTCCACCGTTTTTTGGTTAAATGGAAGAAAGAGACATACCAACCGGCCAAACACACAACCCTCTTTTTTTGGTATCGTCGCAGACGGGTTAAATTTGTATCGAGTTTCGAAGTGTTTGTCGCATCACTAGCACATTATCCTCGTTCCCTATTACACGTTAAGCTACCACTGGATCACTGGGTCAACTGCCTTGGGAGTAAAACTGAGCTAATTAATAAAACTTTAGCAGTTTTTTTTTTTTTTTGCTAAAGGGATTATTTCCAGCCTTCAGTATTAAAAAGACGTATCTTTTGGATTTATCAAAATTCAATATATATATTTTTTTTAATTATCAGTACAATTTATAGAAATTCTTCAGATAAGTTAATCGTGCGGAGACGATCGCTAGTACTAATAATAAATTAGCATGAATATATACGACTTACCGAAAAGGGGGATCTCTCCCTGACAAACTCTCCAACAACTTTTATGGTATCCATTGTCACAACACTAATAGCACATAACTTTATTTCGAAATAACGCTAAATCGAATCAACTTCTACCTAAACTGAAACTGAACAGAAATCAATCATTGAAGAATAACCGATTTATGAGGGTTTAATACAAGTAAAACAAGCCGAAACAAGAATATTTAAAATTTTATAAATTTGAACTCGCATCATTCAAAAACTACTGCATGAAATTGAATGAAGTTGTATGTATGTAAAAACTTTATTGTACAGAAAGTATTGTATTGTTACAACAAAATAGAACACAACAAGAGGCGGACTTATCAGGGATCTCTTCAAGTCAACCCGAAAAGCAAAGGAAAACAAAAAGAGATTATGGACATCAAATAGTGTACAGTACAACAGTTACAAAGTTTTCAAAGATGTTTTACATTAAACTTTAAAAAAGGGCCTACTTTACAACAGGATCGTTAAACAAAAACATATTCTAAATTCTACACGTAGTATTAGGAGAAACATAAATTGTAATATTTTATCGAATACGATACTGCAATATTGCAACTTGAATGAAATGCCGAAATATGTACTTCAAAAATTGAATTATTGCTGTACTGATCCTCACAAATATAATTTGCTTTCGAACTTTTTTGTGACCGGACGCTAAAATCCATTTTATCGACACCACACCGCACAGAAAGCAAGTAAACACTGAAGACTGAACTCCGAAACTTTGGCATTGCACGCTATTGCGAAACTCCCCAAAATAGTACCAACTCAAAGAGCTATTATTAGCCGGCAAAAGTGGCACTTTTCTTGGAAATGACTCTATTTCGTCGCGATCATCACTGGCATAGAATTAAAACGTCACTACATTACTTTAAAGGGGGGGAATAGACCTTGAACTGAATAACTTCAAAACTGAACGCACTGCAAAGTTTTCTGAAATAGTTTCAGTTTTTCATTTATAAGTACCGTACAAAAAATCACTATTACTAAGCCTCCCAGTCTGCCTGTTATTTTATTACTTGAAGCAACCTTACCTTAGACCCGAAGCCCAACGGAATTAACGGCATGTGCCTTCCAATGCACAAAATCATCTTTATTATCACACAGGTGATCCAGTCCTGCAATGTCCTAACCAAACTGAAAACAAATTGAACAGTGTAAGCTTCCTATGGGAATCCAACCCATTAAACCTCCGAAAGCTGAGGATGCAAAAGTAAGAAACACTCTCGTAGAAGAACACACACACACAGGTGCATGACATCAACAATTTAAAAGCGTGACATGCAAACACATAAACATCTCGTTATATTATAATGATGATGTTAAAGTCGCTTGGAGTGAATCCAAAGTGACACTTCGGGGAAACAATATCGCTTTTACGACGCTGACATCACCGTGAAGGTGATATAATTATTGCAAATTTCCCATGCACCATTATTAATAAACATTGAAACTAAAACATGGCCATGCCGCCTCATACGGGGCATACATAGTAGAACAAAGAGTGCTGGCTGGTTGCAGGATATGCGTGCTAAAGGACTCGCTCTCAAGGATGCCGAAGACCGGTCGAAATGGAGGAAGAAATGTAGGAAAGACGCCAGCCGAAGGTAACAGAAAGGTGCCAAGATGATGAAGAAAATAAGTAATAATAACTACGGCCTAAATTATCTCCATAAAAAAGTTGACGTCATAAATAAAGAAATTCTCATAGATCAGAACTCACACGAAAGGCAATGTTTTATCAATATTTAGCATCATGGATCCTAGGGAAATTTGTGTATAGTTGTTCCAGTTAAGAGATTACTTCAATAGATCACACTTAGGCTTTGAGAAACCTCATTACACAAAATAAATTACACCAACCTACAGAATAGATAGTATCCAAGGATGAATCTAAAAAAACGTAGTCCCAAATATTTCATTTTCACAATTTCAACACATGGATAAAAAGAACTGGATAAATTTTATATTTCTATGGAATACAACATTAAGCAAATAAGCTCTATAATAACATACATACATATATTATCATCACGCCTTTTTCCCGTAGGGGTAGGCAGAGACTACGAATTTCTATTTGCTACGATCCTTTATAATTAACCTTACAAAATACTCTGTCACGAATAAGCACTAATTATTTCGATTCCGCGACATAATAATCGAGACATCGAACGATATGTACATCTCGATAGATTTCGAAATTACGACTGGCGCTAACAGTTTGCTATAGTTACGGCGAGCCTTATTCATAGTATGGAGTACTATTTTCGAAATCTGTAATCGAATGGGCGTCAACACGTAATTGAGAGGTGAACATTGGCACGATAAGAAGAAGCCTCGAAAAAGGTATTAGAATCGAATAAGGTACTTTGCGTACTTCAGCCATGAGCGAAACTTCTAACTCAACCAAGTATCACTGTATCTGTAAGTGCTGTCAGTATTTGTATAAAATAAATAAATAAATAAAACACCTGAATCAATCAAATATGGAAAAAAGAGCGAGTTGATTTTCATTTAGAAAGGAGCGTATCTCGAAGTTCTTTCATTTAAAAACGAACGGTAATTCGTGCCTTATTATTGATTGATATGATATTCAAATAGTGATTCCATTCGATTGAAAAATATCACATACAGTTCGAAAATAGACTCCTAGGCTCAGTCTAACCTTGGCCATGAAAATATACAAAGAAAAAAGGCGGAAATTAAATGCTAGAGCTTATGTGTAGATAAAGTGTGTCATGGGCTGATTTGATTGATGCCTGAGATGATTGTTGACTTATGGCTTTAATACCGAGGAATTTTACGAGACAATTATATCTCTTCATTAAAAACAATCTAACGTTTGTAAAGGTCTTCAAAAATTTACCAACTTGGTGCAAGTACAAAACTAATTTTTTTTATTTATTAATTTGGATTACTGTTGTCGTGTGCTAGGTGCCCAAATGTGTTTGACGCCCAAATGACGTTTACTTAGCATCTGTCTGAGATTGGGAGAGTATAATACCATCGACACGCAAAGAAGAAGACAGCAAAGAATAGCTTTATAGTAGCAAAGTAGAGTTTAGTTATTTTATTCATATTTTAAGACGTTGGTACATTTGTACTACGTCTTGTTTTGAGAGGACTAGCAGATCTGTGCAACTAATTAACATACATATATATATTACTATTTCTCCGCATTAAAATCTTTAAATATATATGTATGTATATTATACTCCCTATTTGTGTAAATCTAAGTATGTTTATTTAGCTGTAGGGCTCTTTTTTTTCTGTAATATCACACGAAGCTTTTTTGCGCCGCTTTGTATTTTCTCTGTTTTTCCTAATGGTTGACTGGGAGAGAATGCTTTTAGCATTAAGTCCGCCAATTGTATTTTTACTTGTGGTACAATAAAGTTATATATAATAAATAAATACATACATACTATCACGCCTTTTTCCCGTAGGGGTAGGCAGAGACACGGATTTCCATTTGCTACGATCCCTAGAGACTTCTCTCGCTTCTTCTACGTTCATCTCTCGCTTCTTCTACGTTCATCTCTCACTTCTTCTACGCTCATCACTCTCGTCATACACGGTCGTCGATTACTCCTGACATCTCTCTTTTTTAATATGTGTACGATTTGGTCGCAGCATGTTCTCCGAGGCCGGCCCTTACCGACTTACTAAACTAATTAAACTCAATTCAATTCCGCTACCAGACTATAGCTACGACCACGCGTAATTAGGACGAATTACAAATGATCTACAAAGTATTTAGTGACAAACGTCCCGCATGTCTGTATGTGTATTCCTGTCTAGCATATGCATTTGTTATCTCTATCTCTGTCTACTACGCATTGGTAGGTTCGTAACGTTCATAGTTTGAAAAAGTTAGATGTCCTAAAAATATATATCGTCGCCGTTAAAGAACCACGTCAGAGGTCGAAAACCATGCATTATACTGTGCAACGGGAAAGCCGATTTTTCAAGTCAATTGTACTTAGTGATTTGGAGTGTCGAAGTATGACCTTGTTAAGACCGAAATTCTTCCTTATATATGACTAATGTAAATGACATGTCGGTTAGATCATTGATCGCAATTTAATAGCTTAGGTCCAGCGCACACCAGCAGGGGCGTGGTAGGATACTGAGAAAAGATCAATTTGAAACAAAACTCCGGAAGCGTGAAGGAAAAGGGCCAGACCTAGAAACAGATCTAGAGGGAGACCTACTAGACCGCAGCCAAATAACACTGTGATGCAGTGTTGTGTTCCTGCTGGTGAGTAGGGTCGCCAAACTCCAGAGGGGTCGCTGTGCTGATAGCGGACAGGTCCGGTGTTGCAGGCGTTCATAGGCTACGGTAACCACTTACCATCAGGTGGGCCGTACGCCTGTTTGCCTACTCAGTTGTATAAAAAAAAAGATAGACATGCGACTTAAGAGATTTTAACAAAGAGTGGAAAGTAACATCGATGAATAGAGACAGGAGGCTTTTGCCCAGCAGTGGGACCTAATTGACTTAAATAGCTAAGAAAAAAAACTCAACTACTATGGCTGGTGTGCCCTTGGGCCTTAGCCTTACTGCCGGTTTCACCTGTGTGTACTTCTGAAGTTTTAATCTTTACAGTATTGGCACCATATTGGCCCCCAACCAAATGGATAATGATTTTGCCTTCTTGCTGTGTCTCCGTACGTTTACTTTTCCTACACTCTAGAGGTAAAAGAAATTGCTTTAGCTATGTCTTTGTAAAGATGTTTCTGTAATGATCATCGATGCAATTTGTATTGATTTCAACTAAGCCGATGCTTCTTGATCCATACCTACGGGTAACGTTGCCAGGTGTCCGGATAAAGCCGGTTAGGCTTTTTGATTGCGTATCCGGCCAAAATAAACGGTGTCCAGCTTGTCCGGCTTTTGTTAGGCTTTTTACATTTTCTTTAATTTAACAAGATTTATGGTAATAATCAGAAAAGCTTTAAATACTGAGACACAAAATCCTCAATAATGTAGGGTTTCCGGTTTTAGCCAAATGTCCGGCCAAACTGGCTGGTCTGTCCGGCTATTAGGTTTGGCGACCTGACAACCCTACCTACGGGAACATTTTGCGACTGCATGGGTTTACTGTTGGGGATCGTTATTTACTTGGATTAATAATTGACCCGCGCTCGACGGAGACCAATTATTTATCTAAGGTTATTATATATATATTTAATGTCTTTCCAAACGTGCGCAACCGGCACAAAGTAAATAGGAGGTATTCTGTGCGGCAGGTTCGGTAGAAGTATTTTCTATTGTCTTTTCTAAAAAAATACTCGTTAGCAGACTCTGTGTAGTCCTAATACGTTAGTTTAAGATGATTCAGAACCTAAAACTTTGGTCATTGTGACATGACTTAGATTTACTCGTATAGACGATAGGTTGTAGGATCAGAAAACTTTTTTCTGTTTCAATGACACATTATTTCACTAAGTGTGGCTTGGGGCTGTAATTCTAGGGATTAAGTGATCCTATGAATGAATGAATGCTTACTGTGAATATTCATCGGTACAGGTGAACAGACCCATCTATTAACCTCGCAGCCCACTGGTTTAGAAACTTGTGTTTAAACAGATGATCAGCTAATCGAGCACGACCTATGATTTAACTATTTAATTAAAGAAAATGCGTAGGGACTTGTGTGAAAGCGGCTATTTTGCATAATTTATACGAAAACCTAAATTTATCGCGCGATTCACGTTGTATTTTGAAGAATATTCAAAATTACCATGTTGTGGGGTCAAAGATACAAAAATAGCGGAAGGAAAGGTGAATTGAGTTGATTCCATATTTTAACCTCCAACCAAAAAAGACTGCTATTGTAAGCTTGACGTGTCTCTTCGTGCCTCTACCACGTGTAGCGGCGACTGCGTTAAAATTTTGTATGAAGATTCTTTCTTTAAGGCAGTCGCTAGCGTATAGAGGCACTGTATGGGACGGGACATAGGATAGGAGGAGATCCTTAGAATAATATTTGGTTTCGCGCGCGCTCGACTAGATACCGCGCTATGAAGAAAAATCAGTTTCCAGAATACGGCAACTTTATATTGTAGTGTGTGTAAGACAATGTGCAAAGACGAAGTCTTACATAGTTTGAATACGCAAACTGGCATTTTGCTTCTGTTTTTAAAATAAAATTTTAAATTTATCTCGACGCCCAACTCACTTATCGGTTGCGGCGTGACTGACGCGGGTATGCGGCAAGTACGCTGAATTCGCGTAGTTTTAGTTGCCGCATTTGTCTAGTACGCCGACGGTATCTAGTCGAGCGCGCGCGAGACCAATTATTAATCTATAGAGATCATTTAGTATGTTCAAAAACAAAAGATTGTAATTTGTAAAATCTATTCATTTATTCAGAGTGGGATACATAGTCAATCGATCCTGTCACTGTTTTGTTAGTGTTTTTGAATCTATTGGCCGAGCGGATCTGAAATTGTAGACATAGATAGAAATAATAAAAAGTATTTTTTTTAAAGAAAGATACAATTTAATAACGTTGATTTCTACTAAAACTTTTGAAACCCACAAAACTTGAGTCCGCGCTCAGTGGGGCCCTACAAAATCGTGACCCGTATAAGGTCAATCAGAATACTTGCCTAACGGAACCTATACCAGTTTGCTAATAAGAAATTCTCATTCATAACATTTTAAAGTTATCTTTTTGATGTTATTAATGTAACTTTCGAAAATAGCATCTGCCTTGCCTATATCCAATATGTTGGGAAATATTCTGTTAATAGGCTACTTGACCATATTCATACTTGGTTAATATTGTTATACTAAACAAAATATACACTAAAAAGTAACCGATTCTGAGAACACCAAAAAAATTGGTTGTTTATTAAGGCAGTAATTCGATTTTAAAGTTTTCTCTAAAAGAACAGTGGGAGCGTGGTGGGGACGTCTTGCTTACTCTTTTGTACGCACGAAACCGAGTGGCAGTGACGTCACAGCTCACACAGTGCATCCTTTACTTGTTTTTTGACAGTTTCCCCTTCCACCGAATTTCAAAGGCTTATAACTTATTTATTTTTGAACGGATTACAAAAATTCTTTCATAATTCTGTTTCTGGAAATAAAAATATTGATATGAAAGAAAAAAGAAAAAATTAGTAGAATACCCAATTCTGTGCAACTTATTATTAACTTAGGTTTGGTAAGGTTAGGATATTGCTGGCTTGATGGGCGTTAAAGGAACCACGTCAGAGGCTAAAAGGCCGTTCCGAAAAACTCTGACAAAATGGTGTACTGGGTCGATTGACCAATTAACCCACTCGATATAAATGGATTCACTCGAATTTTCATGTAATCTCAATTTCAGGTTACCGGAATCACCCGGAATGTGGAGTATTTTAGCTTAGTCCAAGAGCTTGGATACTCATTATTTTTATTAAATACTAGCTGTTTCCCACAGCTCTGCCTGCGTCAAAAAGTAGCCTATGTTTGACACCGGGTCTTCAACTATATTCATACCAAATTTCATTAAAATCCTTTCAGCGGTTTGGCCGTGAAAGCGTAACAGACAAACAGACAGAAAGACAGACAGACTTTCGCATTTATAATATTAGTATGGAAGTATGGATATTGACAAAATTAGACAGCTGTAACCCTATGTTTCATGCAACCATGGTTCCAGACATGCGTTTGAACAAATAAACAATGCAATAGTAAACGATCGTATGGACTTACGTGCGACAAGTATACAAACAAACTTTAACTAGCAGCCGATAAATGCTTAAGATCTTGATCGTTTGAATTTATTCACGTCTTATCTAGGCAACAGATTGTCAATTCTGTCAAAAATTCATCTTCGATAAAAACTTAAAAAAAATTAAATTTAAAAGTTTACCATACAGCAACGTTCTTCGTAATACATAGAATAGTTTGGTGTAAAAGTCGTCCAGTGGCTCCATTCATGCAACCGAACAAATTTCCCCAAGGAACATAGCTCAAAACATGATAAACAAATTTGGACTTCTCATAGTAAGTTAGGTCACGTGATGAGACATTTTGTATGGGAGGTCCAAAAATTTACTCCATATTTCGACCCATGTATCTTGGGGAAAGTTGTTCAGTTGCATGAATGGAGTCACTGGACGATGGGTCCAAAACGACTAAAGTTTCACGGTGTAGACCTTATAAGGAATATGACTCGGCAATCGCGCTCGGCAATACAGTTCAGACGCCTAGACGACTAGTCTTCCCAGTTATCCTAGAAAGAATAGCCTTTGCGAATCAAACAATGGCCGGCTAACAGTATAATCGAGGCCGGCAGTCGTTTTGGGTAACTCATTAGCATTTCACGGCCGACCTTCGATTTAAGGTTAAATTTGAATAAACGAAGACATTTATTGTCACTACTGGAATCATCTCTAAGCAAAGCATGATGCATAGTTGGAACTGTTATATAGAGTCACTCAAACTCAACGGAGATTTAAAAAATATTTAAAAGAGACAGTGTTGAAATTAACCTCGGTCGGACCCACGGAGTATTTACTAAGAGGAGATGCCGTATGAAATGGCGCAGTGATGTGTTCATTGGCGCCTCGCCGCTCACAAAAGTGGCCGGAGCTTGTCACTACTCGTTTAAAAGCGTACCGAGAAACAGATCGCGAGCTCCTAAGTGCATCACGACTTTCCACGGCTATTTTACAAATTTACCATTGAATAATTGGTTTCTGTTAAATATATATTTACGGCTCTAAAAGTTATACCTAATATTTAATACGTTCATAATTTATAAATATCGCCATGTTTTTAAGATTGGAACTTCGACGTACAAATGACATCTATTAACAAGTACTTGATAATTTGTAAATAAGGTATTTGTAAGTAGTACTGCTACTTTCCGTAAGATAGATATCATTGTGGTTTTGAGCCACGGCCGAAACCAAGCACCCCGCACGTCTGCCTTCCGCCCCGTGCCTCACAAATATTTTCTTACAAAGCGCTTATTATGGCATCTCCTCTTTGTAATTGCTCCATGGTCGGACTGTTGGAAGGAGTATACTAGGGAGAACGAGAAACGGACTCGCCTTAGGGACTAAAAATGCTGCGTAAAGTAAATAAAAGAAGTAGAGTTATGAGTCCTTTATCTAACATCCTAGAGAGGTAACAGTACGCGTACCTTGATAACGTTATTGTACGTTAAGTAAGCGAGGGCGAGTTCGTGACTCTGATTGATCGACGCCATTAGTGGCATGTTATCATCAGCTACTCGGAGTAGCCCACTCCGTGTTACGGAAGGCACTTAAACCGGGCCACGATTCAATTTTCTACACGGCAGCTAAGCCAAATATCTTCAGTCAGGAAAAATCTTACGTACATAACAAAGAGATGTCTTATTAAGTATAAAATGTACAGATGTCTAATATTTTAGTAGATTTTGGACATAGCACAGGTTATTTTAAGGACTTTTACTTTTTGTGCTCAAGTATGAGTCGAATTGTTTATATAAAGATAACTCCTACGCCTGTAAACCGGTTAGACAAACAGTCGACACTGACCTAACGTGATGTCACAATGATATCATCTTTTGCATACGAATTGATACAATTATAGGAATTTCATCATTATAGTAAATAATAGTTCTTCATTATTCATAATCATTTGAGAGCTAAAAACGGCTTCTAAGCTTTCAGAAAGCTGAATCTCCGAAATCGTAATCCATACTTAATCCATACTTATATTATAAATGCGAAAGTCTGTCTGTCTGTCTGTCTGTCTTTTACGCTTTCACGGCCAAACCGCTAAACGGATTTTGATGAAATTTGGTATGAATATAGTTGAAGACCCGGGGTCAAACATAGGCTACTTTTTGACGCAGGCGGAGCTGCGGGAAACAGCTAGTAATATTATAAATGTGAAAGTGTGTTTGTTTGTTTTTTTGTCCTACTTTCACTTTAAAAGGGAGCAACAGATTGATGGGATTTTTTTGTGTGGAGATATTTGAAGACCTGGAGAGTGACATAGGCTACACGTGACACAAACGGAATTCCACGCGGGCGAAGCCGCGGGTACAGCTAGTAGACTTTAAATCAAGGATTCGCGGAGAAGAAATATAGATATATATATATAAGTCAAGCAATAACAGGCGTGTATAGATTTGGTCGTGTCATCATATTCAAGTAATATATTAGTTTTTGAGAACATTGACTGTTAATGAAATGAAATTTATTTACACAAAACATGGTTTATTAGGATGTTACATCGTTTTATGATACGCATGTTTTGCCCGCAGTATGCCATGTACATATTGGATACGTTATCGGTAGAGGAAGGTCCTAAGTCGGACTTTAGACCGAAGCACAGAAACTAAAAAATTGCGGAAACCAACATATTTTCTATTTTTACCTTTTTCTGCCGCCATGTGTCTCTCCTTTTGATTCTAGGAAGAGTTCCTGCTCCACTTTTATTACTTTGCATTATCACACTGACTCACTATCACTCATAGATATCATAGACATTTATGCACTACAAAAAACTAATAAAAAAGGTAGGCTATAGCTATCCACTTTGTTATAGAACATCACAATATCACTATTGAACACAAAAACAACTGGCAAATTATAAAAAAAAAAATACTACAACTGGCCAGTAAGAAAATTGGAAAAAAATACGTTCGTCAGCTTATATGGCGCGAAAATAACTAAAGTCGATGTTATCAACAATCCAATCGGCAGATAGCTCTGAGATAAGTAGTTATTTGAATGAATGTGCGCTAAACTGATAAGGTTAACATAAATAGATGCATATTTGCAATTCAAATATTTATTTTTAGTCATTTTTTTCGTTGGCGCTTGCGTATTAGAATGTTAAATTTGTCAATGTCTCCCCAGTCTAAACTAGAATGTTTAAAAATTTCTAAATGTTTAATAAATGTTTAAAATTTCTAATTAATTTTTAGAATCACTTTATTCTTTAGAACATTACTTATACATTTTGGGAGACTTATTTACCCTTTTTATTTAACTATAAAGCTACGAATTACTCGGTTATTTAACGATCACTACTACTAAATAAATTAAAAACTTACTGAATGGGGATTGGAATGATTCATTAACAACCTTAAGTAATTATGTTAAATACCAGCTTTTGCACGCGTACGTAAATACGACAAGAACAATTTTTATGGGATGAAAATTACCCTATTTCTTACTAAGTGTATGAAAATTTTCAGGAAGATTTTTCCCGTAAAAGAAGCGTGGAGATCAAATAAACATATCCATAATGTTTTCTTATGTTTTCGCGATTGTTATTCATTAAATTATACTATTTTAATACGGTTTTATCGCGTTTATAGACACAAACAGAAAAAACATATTGCTTAAAATAACATATTGCTGACATGAAAAATAGACGCTCAACCAAGTCTGCAGTCTGTGAACATGCTCTAGACAAACCCAACCACTATATGCGTTTTGATAATCCTCAAGTCCTTGGAAAGGAAAACAGATTCATTCCAAGGATGTTACGTGAAGCTATTGAAATTAAAAAACATCCTAATTTCAATAGAGAGGATGGATGGCAGGTACCGCCAGCTTGGGACCCAGTCATTAACTTAATAAAATCGCAAACTCGGAAGCAGACTGCAAGACCCTTAGATACTGTGAGCCAATACTGCGTGAATCGGAATAGTTCCCAATAAAATTTCAGGCGGTAGTTTTGTAATCTTATGACATCAAAGACAAATGTTAACTTAGTCTGCCTGCGACCATGAACGCTGTAAAGTGTTTGAAACGTCAGGTGTAAATAAATAAGTAATAAACGCGATAAAACCCGTATTAAAATAGTTTAATTTAATAAACATATCCACTTCCGCTTTTGCACATGCTAGAAGACAGAATAATATTATTTATTTAAGCTTTATTGCACAATACAAAAAATTGTACAAATGGTGGACTTAATGCCAAGTGGCATTCTCTACCAGTCAACCATGTTTGAATTTAAAAAAAAACTAACCATAAGGCTGAAATCTTTCTTCACTTCATTTAGGAAAATTTGACGGCGGCCGCGAGTTATCATTCTCAAATTCTCAATATTTAGGCAATGGACACTCGATTACGATCAAAATCAAAAACCGACTGGCGTTATTAACAATAGATTTAATTACGCAATTCTACTCTCATTGTATATATAAGAAAGTTTAGTAAACATTTTGTCGCAAACAATATTTGTAGGAAATGGCATCATAAAAACATATTGTATGACATACTACACCAGTGTAGTAAATAGTAAATTTTCAATCTTTCTTTCAGTGGTATTTTGAAGCTTAAGAAATTATTGTTGGTCGATTTCGGCAGCAGATTATACAATTTGAGTAAAGGGTTTCGCTTTTCGGCCCCGCAAACAAAAATGTGAACCGTACATGATTTTACTAGAACATTCTGATATAAAATATGTTTGGAAGGAAGAAAAATAGTGGTTTATAGTAAGAACGAGTTCTAAACCATTTTGCTATAAATTAATCGTTCATTCTCTGATCGTCACTATACCTATAGTGACATTTGAAAATCCATCCATACTAATATTATAAATGCGAAAGTCTGTCTTTCTGTCTGTCTGTCTGTCTTTCACAGCCAGACCGCTGAACGGATTTTGATGAAATTTGGTATGAATATAGTTGAAGACCCGGGGTCAAACATAGGCTACTTTTTGATGCAGGCGGAGCTGCGGGAAAAAGCTAGTCCCTAATAAAAAAAGGCATATTTTCTATATGTACACAACATGTTGAAAGACAATTTATGTTTTCATATCATTTACTAATTCATTAATTAAACTTTATTGTATTTTAAAATTCAAAGAACACAGGATTTTAGGTTAACTCTTTTATACCAATTTGAACAAAACTATATGACATAACACGAAATAAGCTCCTATACTAGGTTGAAACGAAAAATGTTTTTTTTTTATTATCTCATCTATTACAATGTATATGTGTTAAAAATGTATATAATTATTTACATACCACACGACGTAGGCAAGCACGTAACCTTTTCAACAGTGAACATGGCATCATACAAATAATTAAACGGACAAATTTATTAATTACATTTTTTTCCAATTCACTTTCGCGTTTTGTGTATAAGTAAATAGCTTCATAAAAACAAAGGAATTAAGAATTCAATTGCATGATTAAGTAACATATTTTAGGTAAATAATGTTTGAAAATTGCTGCTCTTTTTAAGCACTATAATATAGTTTTCGTACTGAGTATTAAAATTTTCGATAACGTCATTTTACTACAAACATAACGTTACTTAGTACCGTTGACAAAAAATTGTAATAAAAAAAAAATATATATACTTAATCATCTTTCCGTGCCTATGAAAAATGTTCAAAATTGGCATCTATCATGAGATTTTTTAACGTAGTCGATAGACTTTAACTGCGACTGGTGTAAGACCGCAATGGCGCCTTCTCATGCCCTAGGCAATGACCTACTTTGGGTTTCTGCGCCATCGTAGTGAGTTAGAGGTGTACCTCTTACTCATTACTTTCTGTCTTACTACTACTCATCATCATCATCATCATCATTTCAGCCGCAGTCAGTCCACTGCTGGACATAGGCCTCTCCCAATGATTTCCAAAATGATCGGTTGGCAGCAGTCTGCATCCAGCGTTTGCCTGCGACCTTTTTCAGGTCATCTGACCATCTGGTCGGTGGATGTCCAACGCTGCGCTTACTACTACTCTGTGCTACTAATACTCTCTCTCTCTCTTTCTCTCTGTGCCGTGCTCTGTACTATGTTCCCATGGAGCAATTACAAAGAGATGCCGTAATAAGCGTTTTGTAAGAAAGTATTTGTGAGGCTACACGGGGCGGAAGGCAGACGTGCGGGGTGCTTGGTTTCGGCCGTGGCTCCAATCATGGAGCACGAGCCATGACAAGCTCCGCCCACTTTTGTGTCGGCGAAGCGCCAATGATCACATCCCTGCGCCATTTAAAACGGCATCTCCTCTTTGTAATTGCTCCATGATTACTCCATTTTAAAAACGATGATTGAAAGCCGATTGGTTCCAGGAGCCCTATTGGTGTAATGTATGACATATGTCGAATGAAAATCATTCGGTATAGAACAAAAGTTATTCTTATCGCCGATTTGGCGTGAGTCACACTTTTCAAAAATAGCACTCCTAAGCTCTGAAGCGTAAGCTAAACATGCGACTGGGAACCACGCTTGGACGATTATAAGAAAACACTGCGCGGTATTCGAATTGTATAAATTTTATATTTTTTTTTTATGAATTTTGTGATTTTTCTTCTGATCATACCCCTTTATCTTTCAATGTCACTCTGCTACAGTGTATACATAAACGATCATTAGGGCGCTTGAATTGCATTCCACTAGAACTTATACCATACTTTGTAGTACACCAGATTAAAAAAAAACGTAATTCCTCCTTTTGCCGAGAACTGTTCATCCATCAGAGTTTAGGCAAGGGAAACAACATTACATGAAATTCTCTGTAAGGTCTAAATAGCCCCACAAAAATGTTGCTTTCTGGAGAGCTGCCATGGCTAAAAGATGAGCTTCACCTTTGACTTTCCCCATGAGAATGGCATAGTCACAATGTGTGACTGAAGCCTCATTAAAAAAAGGGATTAAAAAAAAATTAATAAAATCTTTATATTAACCATGGAGTCATAATCACAACCACATGAACACATAAAGATAGAAATACTTACAAAGCCACTCTTCGCTTTCTCATGGCGGGACATTTTTCTCTTCTTAACATTCAGGTGAACCATTCTGAAACAAAAGAAAATCTCTAATATCTATAAAAAATTAAGTTTGTCTATCTGTGTGCGATAAACTTATAAACTACTTTTCTTGTGATTTTCTTTAATAAATGGAGTGATTCTCGGTGATAGTTTAGGTTTATTAATTAATTTCGAGTGTGATATATATATGGTCAACCGACCCTGTACACACTCTGGTGACAGAGCTTTTCGAAAACTGTCTCAGTATAACAATTAATTTTCGTAAATTGTGTAAAATATCATAATTTTAATTGAAGAACATACATACAGGAAAACTGTTATCATAATACTCTATAAAATCCACTTTAATACAAATTCATTGAATGTGTAAATATTTGTTAATATATTATTGTATTGTATCTTGACGTTTGTATTTTTCAATAACATTCATTTTTATCTTTAGCGTGCAACTTCACACACATGCTTAAATCCCATGGGGACAGTACTTTTATCCTAAATATAAGGTACCCCGTGTTTTTCTCACTACTCCTAACTATGTGTATGTAAATTTCAAGATTCATTCAAGTATAGAGGAACATACATAGATCTAACTAAAATATAGAGGAATTCCCAATTCAATGACATGTACATTACACCAACATTCCCAGATGTTGATTGTTGTATTAAATGTAGTTCAGTATGATACAGATGTCTCATATATTTGTACTATCGAGGTGAATGAAGCGTGATGATGTATACAATTTGTTTTATTAGCCAGCCGAAAGTCGCTACCGTTAATCAACTACATTTAGGTCAAAAACTAAACTTTTCTTTTTAACAAGTAGTTTATGTTTTTATAATCTCACAAAATATTACTAAATATAATTAAATATTCATGCAATATGAATGATTAGATGCTTGGAATGTTGTTTAGCGGCCGCACCCGGTCACAATCTATCCTTTTACAACATAAAACAGAAAAACATGGGTTTGGCAATCCAACGAACATTATAACCTAACAAACTCTTTCATATCACTGTATTATCAAACAAATATGTGCAGATAAGATAAGGAATATACTTTACCACTAAAAACGAGTAGAATTAATCCAAAATATTCTCACAAACATCACTTTTTTGATAAAAACATGATGGATAACACAAACAACGGACGTATCGCGCACACATAGATATTACTAGTGACGTCATTCGACTTTCGACGTTTGTTTGATTGACAATAACAACTCAAAACGTTTGAATCGTAATCGAGCAGTGTTGCCACACCTTGTTTAACACACAACTTCAATCGATCGACTTAGTTAAATTTATAACTTTAAAAAAATATTCCTTTACTTTGGGTTGGAACTAATAAAAATATACGCTGATAATACCAAGAAACTTGTTCAAACATTCAGAAACTGGGTGGGGATGTTATGTTATCTTATCTTGCATAAGGGGACCTATACGAAGGAAGCACGTCGAACTATTGGGTTCTTTTGTACTTACCCCTTGCCATTACTCACCCACAGCAGGGTTTCTGAAGAAGAACTGCATGAGCTTCAGAACATCACCTGGTGCGAAGTGCCTCTAGTCCTCTAGTTCCAGATACGCTGTTCCGAAAAGAGATGACTGTGGTTTTCAAAGTGTGATGTCAGTGCTCCTGTTAAAATCCTTGTCTGTTTTCTATTGTACTTACAGATCTTTTTATGCAATCTGGGGATTTCAGCTCCAATCATCGCCTTTAAGTGTGTAAGACCACTCTGTAAGTGCCATTCGGCTTTGTGTCTTTCCCTGACAGTTTCTTCAATAGTTGTGATTGCTGTATCATATGCCAGCCCGACGAAGGGTTTAGGACCTGTAAGTGGAGCACTAGACCCTTCTCTTGCCAGTCCGTCTGCTTTCTCATTTCCTTCAATCCCAAAGTGACCCGGTACCCAAACCGATCTTAGTTTGTTGGATCTACCCAGTTTATTATGGGAGGTCACACAGTCCAAGATCAGGAACAGATCCTGCTGGAGCCGATAGCAGCGAGAGCCGACTGACTGTCAGTAAGAATATAGATTGTGGGGGTTTTTAAGCCTTCTTCTAGATTCACTTTAGCACAGACAGTAATCGCATATGTTTCTGATCGAAATACAGTAGATAATTGCCCCATGCTTTGATACAGTTTTCTGTCCTTGGAATAGATGACTGCACCCGGTCCATGGTTGGTTTTGGACCCATCCGTGTACCAGATCCGGCAATCCTTATCTGAAGGTCGGAGCTTATCCTTCCATTCTTTTCTTGAAAGAACATATATTATATAATTCTTTTTAAAATTGTACACGGGTTGTATTTTATCACTTCCTATGTTTATCAATCTGTCGAGTTTATGTTTATTGTCCATTTGCATATACCTCGTCCTGGGTGCGATCCTGTTTACAAACCAGCAGTTGATAGCCGGTAAAGTGCTTTGCAGGCTTCGCCTTCTATATGTATATAGGTGCAGCGTCGGTAGTCCTAGGATAACCTCCATGGCTGCTGTTGGCGTAGTATGAAATACATCAGAGATCGCACAGCAAGCTATACGCTGCAACTTCTAAGTTTTACATGTCACCTGTTGGACTTTCGACCACCATACAAGTGCACCGTATATCAGGATGGGCCTCACCACCATTTTGTACAACCACGGTACGAAATATAGTTTTTGGCCCCACGTTTTACCAAAGGTATTTCTGCACATACCAAATACTCTCATGACCTTTGTTATAATGTTATTAACATGTGGGTTCCAAGTCAGTTCTCTGTATAGTGTTATACCTAGATATTTAACCTCCTTGGCTAGCTTAATCTCCGTGCTATTCATTCTAAGGTTGTTTAGTCCCGTCAGTTTTCGAAGCCTTGTAAAAGGTATCGTAGTTTTGCTCGGATTTATACTCAGGTTGTTTTCCGAACACCATTTTTGTACATCCCTAAAGGCTTTATTCATTAAGTCCTTTACAGTATCGGGATCTTTCCCATTGATGAGGATGGCAATGTCATCCGCATATCCAACCGCTATTACTGGTCCTATAATAGGACAAGATACCAAGGAGTCGACTACTAGACTCCAGAGAGTTGGAGATAATACTCCTCCTTGCGGACATCCTTTCGTCGTCACAGCTGTTATCTTATCTCCTATACGCTCGGCGATAATGATCCGACTTTTCAGCATATTATGAAGACCCTGGACGTCTGAAGTCTGACTGCACGAAGGAGAACTCAATCAAGCCCAAGGCAGAATTTTCATCGTATCTAAGTTATACCAGTAGTAGGTAACTACTTATAACTTTCATTAACTTCGAAAAAAAACAATACTGGCCACAAAACTTCTTTTTGAAACTTCAAAATTAAATCTGTTCTGAAAATATTGATCTCATTTTGTTTTTATTTCAATTCCCATTCCATCACCTCGCAATGAGAACATCTCTTTCAATTTTTAAAAATTAATTAGTAAATTACCATTTTAATTATATCTACTGAAATTATTGGATTTAAATCATGGATAAACAAGATCAACCGAAAAAGTGCTTCTGTGCCAGATGTTTTTTGCCAATTTGTCCCGAGGACAAGGTAGACATTGATGGCCAAAACTTTCACAGACTCTGCAGTACCTGCTGTAAGTACTGAAATTTTTTTACGTTTATTTAACACTAACTGTTCCCCGCAGCTCCGCCTGCGTCAAAAAGTAGCCTATGTTTGACCCCGGGTCAACTATATTCATAACAAAATTCATCAAAATCAGTTCAGCGGTTTGGCCGTGAAAGCTAACAGTCACACAGACAGACAGACTTTCGCATTTATAATATTATTATAGTATAAGATTGTTATATAGGTTCTACGCTTAAGTACTCTGTCTCAACTATGAGAGATATAATGAAGGTGCAAGAAGCAGTCCTATATTGATCAATGCATTTCATCAAAAATGTCATGTCATCGACATCAGGCTATATCAACAGATGGCGCTAAAATGAGCATGACATGGTAGAGAAGATAGTCTTTCATATGAAAATGTAAGAGCGATAGGTGCAAAAGCACAATCATTGCCAATTCATAGACTTCATATTTTGAAAGCACTCGTCGGCCACTTCTCGCCTGCCCATGGGTATATTAAATTATTTACAAATGAACAAGTGCTATGTTTCTTTGTACCTCAAATTGACTTTTATTTTCAGGCATATGCCGAACCATCCCGACATCTCTAAAGATGTTCTACGGTCATGTGTTCTGCACAGAGTGCTTCAACACACATGTGCTGATGAGGTTCAGGGGGGAGAGTCCTCGTATCCACTCCAATAGCTGGTGGATGCAGTGGGCACCTGGTGCTAAGCCGCAGACTCAAGCGAAGGAAACTACTGAGAAGAAAGATGAAGGTAAGAAACTAATTTCAGCTACTCGCACTACTCTAAAACATACTTCTTAAACCCTGCCCTGAAAAATTGTTACGTTACGATCTAGGGTTCGCAATTTGGACATCAAAACCACTTGGTCTGAGAAAACTTCAACACTGCTTGTGTCAGTGTCTACTGCGGTTGCCAATTACTATTACAAAATACTAAAAGGGAAATCGGGATGATAGGATGACAGGATAAACCTCTGTGAACTTTTCATTCTTTCTTTCTTCAATCGCCTTTCCTTCTTTCTTTCTTCAATTGTTTTACCATTACTGGAAGACTGGAAGATTTTTTACTGACAGTAAACATTTTTTAAACAGAAATGAAAGGTCCGCAGAAAGCAGAGGCGGAGCCGGAGGAAGCGCCCAAAAGGTGCACGTGTGCCCGATGCCTTCAAGCGGTAGAGGAGAGTAGCAGGGTGATGATCGACGGCCAAAGCTTCCATCCACTTTGTGCTAAATGCTGTAAGTATTCTTGCTTGTCATGTTTTAACAATACCCAATAGATTAAAAAGATTTCTTCAGGATCAACAAAATGTTGATACTTCTAGTGATCAGACATTCTAGTAAATCAGGATAGAATCAGATATTATGAGGATCTCGTATTTTGCGAATAAGGGACTGTAACGTTAGGCCTGTTTGCCAGAGCCATAGTATCTACAATGTTGACTTTGCCATTTTTTACCATAAGAGTGACATTGCTTAAACGGCAAGGGTCATAACGAATACGAGCGTAAAAAACGTCAGTGTGTATTTTTACGGTGGTACTTAATTCTATATTTTATTTTTTTAAGTTCTGAACTTGTACTACAGTAAAGAATAATGCATACAAAGAAATGTCCTCTTTCGAATACCCAGGTCCAGTAAACCTTCTTGCTTACCAAAAAGAACCATTCTTATCAGGATTACCTGTTGAATCTTAAAGTTAACCATTAAGCCCCAAACCTTTTTCCCGATTTCTTACTTATATTTCACTTTTCCAGACTTCTGCCATAGAGTACCCACATCAAACGTCAAGATCTACTACGGTCAGGTGTTCTGCGAGGACTGCTTCAACCGCTACGTTCTGAGCCACAATAAGGACAACCCCTCTGAATTCTTCCGGTGAGGAAAGACCCTTGTAAAATTACACGTTGCGATGACATTATCCTGTCAGTTCATTTACTATTATGAAGCGTTTTGACAAGTAATTGAATGTGAATATAACTTCATCGTAGGTATCTCAGTAGCTTGCTTTATCGAAATTAATCCTTTATCATTGTTGAGGGATCTTCAAGCAAACATTCAAACAAAAATTTGTAGACAACCCAAATATTATGCAATCGATTCTTGAATTTGATTTTGGTATTTTGGTTTCAGTCCACATTTTTGCTGTTGCGCCTTTGGTTTAGTGGATGCTCACAGAAAGCACACTTTATTTTTAGTTTGATCCCCTGAATCTGATAATTGTTCTTTGAAAGCTAAACTGATTCAGTCTGTTGGTTCTATGATGAATGGTTGTTAGAAATAATATTTGGTGAATGACATCCCAGGCCCAGGCCAATAAGCGATTTTGGTAGCGACGATTTGCAGGATCGGTTGAACTTGTAACTCGCTCAAAATGAATAACTTTGGTCTGTTTTAGCAGGACATGCTTCGAACAGTGGCAGAACAACGCCCATTTTGCCGAGCACATGAAGGAGTTCATGACCGGCGGCAACAAGGACAGCACTCCGTTCGTGTTCATGATGCAGCCGCAGCAGTTCTGTCGGTGCGGCGGGGCGCCGAATGCAAATGAGAATATTCCAGCTGATCATAAGAAATGTATGTTGGTTTTGATATTTCTAACTTTAGAGGCAATTAGTGGAAGCTTCTTCGCTGCTACCACCTGGTATTGAATTATTAAAATGATTTTGACATAGGTAACCTCCCATGTTTCTAATTGCATAATATGAATGAGTGGTATACTAATAGCAGTTAAGCATACGGCCCGCAATGGATGGGGGCGATCACCGTAGCCTATTAATGTAGATCCCCCACGCTGAGAGAGAAAATTTCCTTAGACTTTCCAAAAATGGGGACTTCCTGTAATGGCAACTTTGCCTTGAGGCCATCACTAGCGCACTTAGTCTTCAAACCTGAAATCTGAATATTCAGATTCAAAACAAAACTGAATTTTGCAATGAATTAAAAGCTTAGTAATATTTTAGCTTGTAACATAACCTAATTTTCTTATAGGTGCGTAAAATGGTGAAAAATTTTCAGCTGCCACACCGGGTACTATATCAATCGAAGAAGGCTCCATCGCCACTAGGGACCTCTCGTTCGAGAACAGAACCGAGATATCTGACATCCCACAGTCAAGTGCAGCGATGGAGGACTCTCGCGACAGCATCGGTGTGGCCGCAGCGGAAAAAATCGAAAAGCTGACGAAATATTTACACGAGAGATGCGTTCTTACTGACAAAAGCACGAAAAAATGGAAAAATTTCGAATACGACGAAATTTCAGCGACGTCCGACCAGTCGTTTTACGCGTGGGTCGATTTCCAGAATCCCAACACGGCTAGTGCTCGGTCGGATTGTCCTAAGTGTTTGTGGCAGTGTGGTCCTATTTACGTAAATGGTGATATTTTCCAAAGAGAAGTTTGTTGTGAAGAAAATTGATTTGAATAAAATGTGGTGTTCAATTTTAATTTGCTTTGTTTTAGTACGCAAACCTCCTTGCCCCCAACCGTTCCATGGTCACACCAATTTACCACACTACGATTAATTTTAACACTAGTGTGACTATGGATAAGTTAACCTGGTCCCATAGTCACACCATCACACTCTTGACCCAAAGGATTCAATTAATTTTTTACTTTGTCATTTGTCATTATTTTATTGTGTGTAAAAATGGAATTTGAGGCTGATTTTGGTGTAGTACTTGTTTATTTATTAAATGGATATAAGCTGAAAGTGCATGCTAATAAAAGCAGGCCCACTTAAAATTACTTCCATATGATTGTGGTAAAAGTATAGAACAAGTAAAAACAAAAAAAATGAAAGGAAATCAAATCCTATGTACCTCAACGGCTCTGACAGAAATTTAAAAAATAACTCGTTTATCCAGCGGGGCTGTACGGGCAAACCCGACATGCAAACATATATCTATACAATTTGCTTACTAAGCGCCTGCGTGCGCGCTGCAATCACATACTTAACAATTTACATAATTTAGTGCAATATACGACTTCTACCTAATAACATCGTTTCTCTTGTGCTCCCACATACAACATCTACAGTGATATCCTTACACAACAAGGATATACCCCTACAGGGGCCCTTGGTTGTATTACGCTCGATAGTGATCGTTACTTGTCACTATGTACCTCTCGATTTATGTAGGTATTGACTTCAAAGAATCTTTAAAAGAAAGGGAGAATCTTCTTACTAAGATGACAACTACGAAAAACGACAACTTCATTAATGATTGATGTCTCCAAGACCTGCGACGAGGACAAACAGCAGTATCATTTAAAGTCATACCACACTACGACTCTGCTCCAACGGCGCTCTTACCAAACACCCTCATTAGCTAATACGACAACTCGAAATCCACCCACCGACAGCTAGCAGGTGCCCAGCGGACATCACACCGACAGTTAGCACCCGGCCGCTCTCGCTTGGCGACCGCTAAACCATATAATAGCCCGACCCGGAAAATAAAAACCCTGTATAAGCATCGGTACTGATCATCTGTAAGGTGGCAACATGTTTTATGATAATCTTATTTCTTTTTTTTTTGTTTGAAAGGATATACTCCCAATTAGGTCAAACAGAAATTTTATCATCATCACTTCGTGTAAGTTACATTGTCAATCGACCATGTACACCTTGGTTCGAGTTGAACGGTACAGCCTTTCGGCCTCGGACGTGGTTCCTTTAAGGACCACCCAGATGGCAGCAGAGACGGCTTGACGACTGGAGAAATTAGAAATTTTATTGGAATCAGTATAGTAGTTTAATATTAAAATCAAAATAAGATTCCTTAAGGGTCAACAATGCGCACGTGATGCTGCTGGTCTTGTGGGAGTCCATGATGTTTTGCGAAAAAAACTGGAACAAGATAACCGTTTTTTAACCTGATCTAAACCGAATTCATATTTCTGTGGGCGTCCCGCCACGCGAGCAGGATTCGTTTCAGTGTGAACGGTCCTTTAGGCTGCAGAGCGTGCCAAACTACTCTTGAAAAACATAACCCTTCTTCTGACGCAATCGGGTAAAAAAATGTGAATGCTAATATCCTCTTTACACTAGGTAAAAGACTTTACCGAATCGTGGATTCCATGTCTGTAGAATCGAGAAAGAAGCAAGACTGACATTGACACGACACTACGTATGACAAGTTAATGACAATGGCAGCACTGCAATCAAATGTCAAAAAATAAGGCAGTTCGCACACGGGGCTATGCGATTCGGGAGACGCGTCTGTGACGGGACTGCGATGCAACTTGAGTTGCAACGCACGAGTCGCGTCGTCTACGGACATAGCTGATTTTGTATGATAATCATGGAACTAAAGATAAAGATGGAAGTCAAGCAGGCATACAATAGGCTGGTCCCAGAAAATTTGACCTAGAGTAAACCACAGACATATAAGTCGTACACAGACGGAACATAAGTTAATAGTTATACTTATGTAGCAAGTAATTGTTGTTGTCCTTTTCTCACGTATTCGGATCTATATGGCGATATCTCTTTTTTACACCTGTAGCAACATTCACTCACACATAGATATTAAGCTACGCGTGGCAATTTTTGGCCGTGACGCCATTTTGTAATCTGCGTTGTTAGATCGGTGAACACTAAAAATAATAGAGTAGAATACCGTATAAATGATCTCAGATCATGCACTCCACACAACATTCATACATTCTTTGAAATCATGGGAAGCATTATCGTAAACAACTTACCCTAGACTAGATACAGCCCAGGCTGCATAGGTTTGCATGTGTGTGTTTGTGCTACGCTAAGTAATAGCATACCTTCCGTCTGTTTACGTCTTATATGTCTGTGGAGTAAACCCTGTTTTCCCCAAAGAATTACCAACACTTCAAAAATTTTGCCTAGTCAGAAGTACGGTAGAATTAAAAAAGAAATATTGATATACCTTAAGTAAACATATAAAAATCTTATCTAAAAATGATAAAAATTGCAGCAATTTTTTTTTTTTTTTGTTTGAGTCTACCTAGTTCCCTCATTCGATAATGATTCCCTTGCAAGATTCATAATCGCTTCGCTCATTAGCTTAGAAACGCAAGTTTTAGACTATTTAGCTCTATGAATTTCACTTTGATTTTTTGGAAAAAAGGGTTTAACGAAATCTTTATATCTAAAATTGAATTTATATTATTTATATTAATAATGAAATTCATATATAATTGGCTAGCTAGCAATTAAAAAATAAATTGTGTATTTTATATAATTTATTGATAGGATAGACTATTTCGGAGATACAATTTAAACGAAAAAATTCTTAAAATTATATTTATTTTGTTATTTAATTTTAAAGATTGTAAGTGATGACGTCAAGCAGCTCTAACTGCAAGAAAGCAAAAATTACTTAGGTATTAAAAAATATGTATGTCAGTGTCAAATGTCAAAGTCAAGATGGACCGCGAGCCGCGAGTTCGTTTCTTGTTTGTTTACAATCGCCAAATATCTAGCTAACTACCCCATTTCTCCTATCTATTGCTTTACTGACGTCCCTTCATCGGTTGACATCTGATTTTTCAATAATTGGACACCGATTATTCATTATAATGTATGAATGAATGTAATGAAGATGTAGTTAGGTTATTTATGGGTTATGTTTACTTGAACAGAGATGACATTTGGCATGGGTGACAAGTACGTGAAGCGCCTAATTAGCGCTACCAAACAAAAAATATTTATTCACTACCCTGTGCTATCAACCTAAAAAATTAAATGTGAATACGTCATACGTTAGCTTTGCTAAAAAATGAAAGTCATTGGGTATCCTGCGATTTTTTTCAAAAATTGATGATTAATGTAATCTGTTCCTTAAGCCTATTCCTCGAAATGGTTTACGAATTAGACATTTTCATGAAAAAGAATTCGTTATTCCGTTCCACATGTTCCACGAATGATATTAAATCGTGGACACACTAATATATCACGACTTAGAAAGAGAGAGGTGGGTAACGAAATGCATTCAGGTAATTTTTTTTACCGTTAGCATTATTGTATGCAATCGCAGCATCCATTTTAACTTTAGATCTATGATGATAATATACTCTCGTGCGAATAGTAGTATAATCAAGTTTCATTGAAATAGCGCCGTGTGTAAACTGCCTCACAACGAACCAATCCCTTTAACTATATAGTGTGTGCAACGAACAACGAAAGTGTTTTGTTGTACAGGCGTGGCTCAATTTAATGTTTTCTGAAGATGATTCGCTTTGCGATACATAATTATTAAGTGATTTATAGCTCTATTCAAATATCTAATTCACTATTGCTATCGACTGTTAGCAATTTGACCCCTTGAAAAGTGCTTACAAACAGCGTTCTTTCAGGGCGTCGTCGTGTTCAATAAAATAGTTTGTTTATTTTGAAATAAAACAATGTACGGAAGAAAGACGCCTTCCACATATCGCTCCACGCCGTCTGTATATTCTCATTATACTGGAAAGTAAGTATTACGTACATTTATATATACTTTTCTGATAAACTAAGTTAAGACCGATAATCTTATCGGTCTTCAGGAAGATTGGTTCAGTAGATAAAGCATGAAAATGAAACTAACAAAATATAAACTTACTTTTGGTGCCGCAATGTCTAAACGATAGAGACTTATCCAATCCAACATTGACTTTTATCATGAGACTGGCCTAGTCACTCTTTGTAACTGAAGCTTTTAAAAATAGATTAAAAAACTTTTTAATAAATAATCAAATCAAATCATAATTATTCCTATGCAAGATGAGTAGATGTTCTCACTGGAGGACACACTAAATACCTACCGCATTACAACACATTTATAGTGCAAATAAACACTGATTGCTGATACAAAATTGAGTAAAATATAATGAGGTATTTTTTCTCAGTGGTAAAAATTGCCTGTGGATATGTTTTGTAGGTCATCAATGTCCTTTAAAAATTGCTTAGATAAATGGATGCAAACAACCAAAGTAACATTGGTGCAGAAATGGACTTGAAGTGAAAGAATTTGTGAAATTACTAAACACTGCTTGATATGACACATCAGCTGTAACAGGTGCCTGTCTATAGTTAAATAAATAAATATTTACTTTCAGGTCCACAACAAACCTAAGGTCCACAAAGTCTGTCCGCTCTCTGAGAGTGCAGTGGTATCAGAAGCCAATTCTGCACGATGCCTTCTTTCTGGATCTCCAGAGAGGATCGCTCCTCACGGGTTTCATATCACTTGTAAGTTATGTTTTGAATACATTTTGATTTGCCTTTGGGGTGGTCTATAGACAGCATAAGTCTGAAAAACTTTTTTTTTCTGAGAAATCTGAAAAGAGTAGTCTGTCTGGGGAAGTACCTCCACCCTACAGAAGACCGCAGCCAAATAACACTGTGATGCAGTGTTGTGTTCCTGCTGGTGAGTAGGGTCGCCAGGCCCCAGAGGGGTCGCTGTGCTGATAGCGGACAGGTCGGCAACGCGCTCGTGACATCTCCGGTGATGCAGGTGTTTATAGGCTATGGTAACCACTTATCATCAGGTGGGCCGTACGCCTGTTTACCTACTTAGTTGTATAAAAAAATTAAATAAAAAGTCTTACTGTTCACCTAATGGTAGTGGTCACCGCAGCCTATGGAAATGTGTTGTTTCATACAACTGAAGTTTTGTGTGTCCAACTAGTCATTTATATAATGCTAAATGGTATATTATTTCACAAGTTCTTTACAAAGAGAAAAATTTAATTTGAAACCAACCCTCAAAAATCAAACTTGCAAACAAAAAAATGTAATTCACCGTTTTTTTTGCTAAAGAAAATTTATTTTCAATTTTTTAGCACAGTAAAAGCTTCCAAACTCTGACATGACCAATTTCTGTTTCAGTTCATAGCGCTATTCACGTTTGCGGAGAGTATCTTCGACCTGTACTGCCTGGGTATGGCCACCCCGGGCTCCGTCCATTACGGATACTACGTCATCAGTTTTCAGTTTGTTTACGTTGGTAGCGCTCCAAGTAAGTACTTATTGACTCCATCATGGTCTTATTGGTTTACTGCCTTTTTGGTCAACTGGTTAAGATGTTTGCCTTAAGACCCAGAAGTTGTGCGTTTGATCCCCACAGAAAGTTTGTTTGAAACTTCCTTCTTTTTACAATAATAAAAAATTAAAAAATATATAACGCAACTTTTTCCATAAAGAGATTTCTTTCAATCAATTGAGACTGTTTAGTCAACTTTGTTTAGTTGTTATCTGTCTGTTTAGGACATTACAAGCTTGTATTTTTTGATTGCCTGATAATAAAGATGATTCCGTGCTTCGGAAGGCCAACAGGTGATTGTTAACGCACATCATGATGGTGGCTGATTAGAAAAGGATTACAGGGATCAGACTTCAGCCTGAATGTAATAACTAGTACTGCCATAACTAGGAATATGTTTAAAGCGTATCATAAGCTCTGAAGCGCAAAGCTTGAAGATGCAACAAGCGCAAGATAGCAATATTACATAATTTATTTTATTGTTTCAGTTCGCAACGTCCTGATCGTATTTTCGCTGTTCTCATGGATCGGATCCTTAGCAGTGCTCATCACTAGTATTATACTAATCAATGCTTTGAGAAAGGTAAGCAATTCGAAACTATAAGGTACTGTTTTTAAGGAATATTAGGATACTCACTTCATCAGAATACTTAAAATTAGTTTTAATTTTGTGGTAGCTAGCTTTGTCAGAATATGTTTAATTTTAGTAGCTATATCACACAATTTAGAGCTATGTTTTTTAAAGCTGCTTAATTTAATCTCTTAAATCCAAAAGCTGAATTAAAAGATGATAGTAACACACTTTTGCTCATTCAAAATCAATGTGCAGAATAAAAACAGTTATGCGTGACTTGGTTGTTGCTAATCGTTTGACATAATTATGCTCAAAACACATAATTCCCTGTAAGTGTAAGCCAATGTTAAGTAAAAATGTTCTGTCCTTTTCTCTCCTAACGTGAAAGAACGAGGCAAAACACTTTTTAGTTAACATGGACATAGAAAACTATTCTTAATACTTAATCACTTGTACATAAAATAATAAGTGAATGACAATTATTTAACTAAAAGAGGAAACATAAAGTAGTTAAGATAAGCAATAAATATATAATGAACTAGCTGTTTCCCGCAGCTTCGCCTGCGGTATATAGCCTATGTTACTCAGGGTGAATGTAGCTTTCCAATAGTGAAAGAATTTTTGAAATCGGCACAGTAGTTTTTGAGTTTATTTATTACAAATATACACACTAAAATACAAATCTTTCCTCTTTATAATATTAGTGTAGATGTAAATTACAATAAATAAAATAGTATCACCAATTATGTTCAGTCACCCCATCTCTACATGGCGACCCTGCCAGGATGAATACTAACTATTAAATTCACTTATTCATCTCACCAAAATTATCAAATATTTGTTGCACGTCATCAATCATTAATCACTTCATTATCATCCACCCATGCTGCTCTGATAGTTAGTACAACAAAATAAAAATAAGGTATGTGGATTGCATGTTTCTTGTACATAAAACATAAAATTAGTAAGTATGAAAGTATTTTACGCGCTAAATCCTGTAATTTTATGATTTTCGTTGTACATTGAGCCTTTGTGTCTCAGGAGAGACTTCGCTTCCTTATGCGTGTTCTACCGCTTGTATAATGGGCTATGCTCGGAGGAATTGTTTGACATGATGCCAACATCCACTTTTTACCATCGCACCTCTCGCCATCGTAAGGGATTTCTTTCCCATACCTTGGATCCCATGTTATCTATCGCGTACAGTACGCTTCAAACGGAATTTCCTCCTTAGTACACTGCGATTATGAAATGAACTCCCTGCCATGGTTTTCCCTAGTGACTATAACATAGGAGCCTTCAAAAAGGGCGTGAAATAATTCCTTCAGGGTCGGCAAGTTCCTTCAAGTTTTGGACCAGGAAAGCGAACGACAGATTGCAGTGGTTGGACATCGAGTAGGCCTATGTCAGTAGACAATCCAATGTATAAAAATCTAAGTTTAAATAAAACTAGTTGTTTCCCGCAGCTCTGCCTGCGTTTTAAAGTAGCCTATGTTTGACCCCGTATCTTCAACTATATTCATACCAAATTTCATCAAAATCCGTTCACCGGTTTGGCCGTGAAAGCGTAACAGACAGACAGACTTTCGCATTTATAATATTAGTAGGGATATTGATTGTGTATTTTTTAATAATTGAACAAAACTAGAAATAAAGGCTACCTTTCTTTTATTTTTTGTACATTAAACAATAAATACAATACAAGGAGGATGAACAAGAGAATTGTGAATTCAATTTCAATTTATTTTCTTACAGGAGCACGAAAAACGCATAGTCCCGTGGCTTTACACATTCGGAGTGTTCATACTGTTCCGCCTAATAGCTTTCATCTTCGCGGCCATAGTGAACGATATGATATTCGCGTACAACATACTGATGTGTATATGTTGGGTGGTCTTCTGTCTGTGCGGGATGTATGGGTGGCTGTTGGTGTACAGCTTGTATTTGGAGTTGGCTGATTTGACAAAGCTTGAGGATTTGGCGCATTTGAGGGTGAGTTTCGTTTTTTTTTAGCAATCTAGGTTAGTTGCAGAAGTTTTATGAAGTAGTGTTGCCAGGGAAAGTTTGAGGAGCTTGATAGCCGAGCGCGGTGTGCGTATCCGTAGCGAATGTGCGTGTGTGCAAGCGACGGCATGGATTGGTCATTTTGTATCTCTAGCTACCTGTTTGGCGAAAAAAATGGTATGTACGTTGTAGTTTCCTCTCAAGTTCAAGCTTCTGCCGAATAACAATTGCCCCCGTATTCTTAAACATAACCTTAAGGGCGTCCTTCACTCAACTCATTGGAACGCCTTAAGAAGGTCCTCGAACTTTTCTCGAAAATGACATTCTTAATTGGTTGCTTGAGCAAACTCCAATGAGGAAAGACACAGGTTATAATAACAATCCGAAGTACAAAAATTTAAAAAATACAAAAGAATAGAGTAAAAAAAAACAAATTTAAAAAAAAAGAGACAAAAAAACTAATTTATAACCACTTTAGGGTACCTCTCGAGCAAACTTATATTTGACAGTTTGATACTCACCTCCAATGAGAAAACATCTCAAGTCAACGAAGCTAGTGACGACTAATCATATCAATGAGTTGGAGTAAGGTTGAGTCGAGTTTGAGGAAATGTTTGAGAATATGAGTGTTAATCTCAAAAGACTCAGCTGCGCTTTGGTCTTCCAATACTACTCGGCCGTAAAATTGATTTCCGGCCTCGACAGTAATGTACCATTTTGTCACTAATGGCGACCAATCCAATATGGACTGCGGGTCGCGTCTCGCCGTCGTTTGTCACGCGCATTAGCTAGTTACGGATACGCGCTCGGCTCTCGAGCTTATTACTCGACTACTACGGAACCCTACATTGCGCGTGGCTCGACACGCACTTGACCACTTATTTTAACTTACATTCGTATTGTAACAACTACTATTTGGTCCCCAGATGGGCACAATGGCGTCTCTAAACGCTTCCCTAGCCGGCTCTCGTCCGACCACGCCACACAGCACCGTGTCCACGATGCCCGCCTCGCAGATATGATGCCCGGATGCTAAACCGGACCAACCGGACCGACCGGACCAGCCGGACCGACCGGACCAGCCGGACCAACCGGACGAGACAACACCGTTAGCGGACGGCAGCTTGGAGACGCCGGTTTAGTATCATTTCTGTTTTAGAACCCTTAGTCCATTTTGGTAACTAAACTTACCTAACCAGTTACAAGTGAAGATTTTTTTTTCGCTGTTTTGGTAACTAGTTGTAAAAGATTTTATTTCCATTTTTGTAACTTTGTAACTATTACAAGTGAAGATTTTTCTTTCGCTAATTTGCAGTTTCGATCGCGTGTAGTTTGTACTGGTGGGTTACCATGATCCCATAATTATATTCAAATGCGTGTGAGTAAGCGCGTAGGCACAATACGGGATGTAACGGTGCGACCACACATCGTCTATTAGCCCAAATATTTGTGATTGCAAACATGCAATGGCAAATATTTGGGCAAATAGCGCAACTTGTGGTTACTTCCTCGCATATGGATAGTATTATGAGATCATTATAACCCCGTCCCCAAGTATTGGACTGTCAAATGCAAAAGTATTTTTTTAAATCTGCCTCGATTCTCGCGCCTTTCAAGGAAAGTCTAATTTTTCGAAGTTCAATTTGTCGAAAAACTGTCGAAGTCAATTTCGTATGAATGAATTTAAACCGCCATTTAAAAAAATATATTTATAAAAGCGCGATAATCGGCCCTGTAATTTTATAATCGTATTTAAAATAATTCCATTGTGACTTAATCAAAACAATATGATTTTGGAGACTTTAGACTTCTCAAATGTTCTCGATAAAGTGCCATTGCGCTGTCCACCGTTATCATATTAAATTATTTAAAATCACCACCTCACTGCCTTATTCATAACAAATAACAGATGCATGCATATTTTAAGTACGTGAAATTTTTTATGTAATTAAAAATTGTCCTAGAATCAATAGGATATCTGTATAAAAAATTGAATATAAAAAAAAAACTTGGAATTTGTAAGATAAGACACGTTTAGAAATACGATAAAAAAAGTAAACTGAACTAATAATTGGATATTTGATTGAAAAAATGACAGAAAAAAGTATTTGATCTTCCTGAATTGAACAAAATTACTGTATTTAAAATTTATTTTTTATCCTTATTTTCTACATAAAACAGGCGTAATCGATTTGGACGTTCAATCGATTTGGACATTGAAATGATAATGAAAAGAAACATGCACTAACATATCTCTATGATTTTGTAATTTTTTTATGAATAAGACGAATATTCATTCTTATACACAAAAGAGAGAATAGGGTTATACAAATTTATGATAAAAAAAAAGATTAACATATTTTCTTAAAAGCCCTTATTTGTTATTGTAAGTCCGTCCAATTTATGTACCATTTAGTTTTTAATTAGTGTTTAAGATTATTTTTAATAAATATTAATCAATTGAAGACTGTTAAGCGCCTTTAAAACATATCCGCTTAATTCTTATCATTAAGTTTATTTTATAGTAAACCTTTCTAAATCATTATTGTAACAAACTTTTTAATTAAAATAATATACATAATTATTTGCATAAACATTTTATTTATGAATGCAAAAGTATAAATATGGCAACGTTAGTTGTCTATGCTTTTTATGGTTCCACCCGAAGGGTGTCCTCTAGAATCTCTATGACAAAATATATAAATTATTTTATTGTAAGTAAAAGTGTGACTTTTACGAAATAGCAATATTTGGCTGCAATATCTCGAATCCAAATTTAGTTACATTCATTTTATACAATAAAACCAAGCTTATTTCTTATCATTAAGTTTTTATTTCATCTATATAGCTGCGGAAACCTACGTTCGTGGCATTTTTGTAATTTTAATTTATGTATTCTAATGGTCAATCCTACAAAAAAAAAAAATTAAGCAAAAAATTTCGAGAAAATATTAACACGTCACAGGTCGAGGAAGTTGACGTGAGTAATTTGCAGTCTTAATATTGGGGTTTTAATGCAAATGTCATTAAAATATGGATTAATTCTTTTTGATCTGTGCTATTCAACAAGCGCCATATTTTTTGTCGGGTTGGGCATTAGACGACTGACGCACATATTAATGAGTTAACTAAAATGCACTTAATAAACAAATGAAATCTTCATAGTGTAAATTGTGATGCATTTAAAGAATTATATTTTAACAATCTTAATTAATTATTTTAAATTATCCTTATTTTTTTAAATAATAATCTATTGTATTTTTCAATTGTCATATACGAAACTGCCTCTAAATAAATTGTAAAAGACGAAACGAATAGAGTTAAGAAAAAGTATTACCTTTGCATTTTCTAGATATTTGAATACAGGCTGATTCTTTGAGATCGCGAGAAATGTGACTTCTGAATTGGTTTGATTGACACTTTATAATAAACTTACATGTGTTGTTATTTCTATTTCGTTTCTGTCTAGTTAGTTGATGTCGTGCCCCTGGCGTGATGCCCCTAGCGTTGCGGGCGTTCATGGGCTACGGTGACCACTTACCATCAGGTGGGCCGTATGCCATTTTGCCTACTTAATTGTATAAAAAAAAAGTGTTTTCATGTTTGTTATTGATGCTTGAAATGTATTTATTTTTAGCAAACCATTGACGCATCATTATTTTGAAAAGTAAAATCGAAAAAGCTTTCTAGAAAACGTGTTCACAGTCGTGACGTTGCCATAAGAGTGATCCGTTACTGTCTGTCTTACTGACAGAAATTTTTTAGTGAGGGTAGGAACTAAAAAAGAGATTGTTGCTAAGATTAATTTGTTGTGCACCCACATCTAAGATCTCTGCTTGGCCCAATTGTCGCTAGATAATTATTTTAGCATTAAGTCTGTCTATTGTGATGTACAATTGTACATAAATAAAATACCTAGTAACTAAAACTGTTATTAAAATGTGTAAAGAAGTCTCAATGAATCACCCTGTACAATGTGTGCCTTAGAATGCCTAAGCTTATTGAAAGAATCTCAATACTATCATTATGTGTTTACTTAAAAAATAGATATTAAGGCAAATAAAATATAAAATGGGAAGTTTACATTTAAAAATGTGGATTTTTATACCAGTGTGTTGTATTTGCTTTCAAAGTCATTGTCAGAAAATGATAATTTGTAAATAATGAAAAATTATCGCTTTAAATGGTCCAAAGCACATGAGTCCATAACTGAACAGAGAAAAGATTCATAACTAGTTTTTATTGCACGAAAACGTTTTCAATAGTGCGAGATTTTGTATAAATTCCGTACTTGAAGAGCCCATTTACTAAATGCTGTCAGCTGATTGCAAGATTAGAATGAAAGCTGATTTTATATGAATTCGTATTTCATATGATTTTTTACATAAATTTTAAATAAAAAAGACACCCTGTGTCTGATATTTTGTCTGTTTCGTTATGTTCTGATGTAGTCGCTGGAATACCCGTTAAGAGAAATGTTTATATCATATAATGAGTGTTCTGTATTGCAATTGAAATTAATTTTAACATACATTTACACCTGTAAATGTAAGCCCGTCCATTCTGCGGATTACTACTATCGATTAGACCATTACAAAGCTGGCAACACAGGTTAAAAGAGGGTAGTTTATAAAAAAAAACAATTTGTGTCAGCGGTCACCAGTGCAGTTCTTATGTTGGATATATGAAAATAATTTGTTTTTACTCTGTACACAATTTTATATCTGCAATAAATGTTTGCAAAGTCGTACTTTCTCTTTATTTCTTCCACAAAAACCAATCTATTACTATATATAAACTACCAAACTGAAGTACCAGATATTTGAAATAAGGTATCAAATAGCAAAAAGGTATTGTATTTTGGTATTATTCAAACATCAAATATCGCTAGTGGTCCAGGGGTCCTGACGCTTACAAATACTTGGATCGTAGTCACAGTAAAATGGCACACGTCTGCATTCTGTGTATTCCCGCACCGTACTACGTCAGTACATATTCTTATCTATGCTCTACTGACCACAGATGAATTAATTGTAGCACCGACCAAGCGGAACTAAAGTAACAAATTAATCTTAGCCGCGCCTTCGCTACTGCGCTGGGCTATACAAGATGGAATTTGGATGGATTTAAGAGACCATAGTAACCAACCTGTAGAAAATATTTGAATCTCTTATTTATCTGAAAGAATTATTTTAGACTAGCTTTTTCCCGCAGCTCAGCCTGCGTCAAAAAGTAGCCTATGTTTGACCTCGGGTCTACAACTATATTCAAATTTCATCAAAATCCGTTCAGCGGTTTGGCCGTGAAAACGTAATAGACAGACAGACTTTCGCATTTATAATATTAGTATGGATAATAATGACCGGATGTTTTAGAGTAAAAGAATAAACGTATTGAAATAGATTTTATTAAATAATCACAGGTAACAACATTTTGAGAAACAATGAATTTATTAAATTAAACTATTTTAATACGGTTTTATCGCGTTTATTACTTATTTATTTACACCTGACGTTTCAAACACTTTACAGCGTTCATGGTCGCAGGCAGACTACAACGCTATATATACAACATATATATATATATGAACGCTGTAAAGTGTTTGAAACGTCAGGTGTAAATAAATAAGTAATAAACGCGATAAAACCGTATTAAAATAGTTTAATTTAATAAATAACAATCGCGAAAACATGAATTTGTTATATCTAAAGTCTAAACCTGTAGAGGACCTTGCCAAGTTTATATAAAGGCATAGCTGGTTTATTTATTTACTTTATTCATGTACACAATAAAATGCATTTATAAATAAAGGTTATATAGTTATGTAAGCATACACTGTTTCAGAAACATCTGCGTGGTTCGAAAGAAATAAAAGCAACATACACACAAAATAGCAGATACTAAAATATACTCATGTGGCATATCCATTGGGCATTATATTATACAGATAAAAATCAAATACCTACCAAAACATGCTTACAGCCCGACCAGGAAAATAAAAACCCTGCATTGGCGTCGCTACTGATCGCCTTTAGGTGGCAACACGTATGTGTTATGTCAACAACAAATTGGCAATGTCATTTAATTATACAAAAATCAATCCTTCGTTTTTATTTGCGTCAAATATGATTATATCTTTTAGATCACTTTTCTCTTATTTCTATGAATAATTTTTACCATTATGATAAATAAACCGTAGGAAATAGTCACAAAATACACACTTCTGTCTCTTTTTGGCAGATGACGTTGAGATGACGAAATGTTACATGAATGCTTAGTTACCAGTAAAATAAATTAGTTCCAATATTTTTCCGCAATATGGCGAAGCATGCTATTTTCCTGGTCGGGCTATAAAATACAAAAATAAATAAAGTAAAAAAAACAATTATCTCTTAAATAATGAGTAATAAATTACAGACAACATATTAAAACTAAATAATTTAACAAAATATCATTATCTATATCACTTTAGCAATAAAACAATGCAAAAAAATACTCTTAGTACTTCAGTTATATTTTCTAATACGCATTTTATTCCTACCTTTTTTATTTGTTCTGGCAACATTGGATGTCTTAGCCAATTACTATCATTTATTATGGTGTTGCTAATAAAAAAAATCAATTTTAACTGAGCAAGTTGCAATATCTATACTAATATTATACAACTGAAGAGTTTGTTTGTTTGAACGCGCTAATCTCAGGAACCGATGGCCCGATTTGAAAAATTCTCTCAGTGTTGGATAGTCTAGTTATCGGGGAAGGCTATAGGTCCGGACGCAGTAGAGACGGGCTGCTAGTATTACAATATAATTTAACAGCTATTTTTAAAATTACATTTATAGCTCGACCAGAAAAATAAAAACCCTGCATTGGAGTTAAGTGGCAACATGTTGTATGTGTCATGTCAACAACGAAATGAATATATTCTTTTATCGCCGATAATTTACGGAAAAAAAATGTGTATTGTAAAAATACCCCCAAAAATAGTATGTTTTTATTTATATTATGTCAAATATTTATTTAAAACAATATTATCGTATTAAATTTAGTAATTATGATTACAAACATCATATAATCAGCCTTCATATAATAAAAAATGTATACGAAGCAAAATATATTTTTTTGAAAATTTTTGGATTTCAAAATGAGATTACAATAATTTCCATGGACAATTTTAGAATTTAGATCTACCAAATCAATGAACAATAAAAACGTGCGTCTTCACAATAATAACATCTCCATTATACATTACATAACGATGTGCCGTTGTAAATTTCCCAATTTTACCAAACATTATGGAAAATTTTCCAAAAATTCCCTAAAACGGCACAACATCGCCTTATTTGTGACTATAAAAATAAAACAAGCCATTCAGCCGAACTCAGAAACGTTAATGGTTACTTAAGGAAATTCTTCAACAAAAAAGATCTGGAATTAACTGTACCTTTGGAGATTTTTTTTTATTTAAATTTGAATAATTTGTAAAAATCATTAACGACTCAGAGTGCGGCATTTATAACATTATACTAAATTAACATGATAACCAGTGATCGGACAATCGGGCGCTTATATACCTAAACTACTTTCCTAGAAAGAATAATATGGACATTCCTTCCTGAATTAACAAGTAACCCTCATTCCCGGGATTTAACAATTTCCTAAAAACAACTTTAAGTAACTTCTTATTATTTCGTAGGAATAAAAATTAAGTTTAGGTATATTAGCGCCCGATTATCCGATCACTGATGATAACTTACCAATGTAGTATATCTGGGCTTATATTTGGACCCGGAACAATTAATATCAAAAACAAGGAACATAGAATTAAAATGATCCAACATATATATTATCATACTGCCATTCACACTAAAACATTATAAATGCTCATGCCGTTTTCCGGCTTAAGAATAGACCACTCCTAGATGAAATCCTAAAAAGCTACTCATCATCATCCTAGCGTGTATTCCTAGTTTTGCGTCGTCAGCTTACGCTTCGAAGCCCAGGGTGCGCTGTCAGTCATTGCATTGGCGGCACTGGTAATTACAATGGAGCGACTGCCGTCTGACCTACGTAACCCTTTTTACAGGGCAACCAGACCAACAGGAACATGACCCGAGGTGTGTTAATGGCCAACACTGTCAGAATTTTTCAGGCTGTCCAAAGGCATCTGACACAGCCTCACGACTGCTATCCATGGATAACAACCGGGACCAAAGGCTTAACGTGCCTTCCGAAGCACGGAGGAGCTCGAGATAGAAAATGCCACTAAATGGCGACCAATCCAATAATGGTCGCATCTCGGCGTTGCTTGACACGCGCATTCGCTACGGATACGCGGGCCACGCTCGACTATCGAGCTCCTAAAAAGCTACTACTGAGTTGACTTATTAAAAATTAATTTCTCTGAGTGAGGCTATTAGCATCAACATAGGTCTAAATTTAACTGTTTCTGTTCGGATCCGCGGGCAAAAGCTGGCAGGCTATATTTTAAGCTAATTAATGATTTTCCTATAGAAAGCGTTGAAAACGCGTCGATTTAATGTGAAAATCACTTTGTGACTCTTGAAAAGGAGAGCTCAATTCTTTATTTAAAATAATCTAGTAAACATTAAATTATAATTTATGGACAAAAAAATTCATTAAAAACTCTAAAAAGATTATTATATAAAACGCAAAATTAGCAGATTTCTAAAATGCATAAAGAAAAAATTGTTTTGGTAAGTGTGGTATTTGACGCATCTCCTATACTACTAACAGATGACGTAAAATATACTTTTGGTACTAAAAATAAACAATAGATGGCGCTGTAGCCACACTGGCAAAAGCGCGCTTAAAAAGTTTCTAAATTTTTGAACCATAGACAAGCTCATCTTTTTAACCATAAATGCAATAGAATTCTAGTATAACATCGTATTACAAAAATACTTCATTTGGTAATGGAATTTTAGAAAAGTCAGTATTTTATTGCGCACGTAAAGCAAAAAGGTTTTCTATAAAATACTCATACATTTCATTTCATACACATACAATGGTTATTCAAAAATATCTCCTCACCAGAATTAGCTAATTATATGTGTTGTTTCATTTGGAAAAATAAACAACTAAATACTTTTTCAGCTAGTTACCGGTATCTGCCATAAGATGGCGCCACCGTTTCGCGTCCTGAAAAAGAAAAAAATACCAAACTTGTTATTATGACCAAAATAAAATAAGAAGTCTTATAGAACAGCAGATAAAGCTGTGCTGCTGTTGGTCATAGGATTCTTTGGCGATTCGTTTCATAACTTTAGACCAGTGATTCCCAAAGTGGTCCAGGTGGACCCCCAGGGGTCCACGGGAGACTTGCTGGGGGTCTACGTAGGCGTGAACAAAAAATGGGGGTCCATAAGATGTTAATGGGGGTCCACGAAAATTTATCTGCTTTTGATAGTAAAGAGCAAAAATGTAAGCATAGTTTTTATAAGGGCCTACCTACATTGTTTTAAGTACCTATCTAAGCAGATAATATTTTAATAAGGCAAGCGACTGTTACTTGTCCAAACTTGTGTATTCGATATTATTTATTACAATTTCGTGTACAGACTTGCAAAGCGCTATCCGCCCGACAATGCTTAATGCTTGTTCAGACATGAACTTGATCAACACTATAAATACTTGATGCCAAAGGCAACCAAACGCATTCATTTGTTTCCGGAATTTCGAAAACAAGGCGGAATTTGGAAAAAAGTTGTGAGAAAATTTATATCTGTGTTTGCTAGTGCCGGAGAAAAGTAAGTAACCTACCTTTTTTTGTTATAGTACTTAAGTATTTTGTTTACGTGTACTAGTCGGTTGATCACAACGGCCTGTATAGATAGGTAACTTAGTAACTTACAGATATTTTAATTGTCCTCTTTCGATTTGAAGACAAACACAGCACGTTTTATTCAATTGTTTTTTCACGAGAGAAGCACTGCCTCTCTAAAAAGGCCGAATAAGCAATATTGCAGAGCAATTAATTTTGTAATTTTTCTTGCAAATAACTACTAATTTTATAAAACAGTAATTTCATAATCATGTTAAATTGATTTTGAAGTAACTATTTTATCAAAACTATTCCTTTTCGGAAAGAGCGAGCGGTGCGCGGGCGACGGGAAAAGGGCGGGGCTTGAACTTCGATGCCTGTTTGTCACGTTATAACAATGAAGCCGCAGACAAAAAATACGCAAATACACGGAGCGCGTGAACTCATTGATTTAATAAAATGTTAGTTATCATTTTTATGGACAATTTTGGGATTTCGACGTTTATTTTTTCCTACACAAATATGATCAGTATTCGATACTGAGTACACTAATTTTTATTTATACTATTAAAAATTAGTGGTAAATTATGTACTTTAAAATTGATACCGTTTTGTGAAAACGTTTGTATTTGTCTCAGCGGTTTATTAGTTGGTCCCTTTACAAGCCGTAATTCTATTTCCGCGTGCTGACAAAGGCTGCGGTGTGATACCTATATTCAGAAAAAAACTTGGTTACTAAAACATTTTTTTTACAGGTAAGGTAACTGACACGAAACATGGCTACAGCAAAGAAAAAATGTCGACAATATAGTGTCGATTATTTGAAATATGGTTTTGTTCCATCAGAGGCAGACAAACAATTGCCCATGTGCCTATTATGCAACAAAGTTTTGAGCAATGACTCTATGAAACCATCAAAGCTCGAAGATCATCTAAAAAGGTGTCATACTGATAAAATAGGTAAAGATTTAAAATATTTTCAAACATTGAAAGAAAAATATGGAAAGAGACCCACCATGCACAGTATGTTCGCTTCAACATCTCAAAGTAACGATGATGGCTTGCGGGCATCTTACAATATCTCATTACTTATAGCAAAATCTGGAAAACCGCACACTATCGGAGAACAATTAATTTTACCCGCTGTTGAAGAGGTTTTAAAAACTGTTTTGCACAAATCTCCATTTGACGTACTAAAAAGAATTCCATTAAGTAACAATACTGTACAAAGACGCATTGATGAAATGAGCTCTGATATCGAAAGCTTTTTGTGCAATCATCTGCAAAAAACTCATTTTTCTATACAACTGGACGAGTCAACGTTACCCAGTAATGAAGCATTACTATTGGCATATGTCCGATTTATTGTTGAGGAAGAAATTCACGAAGAATTGCTATTTGCCAGAACTTTGGAGACTGACACTAAAGGCGAATCAATATTTAATGTCCTGAGTAATTTTTTTACGGAAAAATCGATCCCATTTACAAACATTATTTCAGTGGCAACAGACGGAGCTCCTGCAATGGTCGGGCGATATCGTGGGTTTATAAGTCATCTCAAAAGAATTATACCAGGACTTACAGCTATTCATTGCGTAATCCACCGACAACATCTTGTGGCAAAACATTTAAGTGACAGGTTGAACCAATCTCTTCATTTTGTAATAAAAGCTGTCAACAAAATCAGAAGCAATGCATTGAATACACGTTTATTTGCTCAATTGTGCGACGAAAATGATGAAGACTTCCAACGACTGCTCTTACATACTGAAGTACGCTGGTTGTCGAAAGGTGCATGCTTAACGAGATTTTACTCTGTTTTCGATTCCATATTAGAGTTCTTAGAAAGTAGAGATCCAGATTTAAAAGAAAACTTGATCAAATTCAAAGCAGACATTGCGTATTTGACAGATTTGTTTAAAAAATTTAATGATATTAACTTGCAGTTACAAGGGGACAGCCTGAATTTAATAAAAACAAAGGGGATAATTTCGGCTTTTCTTGGGAAATTGAAATTTATGAAGCAAAACATTAGTCGGCGCGAATTCTCTCAATTTCCAAACTTGTCGCAGGTAGAATGTATTGATGAGGATATCCATACCTACAGTCAACATTTAAGTGCCCTGCATGATGACTTCAAAACCAGGTTTGAAGATATACTGACGATGGATATACCACCATGGATAATAAATCCATTTGATGAAACGGAAGTGGCCAATGTTGTATTACAAGAGGAGCTGCTCGAGCTAAGCACTAATGAGGAGCTGAAGGTGAAATTTAGAAAAGGCTACCCAACATTTTGGCTGCAAGCAGAAATACCCGAAAAATATCCTGGACTGTGGGAAATCGCAAGGAAATTTTTAATAGCTTTTCCCTCGTCATATCTTGTCGAAAGGAGTTTTAGTGCCGTTACAAACCTCTTAACAAAAAAAAGGAGCAAATTAAACATCACAGAGCGGGGGGATTTGCGGTTATTGCTCACAAAAATAAAGCCAAACATTGATCGTTTGCTGACACTCCATCAGATACATCCTTCCCATTAATTAAAATTATGACCTGAACCTATATTACCTTAATATTTTTTTCTTGTAATTCTATTCTTTTAATAAATAAAGTGATATAAAATGTACCATTTTTCGTTTTTATTTTACATATCGAAATATAGGGACAGAACTCAGAAGTGACACAATTTTTATTTTTTGGCGACTTTAAGAATGTGGTAGAAATGTAGCAGCAGGGGGTCCACCGAAACCAGTAAAATTTTGAAAGTGGTCCACGAGAAAAATAAGTTTGGGAACTACTGCTTTAGACTATACTAGGCGCTTTTACAGTACCTAGTAACTCTTTTAGCTACAAAGCTCTACTAAAATGGACACATCCTTCTAAAATTGTTCAGAATAAGCTATGGTTTCACGAAATTCCTTAGATCTTAAAGAAAAACTTATAAAAGCTGCAATATATCCCTGAAAATAACATGAGTGAATAACACCCTAAAATTACATTGAAACTCCTAAAAATTGCAAAATATTACCCCTAATAATTGCAAAATAATCCCCTAAAAATTACAAAACATCACCAAAAAATTGCACAAAATGGTCTTAATCCACTCACCATATCTAGCTAACTAATCCGCGATGCTTCCTCTTTAATCCTGGCATAAGGTCCGATGTCGGAGTCCGTCACGAAATCGTATAGATATAGGCTATTCGTTTAATAACTAGACTATACTAGACCTAATAGTAACTAAAGTAACCTCTAATCTCCTAGAAAAAACAGGAGACACTAAAATTCCATAGAAAGTACTAAAAATTGCAAGAAAACTCCTAAAAATTGGAAAAATATCCCCTAAATTGCAAAAAAAAAACCTCTAGAAATTGCAAAAATTCTCCTAAAAATTGCAAAAAATCAGCGAATATTGCCCAAAATCCGCTGACCATGTCTATCGAGTCCGTGATACTTCCTCTTGAAACTGGCGTAAGGTCCGATGTCGGGGTCCGTCACGGAGTCGTATAGAACACTCTTTAGCTATTTGTTTCATAACTAGAGACTATACTAGACCTAAAAGTAACTAGAGCTACATCAAATTTCCAATAAAAGCACAAGAGACACTAAAATTGCTGGAAAAATCTCATAAAAATTGTAAGAAAAACTCCTAGAAATTGCAAAAAGTCCCCTAAAAATTGCACATAACATCAAAAAATTGCACAAAATCCACTCACCGTGTCTAGCTATCAAGACCGCGGTGCTTCCTCTTGATCCTGGCGTAAGGCCCGATGTCAGGGTCCATTACGAAGTCGTATAGAACAGACGACCAACTGTGATGTTGAGGCAGAGTGTCGTAGAACTCTGCTGCGATTCGTTTCACCTGAATAGGGCATTTTACTTTATGTATGTTTATTTATTTAAATTTTATTACAAAAAATGTAAATGGGGGACTTAAAGCCGTGGACTTTTTCTACCAGTCAACCAAGTGATGTTGAGAGACAAAAGTAGAACAGAGTAGGTACATAGACTACAGATATATAAAATAAACCTAAAAGCTAACTACTTATATAAAAGGAATCAAAATATATTAGTGACGTATTTTTTCTTTTGTCAATTGAGCGATAAATTATAAAGATATAACGCATCAAAGTTTAGTAGTGGGGGCTCGTGACGTCACATATTGCGAAAAAGTGTAGCACACTGTGACGTCACGCGGAACTTTAACGCGCCATATCTTCACCATTCTTTGTTTAATTTTCAAAAGAAAAAAATAGTGTTAGTAACAATAGCTGATATAAGCCGAGCGGATACCTTTTTGGTACTACCCATTCTTTATATTACTGAACATTTGATTTTTCAGTACGTATGTTTAGTAATACCAAATATATATTTTTTTCTTTCTTTCTTTCAAGACTTATACAAACAGACAGACAGACAGACAAAAATTGTAAAAAATGTTATTTTGGTGCATGTACCGTATATATATTCATATGCATGTAGTAAAAAACGGTTATTTCAATATTACAAACAGACACTCCAATTTTATTTATATGTATAGATGTATGTTTGATTATTCTATATAAGTATGTAGGTTTATTTAATGTATTTCCTTCATAATAATATTATATTGTACACGCTTCTGCCCTTCTGGTAAGCATATCTTCTCCTGTCACTCGCTGGTTGGCTGTAAGAGATCCCCAAGTGGGATAAGTCCGCCATTGTACTACAATAAAGATATTACAAACAAACAAACAAACTTATTCTAGGCTTAGTAATTACACACAAAAAGTATATCAAACACGCAACACATTTAACTGCAGTTATATATTTACTCTTTTTATTTTCATTGTGCACGTGGGATTCTATGGCAAAATCAATACAATTGGACACAAAACTGGAGTGCCATTTTTAAAAACAGTAAGTCACGCAATTTTTTTTCGAATTTTTCTTCGATTTCGAACGATCTTCATTCGACATTTCACAAATAGAGTAGAGCTTATGTTTATTATTTGCACATCGAAAATAAATAATATTAATTAATAAAAAAAAAACAATATTTACCTCTGGCAACCTTCTGCCGGGTACAGCTGGGAAATCGTGATGCTCATTATGGTAACCCACGTTGAAAGTGATCCAATTCAGGGGTCCGTAGTACGAGTACGTCTCGAACCCTTTGCGGAACATGTAGTGTTCTGATATGAAGTGTCCTGGTAGAGTTAAAGCATGTATTTTTTTAAAACAAAATAAAATAAAAATAATATTTCAGTATACTGTTTTAAAATACTATAATGTAATTTTATATGTATGCCGTTAGTACCGGTTACTATCGATAGATGGCAATCGTTATGAAACATGTAGATAACCTGTAAATACAAGGGAGGTAGGACATTTTGTAAGGACCAGTCCGTCTGGGGAAGTACCTCCACCCTACAGAAGACCGCAGCCAAATAACACTGTAATGCAGTGTTGTGTTCCTGCTGGTGAGTAGGCTCGCCAGGCTCCAGAGGGGACCTGTCGGCAACGCGCTCGTGACATCTCCGGTGTTGCAGGCGTTCGTAGGCTACGGTAACCACTTACTATCAGGTGGGCCGTACGCCTGTTTGCCTACTTAGTTGTAAAAAAAAGAAAGTGTTGGCCACCAGCAGCCCTCGGATCATGTTCCAGTTGGTCTGGTTTTCTTGTAAAAGGGGCTACGGAGGTCAGACGGCAGTAGCTCCATTGTAACCAGTGCCGTCAAATCTTTAACGGCATTTGAAGCATGACTTACTGCGTACCCTAGGCTCCGAAGCGTAAGCTGAGGAAGCACAAGGAAAACACGCTTAGTTGAAGAAAGTGAAAAGCTTGTTTATAAAACATGACCCTCCTTTCGGCGCAGTCGGTAAAAAGAAATCAATTCAGCCTTCCAATATTACTCGGCCGTAAATTGTACTATTTTGAGCGTCATCTATTAATTTATTTCTATAATTTTAAAGAACATAAAAGAAAGATAAATTTTTACTTTTCCTTTACATATAAAGTAAAAATTTAACTTTAAAGGGGCAACATTACAAACATACCTGCTACAGGATGGACCCCCATCGCCATTAGAGAGCCAAGGACTAGATAAGCAAGCACTTTCCAACCTAGAAACAAAATAGTTTTTAAAAATCGGTTCACAGTTGACGGAGTAATCGATATACATAAATTTAAAAAAAAAGAAATATATATAATAAAATTTGTGAAGTTCGTTAAAAATTACTATTGTTTACACAAAATAAATACCAAAATTAATCATATTAAAATTAAATTAACGGAAAAGATGACGTCACGGGACTCCGCCCTCATTTTCGACATCTACCTAAAATATTGCGTTTATGTAAATAAGATAAGAGATTACAGAACGGACACTCACACCCTCCCACCCGAAAAAGATACCGCATATCACCGCGCCGATTTAGGGTAAACATCGAGAGCGAAACAATACAAGGATGACGCTTCAGCCGCCCGGCCGCTGCGACGACTATGACGCAGATACGGTCAATAACCAACCCTACGAGGAACGCACACATTGACGCGTGTGTGCACGCGACGTGATTGTAGTGAGAGCTGTGAATAAATAAATAAATATACAAAAACTTACCAAAAAGCTTGACGATCACTGAGTCGAAGAACAGCTGTATGACCAAATTGACTAGCTCGAGTGGAGTGGGCGGTTTGGGTCGCACCATCAACGGTCGTACTGTAAAGACAGAAATAATTAACTTTTATTACACTGTTTGGTAGTGTAAGATCTGATAGATTTTATTAATATTTTAAAAAGAATCTGTAAATAATCTTAACAATGATTGTGCCATTTTTTGGGGCAACACTAGTAAATTGAAAAAAAGTAGGACTTGACAGTTGACAGATGTCAGTGATTGATTCAGAAAATTCGAAATGAAAATAACAATGATTCTGCCGTCGATTGCGTTGCTAAACACACGTGGATAGGCTGATCTCGCGATTATTATTCACAATAGTTTTTCTTTTTGTCTTTGTGTTTTCTATATTTTCTGTTTGTGTTGTCTTGATGGTGGTTATAAGGTAAGTTTAACTTAATTGTTAGATACCAATCGTGTCCATTTGATGGACACTGATCCTCCCGATGGGGGAGGATATCCTCCCCATCATGCCCAAGTGTGGTTATGGATCCTGGCACATCCCGACCTAAACATATCTTAAAACGCCCAGCTGATAAAGACTTACCCGCATCCTTGGAAGCTAAAAAATCCAATACACCGTCCGATTCTATTCAGTCTGTATTTATCAGACCTGGATATGAGGAAAGTACTAATTTCCAATATTCTGACTCAGACCCAGGTCCTTATGTTGTCCACGTGAGTCGTACAGAGCCTGATAGCTCTTCTGGGCTATCAATTAAAGTTCTCAAATTTGCTCGACTTATACACAAGTCCGCCAATGTCAGTAGAATTTCTGAAGGAGGCATTCGTCTATTAAGTCGAAGCACAATCTCAGTTACTTTTAAAACTGCTGGAGAAGCTAATCAATTTGTTCATAACCCTTTCTTGTCCCAAAATAGAATAAATGGAATTATACCTAGATTAGAAATCTAGGTATAATTATACTAGGATAGTGTCCCGAATGGCTGTGGTGAGAAATATTCCAACGGACTGGACACTGGAAGAACTAGTTAATGGCATTGAAACTCCCCGAAGCTGTGGCCTAGTTGTACGAGCCAGAAGATTGAATGTTAAAAAGAAGGATGATACAGGTGTTTCATGGATTCCTTCAACAACTGTAGTCCTTACTTTCCTTGGCCAATCTCTTCCTGAGAAAGTCTACTGCTATAGTACTGCTCTAGTTGTTGATACATATAGACTCCCTACTATACAATGTCGTAACTGTTGCAAGTTTGGGCATGTTAAAGCTCAGTGTAGATCAAAACCATTGTGCTATAAATGTGGTCTTGAGCATTCAGGAGATGACTGTGAAAAAGAATGCAAAAACTGTTCCCTCTGTAAGGGCAATCATTATGCAACAGATCCCAAATGCCCGGAACATCCGAGGCAGAAGTCTATCAAAATCATAATTTCGGACGAAAACATATCATACACGGAAGCTTCTCGTAGACTCCCTGCCTCTAAAACTACTTATGCAGATATGGCTTCCTCATCCCAATAGTTTTCTCCAAAATCCCAAATACCCCAATATGCATCATATTATACCCCTGAAAAATCATATAGGAAAACTTTATTTCAGTCTCCCAAACCTACCGCTCCACTTGGCAAAAGTTATGACATTGAGGCTCATAATTCCTTAACATTTAATCCTAAGTCTTTGCAACCAAATGGTTGTGCCCTCTCAGAGGTTCCTCCCAGCCCCACTCCCAATCTTACACCAAATGACAATTTAATAGAACTATTAGTATGCTCTCTTGTAAATATTATATCTAAATTCTCTGACGCCCTACCGCCCAATGTCATAACAATTCTACAACAGTTTATCTCATCTTTAATCTCCAATAATAATGGATCAAAACCTCCTTCAATGGAACTGTAAAAGCGTCCATAGTAAAAAATTTGAACTTATTTCTTTGCTCAATCAATATAAGCCCATTGTGGCTGCCATCTTGAAAACATGGCTAAAGCCGGCTGGCTGCACGTTTTCGTGTGCCTGGTTATGCCTGTCTTCGGGATGACAGGGATGATGGCTACGCAGGTTGTGCCCTTCTTATCTCAACTTCTTTTATCTTCTCCCAAATTCCCATTCCTTCTCATTCCCCTGATCTTCATGTGGTAGCTGCATCCTGCGCTGGATTGTCCCTAGTCTCTGTTTATATTCCTTATCCTAACTCCCAAATACTGTCTGAATTGAATGCTAATTCTACTCTTCCTAGACCCTTATGATTAAGGGGGACTTCAACTGTAAAAACACATTGTGGGGTTCCCATTGTGATGACCCTGCCTCTTTCTTCCTACTTGATATTCTCGATACACAGGATCTATGTATCATCAACGATGGATCTGCAACTCGTAGAACATCTCCCACTGAGAATGTAAGTGTTCCTGATTTAACCTTAGCATCTCCATCAATTGCTTCCACTTTATGTTGGTCTGTTCTCCCTAATTCACATGGCAGCGACCATTTCCCGATTGTTACGTCTCTGTATTCCTCCTTTAGACCGTCTCCACCAGTCCCTCCTTTATTAAAGTACCGCACCCAACAAGCTGACTGGTCTAAGTTTTATGAAATTCTAGATGAGGAGGTAAATAATCTACCACAAGTAGACAGTTCTAATGGCTCCCATATGTATGGCAGACTCATTGCCTGTGTTCATGCTGCGGCTGAACGCTCCATTCCAATTAAAAGTTCTCCCAAAAAACATATTCCCTCTCCTCCATGGTGGGACCACGAATGCACAGTTAGTGTCAGTGAACGAAAAAAGGCGGAAGACCAGTATTGTTCAAACCTAAACATGGAGAATTTTCTAAATTATAAAAAAAACATGTGCTCGCACCAGGAGACTTTTATCAAAAAAAAAAGAAGGCAGGTTGGAATAAGTTCTGTGAGTCTCTATCTCCGAGAACTCACCCTTCTTTAATCTGGAAAAAAATAAAGTCCTTCCGAAGAAGTCTTACTGAAAACAATTCCCAGTCCAATGACCCATCTCCATGGTTGGAACAATTTTTAGATAAACTGTACCACCCTCTGCCCCAAATTTTGACTGCATCCCTTCTTTTCCATAAATTTATTCTTCTTCCGACCCGATCAATGAAGAGTTTTCTTTTCCGGAACTTTGCAGTGCTCTGGACCATCTGAAAGACTCCACCCACGGTATCGATGGTATTCCGTACTCATTTATATGTAAAGCTTCTTCATCCTTCAAACAATATCTTCTAAGAGTCCTAAACTCTATATTTCTATCTGGCAACACTCCTGAATCTTGGAAAACACAAATAATTGTTCCAATCCTGAAGCCAGGTAAGAATCCATCTGATCCGTCTTCATTCAGACCAATCGCTCTCAGTTCTGTTCTGGTTAAAATCATGGAACACCTTATACAAAACCGCTTAGAATGGATAGTTGAAAACAGAAATTTACTATCTAACACACAATTTGGTTTTCGCCGTGGCAAAGGCACCATGGATAGTCTCAGTGTTCTCTGTTCGTCTATCGGATCAGCCTTTTCCAATAATGAAAATGTCGTTGGAGTCTTCCTAGACATATCCTCTGCATATGACAACGTCCTGCTTCCAGTGCTCAGGCAGAAACTGCTCCAGCTGAGTATTCCAGTGAGGCTTATCAATATCATATGCAGTATTTTCATGTGTCGTTCTATCCAAGTTCGTATCAATGGGTCTCTCCTTCCCCCGCGTAATATCTGGAAAGGTTTACCTCAGGGTTCAGTCCTCAGCCCTATACTGTATAACTTATACACTTATGATTTAGATCTTACAGTAACCAGTTTCTGCGATATTCTTCAGTATGCTGATGACATTGCCATATATGCTCGCGCCCAAGATTTTAAAGAATTAACTCTGCTCTATATTATTTGAATGACTGGTTAGACAGACATGGACTGACATTGTCAATTACTAAATGTTCTGCTGTAATATTTACCCGTAAAAGATCAATTCCGCAAATTAAACTATGTGTAAATGATATCCCTATTGTAGTACAAGATAAAATAAAATTCTTGGGAGTATATCTCGATTCCAAATTATCTGGCATTCACCATTTAAATTATGTAGCAAATACGGCTGAAAAAGGCGTTAATGTCCTTAGAGCGGTCTCTGGCGTACGTTGGGGTTCACATCCCTACAGCCAACTATTACTGTACAAAGCTATATTTTGTAGTCATTTTGATTATGGGTGCTTTTTGTTGGAACCTTGCAGTAAAATAGCCCTTGCTAAGTTGGATAGAATCCAAGCAAAATGCTTACGCACTATCACTGGAGCAATGAAATCTTCTCCTATCTTAGCTCTGCAGGCTGAATGCCTTGAACCGCCTCTCCAGCTTCAAAGGCAATATCTTGCTGATAGATTCTTTTTTAAAACTATTCAGAATTCCTCCCATCCCCTTCCTAATATCCTGAACTCAATCACAGAGACTCTTCCAGTTTCACCATACTGGACACATAAATCTCTTCCTCCTCTTGTTAATAGTTACCAGAAGTATAAAACTCTGACTTGTCCTGTTCAGAAGATTGTTGTTAATGTTCTGTTTCATGTCAATTATAGAGCCCTAGTCTATCAACCCCAGGGTATTTTAGATTTAGGTGTGAATAAACAATCCCTTGATGCGAATTCACAGTTCAATGCTCTGATTGACGAGCAATGGTCAGACTGGTTACTGATTTTTACGGTTGCCTCTAAGATGTTCCCTGAAGGTAACGTCGGTGCTGCAGTTTGGATTCCTAAATTCAAAATTTTATTGAATTTTAAATGCCCTCCTCAGTCCTCTGTATTTTCCGGAGAAGCTATAGCCTTGTTAGAAGCAGTCTCTTATGTTGAATCTCATGGATTAAATACAACTCTCATACTCTCTGACTGCAAGAGTAGCCTCCAAGACATTTTAAAACTCCCCCTTCATGCTAAGGAAAACTTCCCTGTATCAATTATGACAATAGAAGTTCTCTTCAAATGTCATCTGGCAGGTATTAATGTAGCTCTAGCCTGCATTCCTGGTCATGCTGGAATAACAGGAAACGAGTCCGCGGATGGGTTTGCCAAAGAAGCAATACAACTGGGTTCGGAAAAGTATTATTACTGTCACTCTAGAGACCTTTAAATAGCAGCTCAATAATCCCTTAAGACAGATTGGAATAAACTGTGGATAAATAATTACGCTTCTAGAGCAAAAAAATATTTCAAAATGCAACTAGAAATTCCCAGTCGACCCTGGTTCCATTAATACTGCTTCCTTCACAAACATCCAACTTCGGTCATAATAAGACTTCGTCTAGGTCATGTTTGCTTTCCGGTATTTCTGGCTAAATGTAGAATCAGAGATAGTTCAATTTGTGAATGCGGTACTTTAGAGCATATATTTTTTGATTGCCCCAAAATGAATGCATGTCTGTACGACTTACTTCCCCGTAATATCCCACGTCCGGCTAACATACTGTTACGAAATCAAAAATAATTAAAAATAAAATACGGCCCGCGGAAGTTTGAGTAGCGCTGTCCGCGGAAAATTCTCGTACAATCGTCGCGTGTTTCCATACGGGAATAATATCGCGAACGATCTAGTACATCGATTATCTCGCTCTGACATATTGCTTTGTCTCGCTCTCGCACTTCTAGTATGTACTAAGGGAACGAGACAGAGAGTATCCCTCTCTCTCTATTCCGGAGTAGTTGTGATCTTTCTAGAAACTTATGGAGCGGGTTTCCTGGGCCATATAAATATCGGAAGGTGCCTCCGGAGGGCAGTTCTAATTTAACTGAGCTACAAGTGCGATCAAGAAGCGATATCCGGAGCGAATAACAAGTGATACAAGCGACCTCGGCAAGTTATAGTGACTGTGATTAGCAAGTGTTTGGGACATTGTTAGTGATAAGTGAAGTGAAGTGACGTCGGCGACCATCCTTGTGGGAATAAACGTTTTTAAGAGTCATCAGGTGTTTTTCTCCAAATTGCGAACCCCGAGCTCGTAACAATTGGTGTCATAAGTGGATTTGGAGATGCCATTGACTCCGAGAAAAGACGTCACCAGTGAGGGTGTGAAGACGAGGGCGAAGCGTGCTGCGGAAGCCAGTTCTACTGGATCTGCTGACCAGGCCGCTCCCACCGCGGCCACCGGCCACCAGGTCACGTCCAACGCCAACCAGGCTACGTCTAACGCCTACCAGGACACGTCCAACGCCCACCAGGCCATGTCCAACACCCACCAGGCCACGTCCAACACCAACCAGGTCACGTCCAACGCCTGCCAGGACACGTCCAACGCCCACCAGGCCATGCCCAACACTCACCAGGCCACGTCCAACACCAACCAGGCCACGTCCAACGCCCACCAGGACAAGTCCAACGCCCACCAGGCTGCGCCTATCTTTGATTTTGGGGAATTGATGCGAATGCTGGACAACAAATTTACAATGCTGGACAACAAATTTACAATGCAGGAGAAGCTTCAACAAAAGGCTCAACAACAACTCCTGTCAGCTATTGGTGAAGTTAGTGGCGTGGTTACCAAATTACGCAAGGATGTTGATTTGGTGGAGGAACGCGTCACGACTCTGGGGAACGACATGGAAAATATGAAGACGGACCTTTCCACATTACAGAAGAAGTTCGTGCGCCTGGAAACAACGGGAGTAGCAGTTGCATGTGGCGGAACAGTCATTGCCCACCACGGAACCAGCGTGAAATTGCCGCCATATGACGGAACCTCGTCCTGGACCGCATACCGTCAACAGTTCCAGACCATCGCAGCTGCTAACGGATGGACAGATGAACAGTGCCTGACAGCTCTCACCGTTGCACTCCGAGGACAGGCTCTGACGGTCTTGGAGGTTCTTCCGTCGGGCAGTGGATTCAAGGACCTGCTGGAGGCACTGGAGTCGCGATACGGGGAACGGCATTTGGAGCACGTCTTCCGCGCTCAACTCCGCGACAGAGTCCAGCGCTCAGGAGAGGGTCTGCAGCAATGGGCGCTGGAAATAGAAAAACTCGTCCGCAAGGCGTATCCGGGGGCCGATTTGAAGATGCTTGAGTCCAACACCGTGCAGGCGTTCGTCGACGGCATCAAGGATTCGGAAGTCAGAGCTGCAGTAAGGCTAAACCATCATGCCTCATTGAAAGTTGCACTGGCCCACGCTTTGGAGGTGGAAGCCGTCAGACATGACATTCGTCATTCCGCGACTCACAAAGTGCGCGAAGTAGTGGAGGAAGTTAGGAAAATAAAAGCTCCGCTAAGGAAGAGACCTGGATCCATGTGCTATAGGTGCGACGAACGAGGGCACCTACAAATGAACTGCCCAAAGATCAAGAAGCTTGAAGACGACGTAAAGGAACTGAAGATGAAGCAGGAGGCTTCATCATCAGGGAAACGAGTAAGAGCCAGGACTAGGGGGCGAGTACTTCAACAACTTCAGGAATATGACTTCATTATCGAACACCGTCGAGGACAGGCCCATGGAAACGCGGATGCGCTGTCACGCAGACCCTGCCCAGAAGATTGTAAGCACTGTATCAGGCAGGAGTTAAAAGAAATGACAGTAAAGCTAACTCGGACAGAACCATTAGAGACCTGGGAGAACGATGCGATGAGAAAGGAGCAAGAGAATGATGATGACCTACGGCACATCATCAGGTGGAAGGCACAAAGTAATGATAAGCCAAAGTGGAGTGAAGTTGCACCGACAGGCACTGTTTCCAAGGCGTACTGGGCGCAATGGGATAGCCTCGTTGTACAAAACGGAATACTCTACCGGAAATGGGATAAACCTAACGGCAGAGAGTTTCAACTGCAAATTGTGGTTCCAAGAACAAAAATACGTGATGTTCTTCGGGAAGTACACGACGGCGTGTCCGGTGGACATTTGGGAGTCAAGAGGACGCTAACGAAAATCCGCGAAAGGTTCTACTGGCTCTATTGTCGGGAGGATGTGGAGGACTGGTGCCGCAAGTGTACAACTTGTGCTGCCGTAAAAGGGCCACATACCAGGAGCCGGGGGAATCTACGACTGTACAACGTCGGTGCACCTTGGGAACGCATTGCAGTCGACGTAGCTGGACCATTTCCTGTCACTGACTCAGGGAACAAGTATTTCATGGTTGTCATGGACTACTTCACTAAGTGGCCGGAAGTGTTCGCCATACCAAACCAAGAAGCTACGACAGTTGCAACCAAGATAGTGGAAGAAGTGATTTGTCGCTTTGGCGTGCCCTTGGGAATCCATTCCGACCAAGGCAGGAATTTTGAGTCACAGGTTTTTCAAGAAGTTTGCAGGATTATGGGAATGAACAAAACCCGAACCACGGCTTACCATCCTCAGTCGGACGGGATGGTCGAACGGTTTAATCAGACGATCGAGAGACATCTGGCAAAAATAGTGGAAAGCCATCAAAGGGACTGGGACAAGTACATTTCACTGTTCCTGCTAGCGTACAGAACAGCAGAACATGAAAGCATAAAGGCAACTCCGGCATATGTCAACTACGGTCGTGAGCTGCGGTTGCCAGTGGACCTCCTAACAGGAGGCTCACCAGATGAACCTCAAAGTGTTCAAGACTACGTTTCTGATCTGCGTGACCGAATGCGAGAAATACACGCCGCAGTTCGAGAAAACGGGTTGCAGTCGAGTCAGAACATGAAGACCAGATACGACAGAATGTCGAATACAAATGGCTTCGAGGAAGGCGCTCTAGTCTGGCTTCACAACCCGACTCGCCGGAAAGGGAAATCGCCAAAGTTACAAACCAAGTGGGAGGGCCCATACAAGGTGGTAACGCGACTAAATGATGTGACGTATCGGATACAGCGTCAACCAAGAGGAGCAATGAAGATTGTTCACATCGACCGCTTGGCGAAATATCACGGAAGTAATGATGATGCTCGGGACGAGCATCTCTAAGAAGGGGGCAGTGTTACGAAATCAAAAATAATTAAAAATAAAATACGGCCCGCGGAAGTTTGAGTAGCGCTGTCCGCGGAAAATTCTCGTACAATCGTCGCGTGTTTCCATACGGGAATAATATCGCGAACGATCTAGTACATCGATTATCTCGCTCTGACATATTGCTTTGTCTCGCTCTCGCACTTCTAGTATGTACTAAGGGAACGAGACAGAGAGTATCCCTCTCTCTCTATTCCGGAGTAGTTGTGATCTTTCTAGAAACTTATGGAGCGGGTTTCCTGGGCCATATAAATATCGGAAGGTGCCTCCGGAGGGCAGTTCTAATTTAACTGAGCTACAAGTGCGATCAAGAAGCGATATCCGGAGCGAATAACAAGTGATACAAGCGACCTCGGCAAGTTATAGTGACTGTGATTAGCAAGTGTTTGGGACATTGTTAGTGATAAGTGAAGTGAAGTGACGTCGGCGACCATCCTTGTGGGAATAAACGTTTTTAAGAGTCATCAGGTGTTTTTCTCCAAATTGCGAACCCCGAGCTCGTAACAATACCTTTTCTGTTAACGCTAGTTTTCTCCCCTTTTGTTAAAGTTCTGGCAAAATATATTGGAAATAATAATATTTATCTGTAATATCTATTTATTCCCTACCTTCTCCCTTGTCCTTCTATTGTATAACACCCCCTTTAACTGTCTGTGTTGTATATAATGTGAATGTTCTACTAACACTACAATAAACTAACAATTGTTTGTTTTGTTTTAGATTACACAAGCTCTTCAAACCGGTCATCTGTCCTAGCGAGTATTTTTTGACTTCATACACTGTGTGCTTCTCAACTTTGACATTGGCAGAATCATCGTTTGGCTAAACGATGGAGCCATTATAATAAAAAAATAGAATAGAATAGAAAATAATAATAGTTGAAAAGTGAATAAGTTATTAGAAAAAGATGAGTAAACAGAAATACAAGTTTTCAAGAGATTATTAGCAGTTTTATTCGACTATCCTTACAATAGGTATGAGATATTTAAAGAACAACGTTTGCCAGGTCAGCCTTTTATCTTTTCAGCATAAAGTGGACAAAAGATAAAAAAAAATCATTTCCCACCAACATTCTCTTCTCTGCACGTACAAATTGAATACAAAACTCTTTATTGCACACAAGGAAACATTTGTCAAACACAAGCCATCAAAAGATGAAACCATGCGCAAAAGGCGGCCTTATCAAATTCAAATCATTTATTTCGGACTTACATCCATATCAGTTAGTAGTTATTAAAACAATATTACTAATTAGCTAATGTTGGTAAACAAGACAGACAATACAACATTTATAGCAATATTTAATATTAATTTATAGCAGCAATGAAGCCACAATCGCATTATGGCGTGAAAGCCGTCTACCTGTCCGTCAGCAAATATTTGTGATGCGCTACAGAAGCGCGGCAATCTCAAGAGCATTCGATACATGTTATTGTAACATGTTATTGTATAGAACTCTGATGGAGTTGAGTGCTTCCTGAGTGTAATTGGTCCAAAGGCTGCAAGTGTAGAATGATTGGCAATATGTTTTGAAAAGCATTATTTTCACTTCATTTGTACACCTTGCAAACCTACGAGCCAGCATATTCCCCCTCACCGCTAACGCTCTTCTCTCTCGCTCTAAGTCTGTGTTCGCAAATGCAATTTCTTCTAGGCAACCTTCCGGAAAATTATTATTCTATTTATTTATTACTTATTGAAGAAATTTGCGTGTGATGCGACAAGTATTTAAAAGGACAGCTTTTTGAAGAGTGTGTATGATATGTGACGGTATATTTAATACTAGCTGTTTCCCGCAGCTCCGCCTGAATTTTCAGCTATATTCACGCCAAATTTCATCAAAATCCGTTCAGCGGTTTGGCCGTGAAAGCGTAACAGACAGACTTTCGCATTTATAATTTTAGTATGGATCTGTAACCTACTTGAAAATGTTTTTGGTATGACAGCCGTTGTAGACAGTATGATTGGAATTATTTTAACAGCACCAACGCGCCACTGTGTTTGAATATCAATTATTAACATTATTTTGCACATTAATTTTAAAGGGTGCTACTTACCATGTTATTTTTCATACGCAATCAAGAGTTTTGTATTGTATTGTTAGCTGGTATGTTTAAATCTGAGTTTTCACTGACCTGTATAAAACAGAGGCTGCAAAAATATCCACACTAGTTTTCCGAAGGTGGTGTTGAACAGTTTAGCTTCTATCAGGGTCGGCAGGTCAGTGTCGATGACTTCGTCACCTTGGTACTGTTGAAAAAAAAAGAAATATTCATTATTGCGCCAAAGAAGTAATAGTGCTTCGTGCGATCCGGGGTCAAACATAGGCTACTTTTTGATGCAGGCGAAGCTGCGGGAAACAGCTAGTACTAATATATATAAGTCCAAAAGTCTGTCTGTCTTTCACGACCAAACCGCTGAACGGATTTTTATGATATTTGGTATGAATATAGTTGAAGACCCGGGGTCAAACATAGGCAACTTTTTGACGCAGGCGAAGCTGCGGAAAACAGCTACAACAGCAGTTCTTTTTATATCCATTAGTAAAAAAAATATTGGAAAGTCCATTTGAAAAAATATGAAAATTGCAAAAAAAAAAATGAATACTTTTATTTAGTAACTATTTTCATAAGCGTGTGTTTAGGGTTTTCAGCGGCCATGGATAGTAGACAATGGGCAACACTGCACTATTTTCCCAAAAAAAAAACACATGTGTGATGAAAATTAGTTTCTTTTGTATAAAATAATTCTATAAGGGGGGAATTTTTAAATTTATACAAATTGCTTAAGTAGTTTTACTCATTATAACAATATGTCACAACAGGTACAGAAGCCCTATTTTTTATGAAATGTATGACTTTCGACTTTCCGATTTTGTGAGACTCACACGTTTCAAAAACAGCACTCCCGATCCCTCTGAATGAAACCTTTTCTTATGTAAACATTAACGTATCTAAGCGCGGTGAAAGAAAACTTACCCTATGATGTTCCAAATGGTACTTCTTAAAGCTGATAGAGACCGGCAAGCCTATAGGAAGATTCGCGAAGAATCCGAACAATCGATTGTGCATCGGCCGATTGTGGCCGAACGCTAGGTTGTGTGCTATTTCGTGGATCGCTGAAAAAATAAATAACAACTATGTACTTCTAGCACACCCCATACAACAGCGGCGAGCACGATACCTATTACTACTTTACGATTTGGTCGTATACGTACGCGCGTCAATTTGTGTGTCGTAGGGTTGGTTATTTCCATGGAACTAAAGGTAAAGATGGAAACAAAACCGGCATGCAATAGGCTGATGGCAGAAAATTTGACCTGGAGTAACCCCTGTTTTCCCAAAGTATTACCATCACTTCAAAAATTTTGCCTCGTCAGAAATACAGTAAAATAAAAATGTCAGTTTGCTTCATATAATTGCGCTTTATATTTCTATATCAAAAACAAGTATAATTATTTTTCATTTTTTAATAAAAATCTACCTCGAAATAAAGATTATATTGCTACGTAACTATTTATCATTTTTTCCAATTTTTTGGGTTGTTATCAAGTGCTGTGATGGAAACCCAGATTCACACTCTAACACATCACGAGTTAGAATGAGAGAGGTGGGTAACGAAATGCATTCAGGTCAAAGTTTCTGCCATCAGCGTATTGTATGCCCTATCTTTTTAGCTTTAGATCCGTGGTTATTTCTCTAAATCTGCTTGGCTCCGTGCGGTCTCTGTTTCGGGTGGGAGGGTGTGAGTGTCCGTTCTGTACGTTAGTAAGTTCTATTAAAAATTTTGTGCTCCTAGGTAACTGCCCCCGTGGTCCAGTGGTACTTTGTATAGTTTCCAGTTTGGTTAGGGCATTGCAGGCTTGAATCACCCGATTGTCAAATTGTAATGATTCCGTGCATCGGAAGGCACGTTAAGGCGTTGGTCCCGGCTGTCATTTGGAGGTCGTCAAAGGCGGGTCCGATAAACTCGGACACCAGGGTGTACATGGTCGATTGATGTATCAATGAATGACTTCTAGGTAGGAAAGTGACCAATTACCAACAATAACTCTTAACTGAGCGCGAAGCTGATTATTATCGTCGTTTCAGGCATCAACCTATATGTATAAAAAAATCATTTAGTTTTTCCATATTTCCTATATGTTCCGGGTAATATCATGTCTAGGATGATTATAAATTCACGCTTATAATTCAAAATCAAAACAATTAACAATACCTAATTTAGATAATCCCATTTATCTTGCTTGTCTACACAGACAATGCTTTTGCTTATCAGTAATTCTGATAAGATAATACGCACCTGTAGCAATTATAGATGTCTACTTATCACCCACGATAAGTACGTGAGAGATTGGCAAGTAAAATCGGCTAAGAGTGAACCGGTTTCGCTCACCGTGGGTTCCGTGTCTCAGGGAATAAATGCTGCTTTTTGTATGGGTAAAAACATCGAGATATTATATATTTCATTTTTTGTGTAATCTGTATTTCAGTTCTTGGTGCAATAAAGAGTTTATTTATCATTATGTTTTTCCACTATTTGTGTCAAGTGTCAAGACCAATTTAATTAAGAATGTGAATTATCGGATTCCAGTTGTAGAAATTTACAGACAATCCTGCATGTATTTAATATGGCAGATTTTTGAAGTGTTATATAAGTGAATTTGGGAAAATTTAGTCGGTTAAGTTGTAAGAAAATGTCTTTAGGTATCACACCAGTCGTTGAGACAATGAGAGGAATTACTCCGACAGAGTTCATCTTCCACATTTTTTTTACTTCTTCCTGGAGCTCTGTATATTTTCGTATCTTTTCTGAGATTGTGGCTTGTATATTGTGTGTGTTAGGTATTGCGATGTCAATTAGGTAGGTCTGTTTGTTAATGTTATCTACAAAAGTGATGTTTGGTCTGTTGTTGTAAATTGTGTGGTCAGTCAGTATAGTTCGGTCATAATATAATTAGTAAGATTGGTTTTCTAAGACAGGTTGTGGAGGGTATTTATAATACGGGGTTTTGGTGTCAGTAACGAGTTTGTATTTAAGTGCTAATTTTTGGTGGATAATATGAACTATTTGATTATGTCGGTGTGTGTAACCATTTTGTGCCAGTTACTACTGTAATATGTTGAATTGTTTCAGGTTTATTATTACATTTTCTAGATAAGTCACTATGGGTGTAAATGTCTTTCAATATATATTTTCGATAGTTCTTCGTGGCAATAACTTGGTCTTGTATTGCAATGATAAAACCTTCAGTTTTAGAAAACAAACCAGCAGAGCGTAACCACTTATTTGATGCTTCTTTGTCAATGTGTGTTTGATTTAAAGTTCTTTATTGTACCATTTGTTATATTTTTCTTTATAGTTTTGTGCTGCATCTATATTTTCTAATGTATCTTCGGCAAGGTTTAAAGGCGGAAAGTGAACATCTATTTTACAAATATCATTGTGTAATAAACTAGAGGATTTTTTCCTGAAAAAGAAGGTTTTAAAATTAACTATATGTTTTTATGTAAGTGGCTAATATCTATTACTCCTCTACCTCTTTCATTCCTGGTCATAGTGACCCTTTCTATGGCTGATTTTGGATGATGGAATCTATAATCAGTTAAAATTGTCCGAAGTTAGATTTCTATATTTTTTAGTTTAGATTTAGACCATTTAATAATCTCAAATGAATATGTCAAGACCGGTATTTGGATATTACTCTCTGGAAGAAATTAGCTTTGATTTGATCCTTTGTACTTTTTTGTGCGATTAATCTACCTTGGTATAGTATCCTAAATACTTATATAATTCATCTCTGCTCATTAATTTTATCTGCTCTTCTTCGTTTTCAGTAAACTTTTCTACTACCTTTCCTTTCTTTATATAGAAGCATGTTTATTAATCTAATAACAATCAATATAATATAAACTAAAATTACAAACTAAAATTAAATTAAAACTAAAAACTTAAAAATCTGTTAAATATCTTTAAATTGATTTTTCGGCATTTGTCTAGTCCATAATCCATTTTAATGCTTTGCGAAAATTTGCTAGTGATATTTAGTAATTCTGTCATATTATTATTATATATATGTACTAACGTTACATATATCAAAATGTTTTTATACCATCCTTCTACTCAGATCAACCCCTACGTTTCACTAGTGGATCCGAGGATACATTTTTCTCCTCTACAACATGGGGATCGATTTATGAATTTTTCACATTTGGCTCCCAAAATACGGAACAGCTCAAACGTCACACTCGTTTGAACAATTACGTATCGATAGGTAACTCAATTATCTGCTAATATTTCAAACTAAAGCGATTTAGGAATATAACTTTCAGTTCAGATAGACAGACAGGCGGGCGGCAGGTTGAGTAATATTGGCAGTTTTTACACTTTTCGTAATAACTATAAAATGCATAGATTAATAATTGGTCTCGCGCGCACTCGACTAGATACCGTCGGCGTACTAGACAAATGCGGCAACTAAAACTTCGCGAATTCAGCTTACTTGCGGCATACCCGCGTCAGTCACGCCGCAACCGATAAATGAGTTGGACGTCGAGATAAATAATTTTAGTTTAAAAACAGAAGCAGCCAGCTTGCGTATTCAAACTATGTAAGAATAATAGTACAAGAAATAACTCTTTCTCGTTTCGTCTTTGCACATTGTCTTACACACACTACAATATAAAGTTGCCGCATTCTGGAAACTGATATTTCTTCAAAGCGCGGTATCTAGTCGAGCGCGCGCGAGACCAATTATTAATCTAAGCATAAAATGGTAGAAGAGATATGACTTGAGTTTTTACCACTAGATAAAAAAAATATTATTTCTACATTCTACGTGGGGCGCACTAAAAGTTTCCGGAATGAGTATGAAAAAATACTATTAAAGGTACAAAATTAATTTATTGTTTTTCAAAATAATCTCCCTTGGCGTCTATGCACTTTTTCATTCGATGAAACCAGTTTTGAAAACTTTTGTGCCACTCCTCTGTAGTGACCTCTGAAACGTGTTTTTCATACTCCTCGACAGCCTCTTCTGGTGATGAAAATCGTTGACGCGTAATTGGTTCTTAATTTTTGGGAACAGAAAAAAGTCACAAGGTGCCAGGTCGGGACTGTATGCAGGATGACTCATGAGTTCTACATTTTTCGCCTTCAAAAAGTCGTTTGTCTGTCTGGCCGTGTGAGAACTAGCATTGTCGTGGTGCAGAATGATACGGCGTTTACGGTTATTTTTACGGAGTTCGTCAATAACTTCCGGCAAACAAATGGTCGTGTACCAGTCACTATTCACTGTACGACGATTCTCTAAAGCAACAGTAGCCACGTGTCCAGTTTTATTAAAAAAAGAAGCAATCATCCGCTTAGATGCACTTTTCACGCGCGCCACTTTGGTTGGTTTCGGCTCATCTTGAAAGACCCATACGCTCGATTGCTGCTTTGTTTTGGGATCGTAGCAACAAATCCATGTTTCGTCACCTGTTACTATGTCCCACACCAAATTTGACGCACCTTCGTTGAATCTGGTAAGCAGGGCACTGCACCAAGTGACGCGGTCCGTTTTTTGAGCCTCGGTCAAGTTGTGTGGGATCCACCGCGAGCACAGCTTTCTCACACCCAAATGTTTGTGTAGGATTAATTGTATTTGACTCATGCCTATTTCTAAGGATGCGCGAATTTCATGGTAGGTCACATGCCTGTCTGTTTCAATCATACGGCGCACAGCATTGATGTTTTTGTTGGTCACAGCGGTGGACGGCCGACCATCGCGAGATTCGTCACTGAGATTGATACGACCACGCTTGAATTCTGCAAACCAGCTATAAACAGTTGTCTTGCATGGTGCTTCATTGCCAAAAGCTGTTTCAAGCCGAGCGATGCTCTGTTGAGCTGTCAAATTACACTTAAAATCGTAGAAAATCATACTACGAAAATTTTCCCGAGTTAAATCCATGTTGATGCAGACACACAATTTTTTAAATGGCGCCACAAGGTAAAAACAAAAGACAGTCAGATGAAACAAACTGCATTCTACAGCCAAAGAGTTCTATTTTCAAATGTTGCAATAAATTTTTAAATATTGTTTATGTAAGTGGCCAGTTCCGGAAACTTACAGTGCGCCCTATGTATCAATAATCTGGGTTGTAAATTTTGTATCATTTACCGATTAGATTAAGCACACATGCAATTATTAAAGACTAATAAATTAATAGGTATTTTTTTGTAAATTGCCGAATGATATTGGAAGTACGAATGACAACCCTTTGTCCGCCCATTTTTGAATAGATTAGGAGAAAAAAGAAGTATTTTAAAAGCACAGAATAGATAATAGAACTAATGTCAGAAGGGAGAACTGTTGAGACATATTTTGAGTTGAGTTGAGACCTGTTTGAGAAACATCATTCAAAGAAAGATAAAAGGAAGAAGAGGTCCAGATAGATCAAGGCATAAGTGTATTGAGTCATCATCATCCTAGCGTGTATTCCTAGTTGCGTCGTCAAGACTCCGAAGCGTACGCTGTAGATTTGGCGGCACTGGTTATAACAATGGAGCGACTGCCGTCTGACCTCCGTAACCCTTTTTACAGGGAAACCAGACCAACAGGAACATGACCCGAGGTGTGTGGGGTGGGTTGTCACTGTCAGAATTTTTCAGGCTGCCCCAAGGCATCTGACACAGCCTCACAACTGTTATCTATCGACAACAACCGGGACCAACGGCTTAACGTGCCTTTTGAAGCACGAAGTAGCTCAAGATAGGAAATGCCACTAAATGGAGACCAATCCAATAGTGGTCACGTCACGCCGTCACTTGAAACGCGCATTCGCTACGGATACGCGGGTCGCGCTCGACTAACGAGCTCCTCAGCTTATGTGTTGTGATTAGCTGTGAATGAATAAATAAATAAGGCATAGCTACTTGAAACAAATAAAGGAGAGAGAAAGTAAATGTGTCGTGTCAATAAAAAAAGAAACTCCTAAAGACGGACAAGAATGGAAGTAATTTTTAAATAAGTGGACAAGGAAATAAATTGCTTTATGACCAAAGCTTGTGAAGTACGTTTCTTGTACTATCTGAAGGAAACAACACCTGATTTTACAGCACTAAAGTGCAATAAAGTGTTCATTCATTCATTCACTATATATTTAGGTACAGTTTGGCCATAGAATATTATACTATACTCAATTACATAATAAATACGATAAGATAAACCGCCTGCTTATCGAAATCGTTTCAAACACTATAATTGTCTACTTAACTTATCGATAAACTCAAGTATCGATAGATCAAACAAAAATAATACCTATTAAAATTCTTATAACTTGTTATTAGCAAGATAATATTTTATTTACTTTCCTAATTAAAAATAAAATGTCAAAGTAACCTTTTTAAATTTTTGTGGAATTCCGGGGTTAGTTACCTTTGGACTACATCCTTATCTATCCATCTATACATATCTTATCCTTTTAGATTACATGTCCTTTATTCTAGAAGGCATGACAGAACTTCTAGTCCTCTGCCTTAGTCATCCATGGCGGGGTTTCTAAAAGACTTGATCAAATTCAGAAAGACACCTGGTTACAAATGTCTTTACTTTAGTATGTCAGCTTTGAATACGCTGTTACAAAGTTGCGTAGTCCACTAAAGACGTGTTTGTGCCTCAACAAGTCTTTTTCTACCTACCCATGCCTTACTCATCCACTAGAGGATTTTTGAAGAATAACACCTGGTTCCTCAGAAGCTTACCGTCCTATCAAGTCCTGCCTGTAAATTGCAAGGTTTTAAGTTATAGAAGGATAATCCTACCCAACATGAGAGAGCGGTTGAATTTCCCGCCGAAGCAGTACGTTCTTTTCTACTAGCCCCATTTTCTGAAGAATAACACCTGGTTCTTCAGAGGGTTACCGTCCAATCAAGTCCTGCCTATAAATAGCAAGGTTTTATCTTATACGTCGACGTCTTACCCAACATTAGAGAGTGGTTGATGACGCCTCCGAAACAGTATGCCATCAGCAGCATCACCGGCCAGCTGAGGTGCTGCACCAACGGCAGCGTGGCCAGCTGGATGACCACCATGCCCGTCACCACCCATTTGAAAAGCGGATCATACCCGAAGAGCTGCTTGATCTCTGGATATTTTTCTGCAACAAAATGTTTAGTTTTTAGTTTTATTTTTTAGACATTTCTGCCAATCAGTTCGGCTTGTGAGTGTGGAGCGCAGCTTCCCAGACAATCCCTGACTTTCGGACCTGGCGTGCCCTGACACCTGTACGCTGGATGATTTGTACAAGGCTACCTATAAATAAAGGGTATCTGAGGTAAACGTTGAGACGATAAGAAAATGTAGAAGTTTGCAGTCGTCTGGAAGCACGGAATCATCTTTATTAACAAACCATCAGACGATTTAAGCCTTTGGCTTTAAGTCCTCCTTTTACATGAGTTTGCATATTTACTTACGTATGGAATCTAATTGTATGTAAATTTCAATGGCGAACTACAGTATTCTAAAGTAAAAAGCAAGGCGACCTTCAAAATTGAAAAAAAATGGTTTACAAATCTAATTTTGTTGTGTGAGAGCGTCGTCAAGATTGCAACCATACATATTTCCAATGCCGCCTACCTACACTAATAACAAATATAATTACTACCCATTAGAGTACCTAAGTGTATACCGCTAAAAACTAATTTGCGTCGCTAACTCACTGTTCACGATAAAGAGTTGCATACGTGACCATAACCACGCACACATATGTATATTTAAGAGGGTCTGTCAAGTCGTTGTCTCTAGCATGATCTATCATCTCTCTCTATCAAAGTACAGTCGCTAGTCTAGAAAATAAAATGATATAAATTTATATATTTTTAGCGTTTTCCTTCCACATACGTCATTGTATTGACAAATATTCTTTATTGCACCAAATAACAAATATGTTTAAGTACATGAAAATAAAGTTATAAAGGCACATGTAAGTTAGAGGTGGATAAAAATGCATAGATACTTTTACCATATGGTTTTTTTTATTAGCTTATATTATCCCTCTGCTGGTAAAAAGTCTCCCTAACCATATGGTAAAACCATACAATTAAATACTAAACTAGGAATACAACAGATGCACATTTTATTATGCGCGTAAAAGGCAACTAAGAACTTTCTTTGTTCCATAAAATAAAAGTATAGCTTAAGGAACATTTTTGTTGTTCCTAACCATTACCCAGAAACAGCTGAACCTCGTGGTGTCAGTATCATAAAAACAACGCCAAATAATTGCTTGAGAGAAAATATACGATCGATGTCTTTTATAGAGCCCGAGGCTCCTTGGCCTGGCTTTATTGTACGAGCTCGTAACAATTGGATACATCACAGAACTTGACTAATCCTCTTAAGACTTCAATCTAATATTTATGTAACAATGGTCGTGCATGTGTCACACAAAAACAGGATTACGTTACTGTAACCATAACATAATAAGCGCGACCTTCAATATTAAAAATATTAGAATTGCGAGGGAAGTGTCATTTTTTTTTTCTTTACAAGAGCTTCTTACATTGGACATTTAAAAAAAATGAGCGTTAGGCCGCCACGCTTGATATCATTCCTATTTAGCGGAGTCCGCAACGCAATCATCACCCTAGCGTGTATTTCTAGTTGCGTCGTCAGCTTACGCTTCGGGGCCTAGGGTACGCTGTAAGTCATGCTCCTAGATTTGGCGGAACTGGTTATTACAATGGAGCGACTGCCGTCTGATCTACGTAACCCTTTTTACAGGGAAACCAGACCAGCACTGTCAGATTTTTTCAGGCTGCCCTAAGGCATCTGATCTGACACAGCCTCACGACTGCTATCTACCAATAACAACCGGGACCAAATACTTAACGTGCCTACCGAAGCACGGAGGAGCTCAAAATAGAAAATGCCACTAAATGGCGACCAATCCAATAGTGTACGCTACGGATACGCGGCTCGCGCTCGAACAAACGAGCTTTTCATGGAAACCGCCACGCAATATCTAGAAGAAATGTCTGAAACTAGCATTTATTTTCGGGTTTTATATTGTTTTGCATGATTTTGTTTGGATGATGTGTGACACTACTGACTTCACTTTTGTATGCCTGGTAGGCTAAACATGTATGTGCGTAATATTTTCAATGTACCATCTTGAATTCAACATGTTTACAAAAGAATAAATGATTATGATTATGATTATGAATAGCTTTCTCCTACATGTAGAAGTAATTAAGTAATCTTCTCTTGCCACAGAATAACAAAAAGTTACAAATGATTATTTTAAGAATAATTATTGTTACGAACCGCGGCCCCACAGCTGACAACAACTGGAAAAGATTGAGCAGCCCTTGAAATTTATCGAACGCGTTTCCCGGGCCATATAAAAAGCGGAAGGTGCACTACCGTTCGCGAGTTTGCATTGCTCGCTTGATAAAAGGCAAAGCCCATGGCCGAGGTTCATCCCAACTGGGAGCCCCTTGGGTTAATAGCCCTCGCCTCAAACTGTCCCGCTGTAAATTTTCAAGCTCACATCACAGGAGCTAGAATTGTAGGTCAGTCCAAGTTTGGTTGAGCTACAAAAGCGATCCAGAAGTGAAACAAGTGCGAAGAACAAGTGAAACCTACGACTTCAACGATTTATCAGGACAGTGATAAGCAAGTAATAAGAAGTTAAGTGACGTCGGCGACCATCCTTGTAGAAATAATCGTCTTTTCGAGTCACCAGGTGTTTTTCTCCAAATTGCGAACCCCCAGCTTACATTGTCAATCGACCATGTACACCCTGGTGTCAGAGTTAACTCTAGGACGAAGACGATAGAATGTTGTGATAAAGATAATGAAGGAAATTTTAGAAACATCTACAAAGAATGTGTGACACACACACATCACGTGTTTGCCTTGTTCAAAGACTCACGTGTTTTCATTAAAACTTCGGTCAAGTGGCAGTCGTTCACCGACGTCTATTGTCGTTGCTGGACGTGTCATATGCGTTATGTAATGTCTCATTCTCATTTTGAGGCAAAGAGCATCGATACTGCACACGAAAAAACGTTCTTTCTCAATGTTTTCAGGAGCTCGATAGTAACGCGCGTATCCGTAACTAACGCGTGCGTCAAACGGTGGCAAAACGCGACCCTCATTGGTTTGGTCGCCATTAAGCGTCATTTTCTGTATCGTGGAAGGCATGTTAAGCAGTAACTACATTTTTGTATTTTTTTAACAGGGCATAACGGATTTGAGGCAATTTTCCAACGGCATAAGTTTTTTCTAAATGTGAAGTAATTTTAATAAGTTGCAATTAATAAGTTTTCAATGAAAAGTAATTAAGGATGGTTGTTCTTTTCAGCTCACAGTTTTAGCTGCATGCGTTGCCTTCATGGTGAAGCAATGCTGAACAAGGACGTATTGCAGGAGTATTGCATCATATCGGACAGGCACTAGCTCAATTAAATATAATTTATTTAGTTATTTGTAAGAAATGTGCACGATACGCCATAGAATTATGAATTTAATCCCTCTAATCCTGAACGGTCCTGCAATTTTTACCACTCTGTAATCTATACATATAAATAAAATTGGAGTGTCTGTTTGTAATATTGAAATAACCGTTTTTTACTACATGCATATGAATATATATACGGTACATGCACCATTTACATTTTTTACAATTTTTGTCTGTCTGTTTGTTCCGGCTAATCTCTGAAATGGCTGGACCGATTTTGACAGGACTTTTATTGGCAGGTAGTTGATGTAATAAGGAGTAACTTAGGATTCGTTTATTTTAGAAAAATAAAGTAATGCAATGCGCGAATAAAAAAAAAAAAAATACAGAATCGACTGTTAGGCGGAACGAAGTTCGCCGGGTCAGCTAGTCGTTCCTATAAATCGAGGTGCTTGACGATCTAGCAAGATACAATATTTTTGCACTGACTAGTATGGCGTATGTGAATGCTTTAAGGTCCATACAAACTGACGCGAATCCCGCGCGACTGGCGGGACGCCCACAGAGATAAAAATCTGTAGAAGTGCCGTAGCGTATGCCAAAATTAAATGGCCTGCTAATGACACTTCTATATATCTTATTTCTGTAGGCGGGCGCGGGATTCGCGTCACTTTGAATGGACCTATAAACCTACTTTTAAAATAACTAGTCCAGCGCATAAACGTGTATGTCAATGGGTCGTTGAAAAATAGGGCTGTTAAGTACCACTTAGAGACAATATGACAATAACATATAGTCACTCATGATGATACCTTTTATATGTGAAAAATGTTTAACATCCGTCTGGGATTGCTATTTTTGTCACAACCAGTGAGTCAGTGAGTGAGAGTGAGAGAATTATTTTCATTCGACATATTCAGTGGGTCGAACGATTTTTGTTTTTAAATTGGGTCGTACATCTCTAAATAGTACTCCGGGCGTTATCCTAACGCTATTGTTATCGTTTAATCTAGGATTAAATGTCGATAAAGACACAAACATCCATACAAAAAAACATAACGCTCCTTTGGGCGGTCGAGTAAAATATCACCTATCTAGTATATGAATGAGCACTGCAACTACCGGTCGGATTAAAATATATATTTGGAATTGGTGATAACCGAAACTGAAAACAATTTTTCATTCTTATATTATAAATGCGGAAATCTCTTTTACTTTCACGACTAACCCCCGTATTCTTAAACATAACCATAAGGACGTTCTACACTTAAACTCATTGGGCGCTTTAAGGAATTCCTCGAACTTTTCTTGAGAATCACATTCTTAATTAGTTGCTTGAGCAAACTCCAATGAGGAAAGACACTGGTTTTAATAACAATCCGAAACACAAAAATTGAAAAATACAAAGAATAAGAGTAAAAAATAAACAAAATAAGTAGTTAACTATGCAAAAAAAGGACAAAAAACCCGATTTATAATCACTTTCGAGGCCGCCTCAAGGTACCTCTCGACCAACCTTATATTTGACAGTTCGACACTTACCTCCAATGAGGAATCTCCTTAAGTCAAGGAAGCTAGTGACGACTAATCATACCAACGAGTGGGATAAGGTTGAGTCCGAGTTTGAGGAAACGTTTGAGAATATGGGTGTAAACATCTCAAGCTTGAGTTACCTTTTTTTTAAATTAACCTTGAGGAATCTTAGGATGAAACATAAACTTTTTACCACGGGCAGAGCCGCCAGAAACAGGGCACAGAATTATTAATATTAACGTTTAGGATCCTAACCTGAGGCGCTAAAAATTGACACCTTTAATTCAAACCATACAGGATCATAATTAAAGAAGACATACATTACTACATTATAGAAGAGTCTAGTATAACGCAGTAGAAGTCATTATTCTATACGTCACTTGGTGGCAGCCAAACATAACTGAATTTTTGTAAGAAACGCTTGACGCTTGCTAACGGAAGCGTACCTTAAAACATTGTTGGCTGCTCCTAATTGTAAAAATTAATGGGATTGTTAAAACATGGTTAGGAATATTGACCAAACCATTGCAAGACAATATGAGGAATGCGCAGGAGCTCGATAGACAAACGTGGCGTGCCGATCGACACGTAACGTCCATGTCAAACAACGGCAAACGCGTATTGGATTGGTCGCCATTAATGGCATTTTCTATAGAGCCAATCCGTGCTTCGGAAGCCACGTTAAGCCTTTGGTCCCGCCTGATATCGCTAAATGGCAGTGTTTAGGCTGTATCAGATGTCTTAAAGCCTGAAAAATCTGACAGCGTAAGCCACTGACATACATAATGTTTCTGTTGGCTTAGATCATCTCTTAACTCACGGACTCGTGACGTGACTTTATTTTTATAATCAACCTCCTGCCCCACGTCATCCTTCTTTAGAACTGCATTTCAAAGACAAGGCTCACATGTTTTGTAACTTCATAGACCACTAGATGGCATCTGGACCAACGGATTACTTTGAAGCTCTATTCAAATGACGCGTTTGAATGATCCTTCCAATCGGTCGTGAAGTGTCTTCCGAAGCACAAAATCAGGTGATCTAAGCCTTCTTTGATTATAGATTTATTTTATTTATTATTTATTTTATTTATTTTATTATTCTTTGCGAATCGTAATGGCTATTTAAACAACGTGTTTCGACCGAACCGTGCAGGAGACTAGGCAATAGGCTAGTTTCCTGGGTCAAAAAAATAACATTAAAGTTAGTCCGTCATTCATCAAAATATATTAGTGACGTATTTTTTTCTTTTGTCAATTGAGCGATAAATTATAAAGATACAACGCTTCAAAGTTTAGGAGTGGGGGCTCGTGACGTCGGATGTTGCGAAGTGTAGCACACTGTGACGTCACAGAGAACTTTAACGCGCCAAATCTTTACCATTCTTTGTTTAATTTTCAGTTAAATAAACACCGCAGCGTAATAACTACTCAATTTACACGGATTCAGTGCTGGCAACCCAGCTGCTTTCATGGACACAATATTTACACACACACACACACACACACACACACACACACACACACAAACAATTTCGTTTCCATGAACACGTCCACATAGATAAATTCGCTACTCGATTGCCAGCACTGGTTTAATCTAAATCAGTCGAAAACTTCTCGAATAGACAAGATGCAGTCACACAGTACTTGTGTGTAATTGTTACTCCGACTACTAACAGTGGAATTTGACAGATAAAGAGTGACTAACCAAGTATTTGCTAAGTGTCACTGTTTACTAAAGTGTGAATTGGTTGTGATAAAAAATTGGTCAAGCGAGAATTGTATTGAGAGGGTTCTGTACATTTTTTATTTAATTACTAACTTCGGACTTTTGGCGGGAAGCTCTGAAGAGCAGTATCGGCGCTGTATTTTATTTTCCAAAATTTGTGGTTTTTTTGAGTGTTTGTGCATAATAAATAATAGTGGATTATTATTCTCAAAGTGTTCGATAACAAGCGTGAGTGTTTGGAAGTGATAGTGTTTGATTTATGTGATTTTCATGCTTGTTGCCAATAGCTCCAAGTAATCGCTAAGTGCAGTTTTTCTACCACTTCACTTAGCCTGATTCTTCTGACTAAACTTGACTACTGACTAGACTTTTAGACTTGACTAGGACTTGACGAAACCACACTGTAGGACTGAAGAAGATAGAAAAATAATTAAGAAGGGCTATAAAGGACTTGTATCCATGGATGTAAAACCCATTACTAAAAAAGACTGACAGAGGACAGGTCGGCAACGCGCTCGTGACGTATCCGGTTTGCAAGTGTTCATAGGCTACGGTAACCACTTACCATCAGGTCCGTACGCCTGTTTGCCTACTTAGTTGTATAAAAAACAAATCATTTAAGTAGGCATTAGTTTTCTATTACTTGATTCCAAATAAACTGTCAATTGATTTCTCATATTGAAAAAAAATTAATTATTTTTTAATTAATTATATTTTTTTTCTTATTTATCATCGCCTATTAATAATAAATAATTCCATAAAATAAATATGAAATATAATAAAATACATTTTGTTTACATGAGAGGCTTTCAGCAGTGAACATCTTGGGGCCGAGATAATGATGATGATGACATTTTGTTTATTTTATTTTTTCTCTTTATCTGATTATACAGTTTAGTCATCACAACAATTATGATATGGTCAAATCACCAGTTTAGTCATCATTATGAACAGAATCCTAAAAACCTTACATAGTTCTGTTAAAAAGGGGAAGTTTACTATAGACCTTTATCAGTTTATTTATTAGTACATGTAATCTATGTCAAATATAAATGAAATGAAAGCGTTTATTTGCAATATAGGATATCAATATCACTTATTGACATCAATTTACTTATATTAAGTTTACCACCACTTCCAAAGCGCAAGTGGAGAAGATGCGGCGCCACAAACTCCACTGCAGCATTTTCTTCAAAACATCAATTTACAAATAAGAAAGAAAACTCCTTAATTAACTAGTTAAATGAACGAATTCACATGTTTGTCAACATTTTGCACAATATTTTATTGTGATTTCAGATTGAATAAAAATAATTTCAAATGTAAAAACGGAATACATAATTATATGTCAATGTATTAAATTAAACTATTTTAATACGGTTTTATCGCGTTTATTACTTATTTATTTACACCTGACTTTTCAAACACTTTACAGCGTTCATGGTCGCAGGCAGACTAAGTTAACATTTGTCTTTGATGTCATAAGATTACAAAACTACCGCTTGAAATTTTTATTGGGAACTATTCCGATTTAATTTAATAGTTTAATTTAATGAATAACAATCGGGAAAACATAAGAAAACATTATATGTCAATTTGTTGAGGACTCTGCTCCAAGCTTATGTTCAACATTCCTGTCATTAAGAAAATCACCAGTACTATATTAAGCCTTCTTACAAAATAGATCTTTAACATGGGGTTTAAATTGTCCATTGTAGAAGCGTAAACAGTTCCCCACAAATGATCCTTTAACCCTACTCAGTCTATAAGAAGGTAAAAATTATTTATCTTTGTTGTGCAAAGGTATATTCAGTTATATCAGAGTTTTTCCTAAAAGTAGTAATATTTTTCCTCATAAACATGATAACTTCAAATATATATTGTAAAGCTACTGTTAAGATATTAATTTCTTTAATCAACTCTCTAAGAGCCTTGGGGCTAAACCATAGATGGCACGAACTGCTCGCCGAGCCCATCCATCCATCGAGCCCTTCAGCCTGCAGAGTGTACCAAACATTTTACATACATACATCCTTCCGAAAAACGTACGTACTTACTTATATAGAATAATCATACATACATATAAATAAACATACATACACCCATGTAACTAGTTTATACTTTACATACATACATCCTCCCGAAAAACAGTCCTTCTTCTGTCGCAGTTGGATAAAAAAATTACTAGTAATATATGGGCAAAGATGAGCTCACTGGTTCTAAATAATGACTCTTATGTATTATCTTATAGAAAAAATATTGCATGATTCTTTGTGTCTGGCAATGCAAATAAACTTTTTATCAACAAATGATTATAATATGTCTATTAGAGGTTTTTAGAGGAGTTGAACATATGAAGAACTGATGTGCAGAGATAAGCCGGGTTCGGCACAGATTTATACGCATGGCGCATTGGTGTATAAGACAGTTTAATGTTCAAATCAAATATAATACAACACACTAATGTGGGCCTAGACTTACAATACAAAACTCTTTAATCCACAACAAGATCTTAAAACACTTTGAAAATGTTAAATTTTAAATGATTTTCTAAAAGATACAATTTAAATTTAAATGTTCAAAACCAGTACCACCAATTCTACCATTTATGTCTATGAAAATTATTAAATTATGTTTTTGAAACTGTAATTAATTGATAATAATATTTGTAAGTCTGAAAAGACAGAGCATAGCGATTTGTGTCTTTTACTTTGTTCGATCTGCATTATTATGTACTTATCTATGTTCCACAAATAAAGTTTCTATTCTATTCTAAAATACTTAATGATAAAGACTTAATTGTCTTCCAAACCCATTTTTATTTATTTATAACTAGCTTTATCCTGCAGCTCCGCCTGCATCAAAAAGTAGCCTATGTTTGACCCCGGGTCTTCAACTATATTCATACCAAATTTTCATTAAAATCCATTCATCGGTTTGGCCGTGAAAGCGTAACAGACAGACAGAGAGAAAGACAGACTTTCACATTTAATATTAGTATGGATGATACACATAACAAATTGTCACCTTAAGTTAACAATATTTCTATGACTAAATATTAATCTAGGCAACCACTCAACACATGTGTATACAGCTAGTTCAAATTATGAAAACAGTTAAATAAGAGCTAAATAGCGTAAAAACCTATATAATATAGAAATTTTAGTAGAAGAGTATTGTCACTTCTGTCAATCAAATGACAAATACCGCTCTGTGCCTTGTATGGTGCAAGGACCATAAGTGGTAGTCATCACTAACTTTTTTTTTTTTCAGCTACTAATAATATGTTTTCTTTTAAGTCTTTTCCGGTAATCGCGCGTTATCAGCTTGGCAGCCATCTGATTGGGGTGTCGCTCCAGTTTTTCTCGATATCCTTGAACTGTTAATAGAATCTCTTCCTTGACCGTATTCATGTTCAATTTATCGTGTATTTCGTCATTCCTGATAAACCACGGCAAATCACTGATTGATCTTAGTATTACATTCTGCATCCTTTGTATGATCGAGATGCTAGAATTGCTGCAACTTCCCCATAACTGTAAGCCGTAAGTCCATATTGGCTTCAGGATTGTTTTGTATATTAACAATTTGTTGTCAATGGACAAGACACTGTTGCGTCCGATTAACCACTCAAGGTTTTTAAGCTGAAAGTTGAGTTCCTCTCTTTTAGTTCTGACATGATTCATCCAGGTAAGGCGCCGGTCAAGGTGGAGACCCAAGTATTTGACGCATTCTTTGTGAGGCAAGGTTGTTCCGTCAAGCTGTACAGGCGGGCAATCTCCTCTGAGCAGGGTGAATGTAATATGCACCTCATCATGTCATCACTAACTAGCAATTTATAGACCACACTCTTCTTCATCCTAGTGTTTCATCAAGTTTCTTTATAAAGCTATTTCATCACGACAGAAAGGGATATAAATGTTATCATCTCTAGAGTAATCTAAAGAATAATGCTATATATATGCACAGGTTATAATTACGAGTGATCGGATAATCGGGCGCTAATATACCAAAACATAATTTTTATTCCTACGAAAGAATAATAATAAGTTATTATAGTACGAAATTGTTAAATCCCGGGCATGAGGGTTAATTATTAATTCAGAAAGGAATATCCATATTATTCATTCTAGGAAAGAACTTTAGGTATAAAAGCGCCTGATTATCCGATCACTGATAATTACCCACTGCTGGTACTAAGCCTTGCACATGTACACATACCTATTTTGTAGTTCTTTAGTACCTGAAATATGACTTCTTTATACTAATGTTATCCAGGGTGCATATTCAGTTGATTGTTTGGAGCCCAGGGTGCTTTTAGTACCTTAGATATGTATTGACTACTTAGTAGTCTAAAAAAATTGAGTAAAAATAAAAATAAATCATGTCCTAATTATACATCAGGGAATTTTTTTTTTGACATGTTACTTAGTGGTACGTACCACCTTGTAAACATACATTTTTATACAAATAAATTAATTGATCGGTCTCTGGGCTCTGAACTCTTTTTCTATTGAATTATAATTTAATCTACATAAAGGTAACAATTACAAACAAAACTAGAACTAGCTATATTCAGTTTGTAATTTTTTTTTTATGTTAACAATTATCTGATGGTAAAGCTATTTGCCTCGAAAAATATAACGCCAAAACATATAAAATTATTGTAACAATCTTATTATAATAAAATAATATTTCAGTACATAGTGGAGTTATGGACTGTTCAAACTGACGCAAATCCCGCACGACTGGCGGGGACGCCCACAGTCCACAGAAATACAGTCAGTTTGAACCATGTTTGAACGGCCCATAACAGTTACAAATATCACAGATTTTCCCTTTACTTATAGAAGTCGATATCAACAAATGTTTCATAGCATATTCAGATTTAATCAATAAACAAAAGAAGATCAATTTGCACAAAATAATTTTTCCAAAAATTCAACACTTTTTCAAGGAATCTATGAAAATACGAAATGTGTAGAATCTTCGGAAGATAAACTCTAACCACTATATGTATTAAATACATTAATAGTCTCATAAATATAAATAATGACGTAATTTAACTTACCTAAAATAATTTTCCGACGGCTGGCATGGGGCTCCTCAGTGTAAACCCATTCAAAGTCCGTTCTAGACACTTTTGCACCCATATTTCACAAGAATCCTAATTGTACATTAGAACACTAGAGTAGGTAAGAAAAAAATAACTTATCTAAATTATAAGGTACACCGCTACACAAACTATATAGGGATACTATACACCGCTACAATTTCTATTTGATTTTATTGGCTTTATCAACCTCTTCCCACGGACATTTGCTGACTGACTGACTGAAAAAGTAATGTCAATAAAATGTCAATGTCATTTCAAATTACCACAAACACCACAGAGCACAGAAGACATATTTTTATGGGCTATCAACATACTCGCGAACTTCTAGCCGAGGCGCGTGGGCTTGCCAAGAACCCATATTCTTAAACCTTCACTCAAACTTTTTTTTTTTTTTTAACGGAGGGGAAATGCATTTACGCACAAAGTGTGGGACTCCTGGGCCGCTAATCGGCCCAGACTACCCACTAAAACCCCTCCGGCGTTTCCGCACCGGCTGTTGAGGGCGCCATGGGATCGCTCCAGCCATGGCCTTGCGGCCCCCTCAGTTGGCCTTTCGGCCACCCCCCCCAAATCGGGCAGTGGCCCATGAATGGACCACGCCCGTCCCCCAGACTCACATCCATTCGAGTGGAGTGGGCTGTGGGAGTGGAGTGGGCTGTTGGCAGAAATTGGCCGACAGCTAGTAAGACCCCGACTACCAGGGAGTTATTAACTGTCGCCCAGGGTGCATCGTCCCGAGTCCCTTGTCAGCCCACCCTCTCACCGGATCCTTGGGATCAAGTGAGAATGCAAAGCTTTCAAAGGACCGGGCACTCGAGGAGGTTCTCTGCCCTGCACCCCAAACCTTCACTCAAACTCGACTCAACCTTACTCCATCTCATGGATCTTAAGGGATAGCGCGCTGGCATACAATACACTGATGGCAGAAAATTTGACCTGAATGCATTTCGTTACCCACCTCTCTCTTTCTAACTCGTGATGTGTTGGGGTGTGAATCTGGGTTTTCATCACAGAACTTGTTAAACCTAATTTTATCACCTAAAAACATTAGTTTTTTGTAAAATAAGATGATAAGATGTAACGTACCTTAGAAGTGAAGTAGGTGCGACAACAATAAAAACCAAAGCACATCGAAATATATGTACTAACGTACTAGAGAAGACACCGCACTTCCTTACTTTGTCCTGTTAAACTGCGGTGAACGCGCCGCAACTCACTTAGTCGCTTGCTAGTTGTTTCGGGCCTTGTGCTTCCGACAATTAAAAATCAAAAACACTGTGAAAATCTTTAAAAAATGCATTGGTGTGTGTTGAGGTATTGTAGTAATAATTCAAAGAACACGGCAAAGTGCAAAGGAATAACTTTTCATCGGTAAGTAATCTAATTTCACTGTTTTAAATGTAAATACGATCAATTTAATTGCCACGCGCCATTTTAAATCATTCGTCATAGACTAACTAATTTACTGTGAAATTTATATAGGTCGTAGGTAGATTAGTTTGACTGACATAATGCCAAGAGAATATTAAGTGAATATAAATGTTAAGTGATGAAAAGAGAAAACTAATTAGGTACTAAAGACAAAGTTAGTCCAATAGTGAAAACCGTATTTATCTAACATGTTTCTAATATTTTACTTCTAATCCAAATGCAAATTGTACGTTTTTTTTTTTTTTTTAAGTATGTATTTTATGAATGTTTTCCCCGCATATAGGTATGTGTTCATCAAAGTCGGTTTAGTCGTTTTATAAATAGAGGGTTCAATGTGTTTCTGTAACTTATAAAACGATTAATTATTAACTATAGTAATTCTAAAATATACCATTAAATGCATGTTGTTTAATTTGTATTAAGAGATTGTTATTTAACCAAGATGGCTAGAAAATAAAATGTCAGTTACTGATAAATCTAAACTCCAAACAAAAATGGTCTCAGATTTGCCAAAAAAACTTACACCACGTCAAATATACAAAAGATAACTGAACTCACATCGTTTAATTATTAAAGGAAACAAATAAAAATTATCACAAAAAGCAATTTGTCTTTTTTTTTTTATTTTGGAACCACATAGGTAAAATACCTATATTTGTCCTTTTTTCATACATAGTTATTGAAATGCGCCTTGCGGCTTTTTCGGGCATTGAATTCACACAAGATAGTATTAACGTCTAACGTTTATAACATATCGAACACTATGTATAATATCGAAAAATTATCAAGCCTTTCTTTTATCATCTTTGTCCTTTTTTCATTTTTTTATATTTTTTATTTTGAAAAAGAACGTTCCGCTGCGCAATTTGTAATCATAAGCGATAAAAATATACGCAGGGCTGATTCAACTTTAACATCATGTATTATTTTATACAATTGTGCGTGAGTTTGATGTAAACTTGTGCGAGCCGAATCAGTGGGTCAAAGAAACTTTTTTTGGTACGAGTATGGTTTTTGGTGACATGAGAGTGTGACGTGATGCCCTAAGGACGGTTTTTTTTGTGCTTCTTCTGGTGCCCCCTAGACGTGATGCCCTAGGCAATTGCTTAATTTGATTATTAAAAATATTCATACACCCTGTATTGCCAACCTAAAAAATTGAATGTGAGTAGCCGGAAGTTGTCCGGCTACGTCACACTTTAACCTTGCTAAAAAATGAAGGTCATTGAGTTTGCTGCGATTTTCTTAAAAGATACTTGCATATCTAAAGATCAGATTAATGTAATCTGTTCCCTAAGCCTATTCCTCGAAATGGTTTACGATATTAATTGTCGCTATTATCCACTGCTTTAAAACAATCCCTAAACTTCAAGAATTGGGTATTCTACTAATTTTTATTTTTTCTTTCATATCAATATTTTTATTTTCGGAAACAGAATTATGAAAAAATATTTGTAATCCGTTCAAAAATAAATAAGTCATAAGCCTTTGAAATTCGGTGGAAGGGGAAACTGTCAAAAAACAAGAAAAGGATGCACTGTGTGAGCTGTGACGTCACTGCCACTCGGTTTCGTGCATACAAAAGAGATAGCAAGACGTCCCCACCATGCTCCCACTTTTCTTTTAGAGAAAACTTTCAAATCGAATTCCGCCCTCATTAACAACCAATTTTGTTGTTTTTAGAATCGGTTACTTTTTAGTGTATATTTTGTTTAGTATAACAATATTAACCAAGTATAAATACAGTCAAGTAGCGTATTAGGTTAAAAATTTGAAAAAAACACGTATTTATTTTTATCCAAATTTGAATTCTTATGCATCTTACGCAATCATGTGATAAAACTACATGATATTTCTCATATATTAGTGCGGAAAAACTATCGAAACAATTATGAAATCATGGATTTATACAGTGTTATAAACTTTGGTGGTACTTATGTGTAAAATGTGAATTTATGTGGGTTTTATTTATTACTCGAGTTATATTTAGGCACTGCACATGAAGCCATAATTATGCGCTTCTAATGAACACTTTTTTAACACTTAGGACTAGATACTTTGTTTATAATTTAAATATTTGTTTTTGACAAGAATTCCGTAAGGCCGTTATGGGACATTATTGTGTATATGAAATGGTCTCGCTCTCTATCTCATTCTAACATACGCATATCCTGTATATTTCTCTTTCGCATGTCCGTCTATTGGTTCCATAGTCTAAAGTGGGTGATAGACGTACGAGCAAGTACGCGTACTTATGGCTCGACGACCTTTTTCGCCCGTGTGTACGCGTTCTTTAAAACCGCCGCGCAAATCGTAGGCGATCCAACCGGTATGAAATCTTGCTCGTAGCTCGTCTCGGTTCGTACGTGAGGCAGCACTGCGAGGCGCGCGCCGCCATTATCTAGACACGCGGTAGCGTGTCAAGCCAAGTTCAAGTACAGAACTGGCGAGCAGCACCGTGTTTAATATAACACGAACCATTTGGAGCCACTTTTGACCCCCTCATAACTCAAAAACGATTTCATTTAAACCCTCACTTTTATCACTTACTCACCTATAGATCAAAACTCTAACCCAGTTCCAGATGACCTAGAAAGTTCAGATTTGGCATGCAGATAGGTAATTAGGTGAATACAAAGGAATAAATCATAAACTGGTAATTTTTTATCATTTTATTATGATTTTTCACTTAATTGATTCTATTAGGAACACTTAATAACTTATACTTATTATTGCCTGTATGTTACTGTAATAATGTAAGAATCAGCTATCAAAACTTATGACAACCGGTCTTTATGTGGATTTTAAGGTCATCAAGTGAATATATAACTAATGAATACCACCCTTAATTTTTTTTAACCCAAATATTTCCGTTTTAGTACATAACAAAGAGTATAGTCGATCGTATTTATTACGTTATTAACTGGGATATAGTATTAATTATTGTTTCAATATTTAGCGCACATCAATAGTGTAAGATCATTACTTAAAAATAATTAATAAATAATAGGCATTTCGGTACACGGGAGCGGTGCGATAAAACCTTGACGCGAACGTGTCCGAGTGAGTGGCAGCAGCGCTCATAAATAAGCGCGAGCGGCGTCTTGCTGTCCGTTTGTCTCTCGATATCTGACCTATAAGGTTGCGATTTATGCTACGAAATTCATCGGTTTACTTAATAAATACTTATGTATTTGTGCTTATATTATTATTACAATTCTTTTAGTAAGTACATGTGGTATGGGCAATAGTTTAAATCAAAAATTAATAATAAAAAATACAATTATACCCTATAAACGTAGGAAAATACAGTAGTTTAACAAAAGCCATTTGGTATTCATTTTGTTTTAAATAAGTACCTACTAATAATTTATGTACAAAAAGTAATAATATCCCATCAAAAACATAAATGTGAAATGAGAGCCAAGTTCAATATTATGATATGTGCCTTGGTTGTTGACTTCAATGACAAAAGAAGTGAGATCTAAATGGGTGCCAAGTTCAATGGTCAGTCCTGAAATTTATTTAAAATAACATAAAATATCTTTTTTTCTTATAACTTAGGATAATATATTGTAGCCTAAGGTAGCCTGACTTGGCTAGTTCTCATATACGAATTATTATGTTATTATTATGTGTATCGATGGCTAGTTTCTACCAGCAAGCCATATTTTCGGAATAATAAAATAAGAACTGACAAGTAACAGGTTTAGAACTTGTGAAGACTGCAACATAATTGGCACACATGTTGATTGATTGATTGATTTAAAATTTAAGTTCAGAGATTTTCCTGACTGGGGGAGAAATGAAGGGGAAAAGGGGGAATGTTTGGTGTAACATTATTTAACGAATTCATTGATAATAGCAGCGCAAAACACTAAAAAGTTGGGGTTGAATGGCGTTTTAAAAATATATCTCAATTAGAATATTTAGAGAAGAACACAGAACTACTACTTCTATATTTTGTAACGATATTTCTGTTTGCAAGTAACGATAGGTAGGGAAATTCGAATTATTATACTAGCAACATTATTTTTTATGTCATTGCTGGCTGTCAACCATAGCTGTCAACCATCATTCGAGTCTTTCCAAAGTTTGTGTTTGATCATGGCGGTCGGTAAAAATAAAGGCCTGTCCAAAGGCGGCAAGAAAGGCGTGAAGAAGAAGATGTAAGTTAGCAATACAGTCAAAAACTATTTGGTAAATTGCTAGATATTCAATTAATTACTCATAGAAACCTGTAAAATTTGTGATTGTCCTGATAAATGCAGATACAAAATGTTAGCACTCGTGTCTTGAGAACTTGTTCCTACATTTCAATTTTCTGTTATTATTTTACATTACTTTGATAATTTGGATGTAATTTATCAATTACTACTTTGCTTCAATAATTTTTATTTTGATATCATATTTAATTCTATACGTGTTTGCACATAAATTAAGTGAGGTTATCTTCATTTTCAGTGTTGATCCCTTCACACGCAAAGATTGGTATGATGTCAAGGCACCGACTATGTTCACCAAGAAACAAGTGGGAACCACCCTTGTTAACCGTACTCAGGTTAGTTTGCATAAATTTTCAGCAGTTATTAGTAACATAACCTAAAATTCATGAGGAAATTTTTAAGTGCTCCAAACTCAGGCTATGAAGTGTTAGTCATTTTGTAAGAAGCGTTACATTTCTGTTTGGATGCTCATGTGGTTATTTTCTTTGTCTGGGGATCTGCAATTTATCTATTTGGTCTTATTTATTTTCGCATGACATGTTTTGGTAGACTAGCTTTTAAGGCTGGTTTACACACGATCCAGTGCTTTCACGGACACGCAAACAATTGACCCACACATTTAAATAATTGTGTGTCCAAGTTGGACACACCACATCTATTCTTTTAAAAACATTGTTGTTTTACTTTTTGTGCAAATTAATTGATTAATATTCTTTGTTTGGGGGATATGAAATATTTCAATGTAACTTGTAAACAATGAACATAGTATATGTATTATTATATTATACATACATTTCTAAATGTTATTGTTTAAACAAACAAGCTAATTTCAAGAGGGCTTTTTGTTATCCTTTGCAAAATGTTTTAGAATCAACTATTGAAATCTTTAAGTTCACATCATCAAAAAAAGTGTTTTTCTAAGATATTCAGTTATTATTGCAGTTTTAAAGACCATTTTCTCAACTATTAACCTGTCGAATGTCCTAGTAACCTACCCGTGTGACTAAGCGCTTTTGTTTTAGTTATTAGCATGCTCAACAGGTTAATACCGGAAACGCATTAGTGCATCATAAACAAAAAACATTTGTTATAATTTATTGGAAGCAAAAATGTTAAGAAGTAACTAAATGCTCCTCATGAATTATTTTCAAATACAATTTGTACCTTACCACACAGACAGATAAACGTGACCCATTACAATGGATCCTGGAGTAACATTTGTCTGTCTTTGACTGTACTTAATGATGACACACCTAGCTCGCAATGATACAGACCTGATGAAAACATCTGTTCCCTTTTGATTTACCACTGAAAAAATCCACTTTCCAAAATAACTCTAAAAACCAACTTAACATGTCTACATGAAGGTGAAATTCTCTTTCAGGGTACGAAAATCGCTTCAGAAGGGCTAAAGGGACGTGTGTTTGAAGTATCACTGGCTGATCTTCAAGCCGACACTGATGCTGAGAGGTATGTATGTATTTTATGTTGTTTAGCACAGTTGTGTGTTCATCAGTTCATTATGTCAACAATTTAACATCATCATTCCGTCATTTCTTTCTTTCTAGTTTGGTTGCTTTCAAAAATTTTGGTTTTCACAATCATGTTTCACTGAATTCTATTTTGTTATTTTCTCTCACAAAATGATAAATTCCCATTGTTTTTAAAAAATTGCATTGTTAGCGTATTTGTTATCTTGCTTTCGGTCAATATAAAAAATTTATTTATTCATAACTGGTTTTTCATCTGACACATAAGTTATACATTTCAAAAATATGGCCCCTGAAATGCTAAAGAAGTACAGAATATTGCTACTAACTTGCAGTCCAGCTATATGAAGCACCTTTATGGTCTTTATATCGTTTCAAACTGCAAATATGAATGCTGCCACATAATATAGTGCCTCTGTTTTATTACAATGGCCTTTTATGTCGTTGCTACAATTTTGTAAACTAGTCTCTGGGAAGAGCATTTTGTAAACTAGTCTCTTGGAGGAGCATTTTGTAAACTAGTCTCTCGGAAGAGCATTTTGTAAACTAGTCTCGGAAGAGCATTTTTTTTTTAGACATTGTACAATATTTTTTTTTATTTTGTCTAGGTCCCAGATTGTGAATACTTTTCTTTTTTAAATACCATGTGAGGAAAATTATTTGGAAAATAATTATATATACATCTGCATTCAATGTGTTAAATGAAATGTTGTTATTGTGTTATGTAATTACAATAAATGTACAAAAGAACAAAGAAAAGATAAAAGAATTGAAATATAAAAAATGTGTAGCAGAGGAATTCTTAAGCTTGTGTTACCCTAGCCTTGGCTGGAGTAACACTGTTTTTCAGGCATCCCCACTCCCTGAGGTGTGTGATACTAAAGTATGGGAGAAATGTGGATGTGTTATATAGCACATTACTATTGAGGACCGCAATGTGTCAATTGACATAATATTTTAAATAAAGCTATTTCTGGGTAAGTTTTAACAAAGTATTGTTTATCAGGTCTTTCCGCAAGTTCCGCCTGATCGCCGAGGACGTGCAGGGCCGCAATGTGCTCTGCAACTTCCACGGGATGGACCTCACCACTGACAAGCTCAGGTATGTTTGTTACCATAGACTTTGAAACACAGATAACCCCCAATAGAGTATCGTTCAATGCTTGTTCGCGTCGACAGTCACCAAACTTAGAGGAAGTACGGGGGTCGGGAGCGGGAGCTGACGTTACAATGTTGCAGGTGTAGTGATGTGACATTGAATGAAACTCTTAAAACCTTATCGATTTTGTGTCACTTTTCTTGCAATCTTTATAGTATTATACAGTATTATCAAACGCGCCATAACATTGATGATCGCACATATTTTTAACCGATTTCCGAAAAAGGAAGAGGTTCTCAATTCAGTTTTATGTTTGTTATCTCATGTCTCCGTCATTTAGGAACGATTTAGATAATTCTTTTTGATGTGATACCTAACGGTTTATAAATCTATGAACGCCGGATACATGCACGAAAAAGTGTCAGGTTCCACGTGCAAAAGAGAGCGCGTAACAAGCCATAGAGAGGCATGATCGGCCTCGATATTATTTTGCATCAATATTTTCTTATGACTACTACCCAAGTATCGATCAACGCCATCCAGTGGCCATGTTGCCATCCTGTAGTTGAGTCTAGTTATTCCCGTGGCTATTATGAAATACTTAATCCATTTTTCTTTTTTCGTCGGGCTTTTGGAAAACCTTGAAATAAATAACATAATTAAAATCTTTAATTAAATTTAATTAATAAGTCGTAATAAAAAAATCGATAAAAAATTATTCTTTCAAATTGAAAGGGGTAACAACACTACGGTAAAACGTGACTTATCGTAAAAAAGGACAAACATATAGTTGACACTTGGGAAAGAAAGAGATGCTTGCAAAAGACATCAACGTCACCCCATTTTGGTACTCTAGTTCGCACTGTTGTCACATAGTTCGACCATTATAAAGTGAACTCTGCACTTAATTGTATTAAATTTATTAATAAACTTACCTGTGAAAAGTTATACCATCCTTTTGGAGATTTGATGATTTTCCGCACCATTTTATGCAACATGTACTAACCTAATAGATTTTTTCCGAAATTTTCACGAAACAACCTTACAGCTCTGAGTTCTGGTCGCAACTAATGAAAGGCCTTTAAGCAATTTCATTTATCTGTGCAAAAGCATATAAGTGCGGTGACCGCGGACGCCCATACAAGCGGAATCTATTGGGGGTTATCTGTGCTTTGAAACGACGCCTTTACCCATCATTTGTAAACTCTTGAGTGACCAGTTTGGGCCATGGCGACCATTTACTGCTCCTAGCCAGTTATTTGACGCTCATGAGCTTTAACATGGCTTACGTAGCCTATTAACCAGTTATGACAGTGACAGTAAATGTTATGTTATGCAGTATTTTGTGACCAGTTTATGTCACATATAGAAAACATCTCTTACAAATGTAAATAAATGTGACTATCATAAAATCAACACTGTCCGATATAGACCCATCACCAATTCTCTTCACCAATAATTAAATATTGGTGAACAGTCACATGATTTTTTTTTTAATGTACAGTATGCCCAATGTCTTTGCTTACCAAGCCTAAAAGATTTCTCTCATTATGTCTGCAAACATTCCTTTGTCTTCTAGCAGATTTCTTTCTTATTTTAAATTATGGCTTCCACCGATATTTCGGTGATTCAGCCATTGTCATGGTTTGAAGAGACACGATGTGCTGTTGATATTCAAGTTACGGGACGTACGAGCTGTAAGGGAAAGGAAAAACAATGTCACAAAGACAAAGTCATTCTAGCAGATTTGTTGATAAATGTCATAAGAAGGAGTATCCCCAGTGACAGCAACTTCCACTATAGTTGTCACTTTATGTGATTGTTGTAACTGCTATATATCAAATTCGTTGCAAACTCTTTTAAGGGAAAGAAGGAATTTCAAGATGAAGCCATAACCCATATCAATATAACCATAATCCTGTAATATCATGTTTTAAATATGCAGTGCTTTAGTTTTAAAGTTAATAACCATGATCAAATCTGTAATAGTTGTCTATAAACAAATAAATATTAATTAAATAACCGAATGATAATGGAAATTTTAGAAGAAGGAATAGAAAACATAGGGAATAAAGGAAAATTGCAGCCCAGCTATATGAAGCGCCCACTATGGTCTTCATATCGTTTCAAGCTGCAGACACCGACGCCGTCACATGATGCAGTGCCTCTGTGTCTGTACACATAGGCCTTTCATGCCATTGCTACATTTATTTAGCTAAGCAGAGACTAATAATTCTACTTATGGATTACTACCTTTTTTCCGCAGCTCCGCCTGCGTCAAAAAGTAGCCTATGTTCGACCCCGGGTCTTCAACTACATTCATACCAAATTTCATCAAAATCCGTTCAGCGGTTTGGCCGTGAAATCGTAACAGACAGACAGACTTTCACATTTATAATATTAGTATGGATTGTAACTATTAAATTTTCATTTTTTTTTTGATAGCAATCCATCACAATCCAGACATGTATAAGAGCCCAGGTAGTTTTATAATTTCAATGGAGCGACTGCTGTTCGACTTCTGTAACCCTTTTTACACGAAGACTGCCAGGATCAGGATTTGGGCAGGTTAGGTTACTTTGTAGTGAAAAGAAGATGTATTAAAATCCGTGTTATTGTTTACCACAATAGTGACCAGGAGGTCAGGTTTAACTTCTTTTGATACTACATAAACCCTTTGAAATCACGTGGGAGGTGAAACTGTCAAGAAGCAAGAAAAGGATGCACTTGTGTGAGAAAGTGACGTCACTACCACTTGTTTTTTGCATACAAAAGAGATAGCAATATATCCACGTTTCTTCATAAGATAATCAATAATTTATATTGTTTCATATAAAAATATTGTCCAAATATAAAAAATCATGTAGCTTATACCTATACTCCCTATTGAAAAAAACTAAATCATCAACACTTACAGATGGATGGTAAAGAAATGGCAGACGCTGGTGGAAGCCAACATCGACGTGAAGACCACAGACGGATACCTGCTTCGTGTCTTCTGCATCGGCTTCACCAACAAGGACACTCTTAGCCAACGCAAGACTTGCTACGCTCAGCACACACAGGTAAGAATAAAACTAGTTCATCCGTCTTACTACAACAAGTTAGACATCTATTTAACATGTGATGATATTGATTGAATTAGTTCTATGTTTCCGCAATATGGCCAAGACTGCTATTTTCCTGGTCGGGCTATAATTAGAGAATGTCATAACTGCCTTTATTTGAAAACAGTCATTCAGGATGTGACCATGACCAGGGTGCAAAATTATTTGTTTTAGATTGGTCAGGATCTTTATTTTCAGTTGTGTAAAAACTAAAAATATCTTTTATTTATGTTAGCATGTAAAACCCAGGCCATTTTTCGATAATTGTTGACTAATTTTCAAAATAGTTTTTTTATAAGTCTTGTGCAGTACTCTAATGTCATGGAAATGGCTCGCACGCCCTCTGTGACTTCACCTACTGCCAGAGTAACGCAATGATACGGACGCGGCTTTCGGAGTTCCGTTGGCTATTTGTGTTGTTGTTACATACCACTTACAAAACTATGTAACATAACTGTAATTTAAAAAACAATTTAAACCCCTATTGCTTTTTTGTGTAATTTGGAAATGAAAATACCTAAAAAATCAGCTATTTTCTTTTAATCAATTATGTAGGCAAACGAGGCGTACGACCCACCAATACGGCCAGGAATTGAGTTTTATTTTATTTTGATATACCCAGTGTCACACTCACAGTAAACACGAATCTAACGACATCTCTCAAGCTAAATTCCAATGAGCCGTTCAGGTTGCAGAGCGTGCCAAACAAAGCTACATACATACTTTTGGAAAACATAACCCATGTTAGTTTGGTAAAAAAATAACTAAGCATTTGAGAAGCAAGAAACAAGTCCTGAACAAAAAATATTTTACATCCTAAAAACATATTTTTATAGCTTTTCCTTCCGCTCCGCCAGCGTCAAAAAGTAGCCTACGTTTAAATAGATATGTAAAATTTAGCAGTTTGGTTGTGAAAGCGTAACTTACAATGTTATAGTATGGCAAAATCAGTGCGTTCCTTTTACAAATTACAATTCTCGCCAGCATACAACATGACATTGTTTTCTCCAGGTCCGCGCCATCAGAAAGAAGATGTGCGAGATCATCACCCGCGACGTGACCAACTCTGAGCTGCGCGAGGTCGTCAACAAACTGATCCCGGACTCCATCGCCAAGGACATTGAGAAGGCGTGCCACGGCATCTACCCGCTCAGGGATGTTTGTATCAGGAAGGTATGTAATAAGACTATTCATAACCAAAATTTGAATATAAGAATTCGGAAACGGAAACAATTTTTTAATCTGTTCATAAATTAATGTAAGTATTGAAAAACGCTCATACACGCTCGTCGATTACGGGTACTCCTAACATCTCTCTTTTTTTAATATTTCTGCGATTTAAAGCGAGTGAAGTCTGTAAGGATCGTAGCAAATGGAAATCCGTGGTATCTGCCTACCCCTACGGGAAATAGACGTGATGATATATATATTGGAATTGGATTGGGAAAGGGATTGTTAAGAAAAGGATGCACGTTACTGCTTTAATTGATAACCAATTTTATTGTCCTTTTTGGAATGTTACTTTTTGTGTATATATTGTTCCATATAAAAAATTGTCTAAATATAAAGTATTGTAGGCTATTCTAGTCTGTTTTGATCTTGGAATCGATCAAGGCCTTAATTAAAAAATAATAAATCATTAATATTGTATAGGTTAAAATGTGAATTTATTGACCCTCTTGGGATAGTAATGTCATGTGGTCCAGTGGTTTAGGTGTTTGCATGAAGATACTTTGCTGTTTTTAGTTTTGTTGGGATAGTAGGCTCGAATCACCTGATTGTTTGATAATTAAGATGATTTCTTACCTGTCATGTTTCTGTTGTTCTGGTTTCCCTGTAAAAAGGTTCACGGAGGTCAGACGGCAGTTGCTCTATTGTAAAAACCAGTGCCGCCAAATCTTGGACCGTGACTGACAGCGTACCCTTGATTCCGAAGTGTAAGCTGACGACGCAACCGGGAAAAACACGCTTGGGTGAAGAAAATAATTTCTGAAGGCACGTTAAACTGTTGGCCCGGCTGCTGTGTAGTCATTAAAGGAACCATGGCAAAAGGCAATAGACGGTTTCGTAGGAGTTCGAAAATCTAAAATTACACTTTCAAAGGATGAACCCTAGAATTTCATTGAAGTCCTTACATATTTTTTTACTAGTAGCAATAAAAATATTGCCGAAATTTTTAAAAAAATGAGATAATAATCAAAACCTAAATGATGACACACCTAGCTCGCAATGACACATACATGATGAAAACTCATGTTCCCTTTTGATTTATCGCTGAATCAAACCACCCTATTACTCCAAAAATGATTTTAACGTCCAATTCTAACATACAACACTCCATTTCAGGTGAAAGTTCTGAAGAGGCCACGTTTTGAGATCTCGAAATTGATGGAATTGCACGGAGAAGGAGGTGGTGGAAAGCGGGGAGAAGTCGGAGACAAATCTGAACGTCCCGAGGGATATGAACCGCCCGTGCAAGAAAGCGTTTAACTTTAATATATAATGTGAAAAAGGAATGGAGTTTTTTATTTCTGATGATCTTTATAAGTTCTTGCGGTCAGTGTTGTTAATTGATGTCTATTATAAAGTTGTTTTGTGAATTTTTTTAGGAGTTGTAATTTTTTGCGAATCTCTAATGGCAACACTGTTCGCTAGACTTTGGCTGGAAACAAAACACATGCAACCATACACAATAGGCTATTTTGAAACAAGAAAAGGACGCCTATAATGGTAGAGTGACGTCACTACCACTTAATTTCGTGCGTACAAGAGATAGCAAGACACGCTCCCACTTTAATAGAACTTAAAATGTTAATGACTGCTTTAATTAATTACCAATTTTGTTATTGTTTTCGGAATCGGTTACTTTTAACTGTCTATTGTTCCGTATAAAAATCTCAAAATATGAACAGAGTAGCCTATTGCTCCGTGAAGCATACAGAACACTAACCTATTTTGATAAGTTTGTTCACCGATTGTTAATAGTGATGTCACAATTCACAAAAACTTTCTTGGGTGTTCCCCAGAGTGAAAAATTCTATTTATATATTTCTTAAAATTAAACAAACATGCTTTTGAAATTTTTAAAAGTTTTATTAAATACATTCCTTGCAATTTCGTATTAGTTGTTTCTCAGACTTGAGCCTGGTTCACATTTTGGGATTTTTTACATTGAAAGTTTTATTAAATACATTCCTTGCAATTTCGTATTAGTTGTTTCTCAGACTTGAGCCTGGTTCACATTTTGGGATTTTTTACATTGATGTACTACATTATCAAAAGGCTTAGATTAATAAATAATTGGTCTCGCGCGCGCTCGACTAAATACCGCGCTTTGAAGAAAAAGCAGTTTCTAGAATGCGGCAACTTTATATCGTAGTGTGTGTAAGACATTTGCACATTGCAAAGACGAAACGAGAAAGAGTTATTTCTAGTACTATTATTCTTACATAGTTTAAATACGCAAGCTGGCATTTTGCTTCTGTTTTTAAACTAAAATTATTTATCTCGACGTCCAACTCATTTATCGGTTGCGGCGTGACTGACTGACGCGGGTATGCCGCAAGTACGCCGAATTCGCGTAGTTTTAGTTGCCGCATTTGTCTAGTATGCCGACGGTATCTAGTCGAGCGCGCGCGAGGCCAATTATTAGTCTATGATCGAAAGGTATTGTCGTGCCGAGTCGGCCCTACCTATGCCGCACAATATATACTTTTTTTATACTTAAGTTCAAAAGAGAGCTTTAAAACTATATCAATAAAATATCAATCCCGACAATTGAATAAACCCTTAATTCTTATTTACATATAGAGTGTTATCAAGATATTTAAATTAAAAATGTTTACAGAGATAAAAAAACTTAGGAAATATTTCTATTATAAAAATGGCGATTGGCGATGTAATGGAATTTTCTCACAATATTTACACATGTATGTACTTACCTGTTCACATACTCTAATACTAATTAAAAATAAGTTAATCCTATCCTTGAATTATCTGCATTAAAAAAATATATATACTAATATTATAAATGCGAAAGTCTGCCTGTAACGCTTTCACGGCCAAACCGCTGTTCGGATTTTGATGAAATTTGGTATGAATATAGTTGAAGACCCGGGGTCAAACATAGGCTACTTTTTGACGCAGGCGGAGCTGAATAAGCTAGTACAAAATCTGTTTTCAAATTATATAATTTTATTACATAGTACGTTTCGGTATAACCATCTAAGGACTTAAACAGGCTGCAGTAACCACTTGTCCATCAGATGAGCTATGCCTAATAAGGCAGGCAAATGCATCGTTTTTAGTGGAACTTTTCAGTTTCCTTTTTATCCGCCAGGGGCGCTGTACAAATATGGCGTACAGGAGCCGTTATTTTTGAAATGTATGAGTCAGTCTATTATGACGAATGAAAATCATTCGACTCACTGATTTTGAGTGAGTCATTCATTTCAAAAATAAGGACCTGCGTTTTTTAAATCTCATGATGGAAACACAGTTTTAATATAAACCATAATTTTTACAAACTGTTTTCTAATAATTGAGATAGTTCATGTTAAACTATGTTTAAATTAGTTACATCACTGGCACTTAAAACTCATTTAAACATACAAATGGAATGTGAAATCGTAAATCTACAAAATGCCTGGACTATTCATAAAAAATAATTATTACCTATAAATCTTAAAAAAAATATTATTTTCTAAAATCATCTTAAATTTATGTTGATAAATTAAGCTTTTTCGTGCGAAATGATCTTCAGTTAATTTCTAAAGTTAAAACTAACCCCTACTGCAGTGATATTTTAGAAGTTTGACTTGCGCAAAATTTGTGAGTCGGAACCATTTTCATTCGACATAATATGAGTTACATACTATTAAAAATATTTGCCCTCAACTGTACATTTATTTGCCGTCAACTGTACTTCTTAAACAGGGCACTACGACCAATCAAATAGATATCAGATCTATTTTGACATGATAAGACAACATTCTTAATCCTGAAGCGACTTTGAATAAGGCACTTACAAGTCCACTGTCTTGGAGTCTGCATTGTAAAATAAAAAATCGGTCAAGGGCGAGTCGGCTCGCGCGCTAAAGGTTCTGTTAAAAAATCATGTCTGTTGTATGGAATAATTACAAATTTTAAATTATTTATTTTTAAAGTGAATATATTGCACTAGAAATGCGTGGAAGGCTAAAGGGGAGGCCTTTGCCCAGCAGTGGGACACCTAGGGCTATAATAAATATTAAATATTCTGTAAATATTTCAAACATTTACTTTTTGCCGTTATCAAAATCGACCAAAAACGAGCAAAAAAAAAAAAAGTTTTTTTTTTTTTACTGAAAAAGATTGCTTAGCAATAAGTCCACCTTTGCTCCATAGTGTAAACAATTATGTAATTTCAATTTTTGCGATTTCCTGATGTGGGCAATAAAGTTATATTGTATTGTACCCTCAGGGTACGGAAAAGTGGCTAATTATGAAGATCCATTACAGGAATTGGCATCCACTGACCAGCAGCGTCATAGGGATAATTCCTGTTTAAAACGAGTTACACGCTGGATTTTACATAATACAATTACATAAAATTGAAATGAACAAAAATTAAATTATTGGTTGCAAAGGAGGACTTATTGCTAAGCAATCTCTTCCAGTAAAAAACAAACATGACTTTTTTTGCTCGTTATTGGTCTAAATGCACAGATGTTCGATTCCATGCAAAGTGAACATTTTATTAACAACGCCATCTTTTGAGAACATTAGTGTTTCAAATTTTGATGACATAAAAAACTGTGTTTATAATTCAACAAAAATTGTCGCTATCGAAGTGATTCGATTCTTGTTCTCATATTAAAGTAGAACTAATTCTTTTTTTAATCAATGAGAGCACGGACCATCAAAGAAACTCCAAGACAGCATCACAAATCGGTGGAGTCCTTCAAAAAGCCATTTTAAAATACTAAAAAAATTACGACAACGCCTTTTCAGTCGGAACTTTCAATGTAGCGCAGGGTTTTGGTCTTCTTCCTAGAAGGAGCATGAGTAAACACACAGCTGATACTACTAGAGAGACGACACATGTAACGGTGAGGCCGAGTTGGACCGCGGCCGTGGAGTAGGTCCCGTGGTAGATTAGGGAGCGGAGACTCTCTGGTAGTTCGTCCACGCTCTGAAAAAAAAAAGGTTTTGTAGTTAGTTTTTTTATACAACTAAGAAGGCAAACAGGCGTACGGCCCACCTGATGGTAAGTGGTTACCGTAGCCTATGAACGCCTGCAACACCGGAGATGTCACGACCGCGTTGCCGACCTGTCCGCTATCAGTACAGCGACCCTACTCACCAGCAGGAACACAACACTGCATCACAGTGTTATTCGGCTGCGGTCTTCTGTAGGGTGGAGGTACTTCCCCAGACGGACTACTCCTTACAAAATGTCCTACCTCTCTTAAGTTAGTTCATAGTTTTACCTCGTTTTTGTTCATAAGTTAATTCTAAAGTGCACATAATACGATAATGCGAAGTGTACATTCTGAGAAATTAAGAATTTTAGGTCAGGACTCATTTTGCGAAGTGCAGATTCTGCGTCACACCACAGCCATGTAGGGCCGACTGCGTTGCTGTGTAATTTGGAAATGAAAAGACCCAAAAAATCCGCCATTTTTTTATTATGAAATAGCCAGTGTCGCTCGCACAGTAAATACGAATCTAACGACACCTCTCAAGCATAAATCCATCGAGCCGTTCAGGCTGCCGGGCGTGCCAAACAATTATAGGTACATACAAACATACCTGCATAACAATCCTGGTGCAGTCCAGTAAAAATTGACAATTTGATATAAATAAATGAAATATATAAAAAAACTAAACTATAAATTGTTATCAGTATGTAGAAATATAAAGGTCTTACCATTTCAATCCAGGCCACGGGTAGAATGATGCCTTGCTTCAGAAACCCAAGGGCCGTGAACATGCCAGTTTTTCTTACTTGAAAATTGATTTGTAGGCTAAAAATATAAAAAAATATTATTATTATTATTTACATCATTCATAAATATGTTTCACAATACTTGGTTCACGGAATAGCATGGCCCATTGTCTAAGAAAAAGAATAAGTTCTCCTATTTGAGAGTAGATGACAATAAAAATATTGAATTGAATTGAATTGATGGCACTTCAAGTAGCAAATATTAAAATTAAGTATTAATCTCGCAAATGTTTAACAAAATAAAAAAAGGTATTTTCAAAAATTTTCTTACATACCAACATCTTACTCACATTGTGATTTATAGCTGTAGTAGGATATAAAAAAAATTATACCTAAATAATGAAAGACATTGCCACATGTTTTTGGCAGATGGCCTAACAACGATTTTGTATGAGAGTGTCCAAGGAGTAACCAAAAAAGTTGGCCTTTGTAGCATATTATTCTGTAATCTGTGGTAATAGACTCAATTCTTCTTGGTACTTCTAAATATGAGTAAACTATTAGTACATAAATGAAATCAGGAAGATAAAACAGAAAAATATACAGTTTCGCTTTTATAATATTCATATCCATATTTGTTACGTATTTTCCTTGGTGCAATAAAGTTTTTACTCCATACTAAGCCATACTTTCATACCTATCATCAGCGTTTCAAAATAACCCTGTATATCTTAGAATAATATCCTAAACTTACCTAGATTTCCCGCTAAGCGATAGCCCCAAAGTCGGATGGATGTCTAGGTAAGACTCGTGGAGCAGCGGGTTCGGTTGAAGCCCGCGGATTTCTTCCCTCAGTTGTGGGTCCCCGCGGTAGAAATGTGGGAACGAGACCATTGCTGGGGCACCTGAAAGAAGGAATTTAGGACTTATGATAACTACAGCGCGTAATGTCACATACAAATACATCAGGAGCCCTATTTTTGAAATTATAACATATATGTCGAACAATAATCCTTCGTTAACGAATGAAAATTTTTCGATATCGAACAAATTTATTCGACTCGCTAGTTTTGCGTGGGCCGTCCATTTTTCAAAAATAGCACTCCAGGAATGTTACGGAAGTTGATTGTTTTATCGGAACCGGAGTTTATATTTTTTTTTGTCGGAACTGAAATCGGAATCTGATGCGAGGCATAGAGGCAGGCTGCCGAGGCAGTGGGAGGCCAACTGAAAACTACGAAAACAAATAATAACTGGGATAAATAGAAATGAAGCTCAAACGTACAGCATGTCATGGCAAAAAACGGGCACGGGGGAAGAAAGGACGGTTCCGTGAGGATGAGTTTCGATTTTCATTCGACACAATAAGTGAGTCGAACGATTTCAATTTCATTTACCGACTTAAACAGACTTACTTTTCAAAAATATAATTCCTGGGCCTTTATTTTGTCACATACGGACTCAAACATCTACTTATACTGAAAATCGTCGGTCATCGGGCGTCATCGTCGATCTCGCAGTAGCACTGGTTGCTGGTCGCTGTCTACGTACCCATGGTGCAGGCGGTGACGTTGATGACGCCCCGCGGCGGGCAGGTGGCGGTGTCGATCTCGCAGTAGCACTGGTTGCCGGGGTTGTGCGACGGGTCGTCGAACACGTCTTGGGGCAACCGATAGCGGAGTAGGGGAATGCCATCCACCTGAAGATATTACACGTTTTAATTATGTATGTATATTTAGACCGAACGTACGAATTTAACTCTTGCAGTGTTTGAATGAAATATCCTGGGACGAATCTTCGGAACAGCACATGGAACTAAAGGTAAAGATGGAAGACAAGCAGGCATATAACAGGCTGGTTCAAGAAAATTTGACCTGGATGCATTTCGTTACCCACCTCTCTCTAACTCGTGATTTGTTAGGGTGTGAATCTGGGTTTCCATCACAGCACTTGATAACACCCCCAAAAGTTGGGAAAAATGATAAACAGTTACGTAGCAATATAATCTTATTTTGAGGTAAGTTTTAATTAAAAAATGAAAAATAGTTATTTATACTTGTTGTTATAGAGAAATAAAGCCCAATTATATGAAGCAAACTGACATTTTTATTTTACTGTATTTCTGACCAGCCAAAATTTTTGAAGTGATGGTATTTATTAGGTACTTCGGGAATTTTTCAGGTCAAATTTTCTTGAACCAGCCTATCTTTACCTTTAGTTCCATGGAACAGCACGTCAGAGCGATAGACGTTTCGTATCAGAATTAACCACGACTTCAGGAAATTATAGATTTTGCAAGTCACTAAGACTGAGATAGGCTGGCCACGTTGAAAATAATGGATAATACAAGAACTCCCAAAGTCATCTCTAAATAGATCCTACAATAACGGAGACCCCTAGCTCTTCATTGTGTTTTCAGGAGCTCTATCTTTAACAAAGGATTTTTGTTCGATTTCTTACGATTTTCATTCGACATACTTTATGTCATTTTATCACTTGTTCACTTCAGTGCATTAGAAATTCCTATCAGGGTTAAGCAGAAATGTAATAAGCATATTAATTCTTTACTGCCAATCTCATCTTTGCACTTTCCTGGTCCATTGCTAGTCGCTTCAGCTCCAGATCAGTTCCGTTAACCCTGTTAATGGATCGAGTACTATATATTGAAGAGAAAAAGTGAATATAAAAAATATTTAGAGAATCCAAGTTTTTATTTATTGAAAGAATGACAACCAAAAATATAAACAATACAATCATCATAGCAATGTGGCAGTAGACTTCAGTAGAGGTTGTATATCTTTAACACTATATTCCTAAACCAGCACTGGCTTAGGCTTCTAACAACACAAATTGGATAGTAGCCTTCAAAACTAAAGCTGACTTTTATTCCATAATGGCGTATCCATGCCGCCGGGATTGCCGCCGGCCGTGCCGCCCGGCATGCATATTAAATCAATCAATCAATTAAAATACTGATGTAGAGAAACTTACTTCAATGTCCTTCTCATAAATGTAAGGCAGCCTTCGACATAAGTTCGGCATGAACACTTGCAGCGTCCTGTTCCTGTCTAGCTGGGAAGGCGGGAAGATGGACCCGTCGGAACCTTCAATGCTGCAAGTACAATACAAAACAACTTTATTGTCCACGTCTGGGAAATCATAAAATTGAAATTACAACAATATGAAGCAAAGGCAACATACATGGAAAAATACCATTGGAACTGGCTTATATCCATCCATACATCCATATTCATACTAATCCATATGCATACTTCCATACTAATATTATAAGTCTGTCTGTCTGTCTATTACACTTTCACGGCCAAACCGCTGAACGGATTTTCATGAAGTTTTGTATGAATATAGTTGAAGACCCGGGGTCAAACATAGGCTACTTTTTGGCGGTGCTGCGGTAAACAGCTAGTTGTTTATAATATGGAGCAAAGGCAAAGTACATGGCCTTTAGGGCTGGTTTTGACGGATCCAGTACTGGAAAAATCTGACAGTGTTGCCCACTAACACACTTCTGGTCATTTTCCTGTTGTTCTGGTTTCCCTGAAAAAAGGGTTACGGAGGTCATACAACGGTCGCTACATCGTAATAACCAGTGCCGTCAAATCTACAACCCTGACTTACAGGGTACCCTAGGCTTTAAAGCGTAAACTAAGAACGCAACTAGGAAAAAATACGCTTGGACGAAGAAGACTGAGCCAGTGCTAATAGCTTACATGTGCGCGAAATTTACCAACACACTCAAACAATTTTGTGTCCCTTAAAGGGTTTAATTTTTGAAAATAAGTAGTCTATGTTTGAACCCGGGTAATCAATTATACCCGTACTAAATCTCATCAAAAGGGATTAAGTAGTTCGGCTCGTGGAGGCGTAACAGACAGCAGACTTTCGCATTTTTAATAATTAGTATGGATTTTGAATTATCAAGGCTGTGATGGAGCGACGACATGTATATGACGAATGTGTGGAACCAGGAGTGCTATTTGTGTTGTGTGCTAAGTGTGACATACACAAAATCGGCAAGTCGAATAATTTCTCTTCGATATCAAATGATTTTCGATCGATAACGAAGGATTTTTTTCGATATAAGATTTTCATGCGGCATATTTGTCAAACACAAACAAAAATAGGGCTCCATTAAATTGATGAGAATGTGGGAAACCTTTGCCCAGCAGTAGGACAGTATGGCAGTTCGCACACGGCGCTATTCCAATGAAAATTCAGTATACTACCAGTCGCACGAGAGTATCTTTCATATAAAATCAGATATTATGTCCGCAGGCGACGCGACTCGTGCGACGCTACCCTGTCATACATTCTGTTAAATATTGTATGTAAAAATCTTTATTGTACACAAATAATTATTGTGGGTCTTTATTGTAGGTAGGTACATTTATATTACAACCAAGAAGGTAAGATTAGATATTAGAATAGGTCTATGATTCAATGTGTAGGAAAAAAAAATAACTCGCTTGTCTTCATTGTCTTCTGTTTCGGTAATCTTATGTAGCATGTTTGATTGTAATTGAATTAAAGAAATAAAACTATCATATAATATGAAAAGAAGTGTTGTTATATATATTCACGTCGCCTAACATTTAAAACATTCAACTTGCATCGCAGTCGCGTCTTACAAATCGCATAGCGCCGTGTGCGAACTGCCTACAGGTTAAGGAAAAAAAATGTATAATATCACTATGGGTAGGTACTATGTCCAAAAAGTATTTTTATGAACTAAATAACGTATAACTTTGTTTCAAGTGAAAACATGTGATTCCCCACACATCGTACACAACAGTTATCAGTCAGATAAACTCTGACCCCTGTTAATTATGTTATTCTAAATTCATTGAAAGGGGGATTATCAATGGCCTATATTGACTGGCGCTTTCAATTTAACCCTCGACGTAAAAAGAAAGCTTTAAGAACTAAAAGATCATCGGAATCCATCGATATAAGATACCAACTAGATGCACAATCGCGTTCGAAAACTGTTTCAGCCAAAAGTCTGCCCATTTCGCCGATGGGCAGAGCAGAGTTTGAGAACTGTTTTATATTAACAGTCTATTTTTCACTACCGTAAGTGCGAGATCAATGTGTGTGTCGTGTTTTATAATTCTCATCCTTACTGTGCAAGTAATACTGTTTACTTATGACGCAATCACCTTAGCAAGTATGTGTGTGTATGTATCTGTTGAAGAGATCCAAAGATGGAAAGAGAGAGACTGTATACCTGTTGCACTCCGGGCTTCCCCAGAAATTGAGGTGGTCTTCTCCCTCCACTTTCTCGATGAGGTTCATCTTGTCTTTGTCAACTTCTCCTGTGTTTATTGTCAGTCTATCGGATAGTGTGTCGTTCTTCTGAAGAAAAAAAGAAAGATTTTAGACATGACCATCTTAGCATTTTAAATAGATTTGTTTATTAATATATTTATATTATTTTACTTCAAACGAATGTTTGGTTTCGACTGGCAGAAGCCCACATTTTGTGTATTTTCTTGAATAACTATTGTTTTTATCAGTAATCTATAAGTATATATAAAAATCAATTGCTGTTCGTTAGTCTCGCTAAAACTCGAGAACGGCTGGACCGATTTGGCTATTTTTGGTTTTGAATTATTTCTGGAAGTTCAGGGAAGGTTTAAAAGGTGAATATATTCGGAGGCGATACGAAGTTTGCCGTCAGCTAGTCATAAAATATGAAACACATACCGTTGCCAAGAGTCCGAACTGCTTAAACTTGAGCTTGCCTTGCAAACTGAGAATTAACTTTGTGGAGTCGATGATGGTGTCCTCATATCCCCACAGGAACCTGCCGAAAATATATTATTTTATTTTGGTCCAAGCGTGTTTCCTAGTTGTGCCCTCAGCTTACTATTCAGAGCCTAGGGTAAGATCAACAGATCTTGGTCCTGGATTTGGCGATACTGGTTATTAAAATGGAGTGACTGCCGTCTGACCTCCGTAACTCTTTTACAGGGAAATCAGACCAACATGAATATGACCCGAGGCGTGTTAGTGGCTAACACTGTCGGGTTAAGATTACGTTGTTATTTACTATACCGGCCCTTCATTTTTGTCCTTGAATGATTTGTATATGTCATAATCGGTAAGTGGATAAATTTTCATTCGGTATACTCTTCGAAAATAGCACTCCAGATTGCATGGAATAATCTTTAACAGACAATCAGAATGGCCTTAGATTAATAATTGGTCTCGCGCGCGCTCGACTAGATACCGCGCTATGAAGAAAAATCAGTTTCCAGAATGCGGCAATTTTATATTGTAGTGTGTGTAAGACAATGCGCAAAGACGAAACGAGAAAGAGTTATTTCATGTACTATTATTCTTACATAGTTTAAATACGCAAACTGGCATTTTGCTTCTGATATAAACAAAAGTTTTAAAAAAATAATTTTATCTCGACATGCAACTCACTTATCGGTTGCGGCGTGACTGACGCGGGTATGCCGCAAGTACGCCGAATTCGCGTAGTTTTAGTTGCCGCATTTGTCTAGTACGCCGATGGTATCTAGTCGAGCGCGCGCGAGACCAATTATTAATCCATGCCTTAAGGCATTAAGTCCACCTTTTGTATTTTGTTGTATGAAGGCAATAAAGATTAAATAAATAAATCAGGTGTATCAAACCTGCAATAGTCTACTCAAACTGAATACAACTAAATAAAGTAATGCCCGTGGGAATCGAACCAACAACCTCTGAGTTTTCAGGTAAACGGCATCTACAGAGGCTATCTATCAGATAGGTACAAAGTTCATGTCATATTGTACATATCTTTACGCTGTGACAGCTTGCTTAGCGTGTAGCCTCTGTTGATATTTCATTAAGTAATGAACTTATTTGCGATGAAAGTATTGTATCTACCTATGTCTACTCCGTCCCTTAGCCTCGTCTCTACCAACTGGCGATCAAGTAGTATTATTGGCTAAATAAATATATCGATGTGCTTAGAAAATTTCAATTTCAGTATAACCCTTTTTGGCAGTAAATGTTGTTCTGTGTATTAGGCGCTTTTTCGAATTTTTCAGGGTCCGTGGTTATGTCCGGAAGGAATGCCTAACCATCTAGTGGTCGTTAAAGGAACCACCCACGGTACCAAAATACTCACACCAAGCTGACCCCATGATCAATCAATTTACCTATGAACCGGCAGTCTGACAAAAGCTTCCTTATTCTTGACGAAGTTCAGCGCGGTTTGCATGGAAAACTCCTGGAACTGGTTGAGATTCATATCCTTGGCTTTGGAAACCACGCCCTGGAACAGATGAATAGTATATTTATTGGGCTTTTTTTCGTTTGCTGTTTAAAAATTGTAAAAATATCTTTATGGATTTTGGGTTATACAAAATGCTACCGTGCAACCTTACCGATTGTGATTTTAAGTGTTTGGTCCGGGCTGTTATCGCTAGATGTCACTCAGATTTCAGATGCATTTACGCAACCTGGAAAATCTGTCAGTGTTGGCCACTTGTGTTAGTGGATACTATATGATTCGGCAGAAGTGTATAGCACTTCTACGTATTCTTCATGGTCGGCAACTCGCTCGTGACATACCTGGTGTCAGTGACGTGCATAGAGCTTTTTATAGGGTAGGCAAAAAATTATTCTTCAAGAATATTCTTCTTATAATCCTTTAGGTACTTATACCTATGAAGAAAATCTTATAAATGTTTAATAGTATTAAAAAAAAGCTTTAATAAAAAGTGAATCATATTTTTTGTAATATAAAAAAAGTATAATTACAATTGCACAGAGTAGACAATGTTTAAACGTCTTTATGGTATGCACACCACTGCCTGGTGTGGCAGGTGTTCATAGGATACGGTAACCACTTACCATCAGTTGGGCCGTACGCCTGTTTGCCTACTTAGATGTATAAAAAAATGTCTGGTTTTCGTGTAAAAATGATTACGGATGTAAAATGGCAGTGGTATTCTAATAACCAGTACTCAGTCGAATCTAGGACCATGATTCATATACTGGACTCCGAAGCATAAGCTTGTAGGTGCGATAGAAAACCATGTTTGGATGAAGAAGAAAAGGCAATAAGTTTTGCCTATTGTGCTATACGGGTCCGGTATTTAGAATTGATGGACGCTGAACCGACGAAAATTGAATTTTGTACACATTGTTGTAAAGTCATAGAAACAAAAATAGTACTAATGTACAGAACGGACACTCACATCCCCCTACACGAAACGATACCCGCAGATTTAGGGTAATAGGCTAGTTTCCTAAAAAAATATAATTAGTCCGTCAGTTAGATAATCAAAAAATATTAGAGACGTATTTTTTTCTTTTGAAAATTAAACAAAGAATGGTAAAGATATGGCGCGTTAAAGTTCCGTGTGACGTCACAGTGTGCTACACTTATTCGCAATATGTGACGTCACGAGCCCCCACTGCTAAACTTTGATGCGTTATATCTTTATAATTATCGCTCAATTGACAAAAGAAAAAATACGTCACTAATATATTTGGATTCCCTAAATGACGGACTGATGATGTTAGTCTTTTGACCATGGAAATTAGCCTATTATCGATAACAAAATAATGCAAGAATGTCGCGTCGGGCGAGTTGCCGCAGCGATGACTATGACGCAGATACGCTAAATTACCGACGAATACACACATTAACGCGCGAGCGTATGCGACCGATGTTAATAGGTATCATGCTTGCCGCTGTTGTTTGGAGTGTCCCAGGTGTGCTAAGGTTTAAATAAATAAAAAAAACTCACAAGTAGTGGTAGGTTTGGTACGACCACCTGGTCGAAGTGAGCGCCGGTTGACTGCTCCGGGAGGTACCTAAAGTAGTTCCGCTCCTGGAAACTCAGCTGGTCACCTTCGAATTCTATGTTGACGCGTTCTAGTTGTTGTCTGAAAGGACGAAAGTACGGGTTTTATACATTTTTGTCCAAGCGAGAAAGAACTGGCAAAAAAGCCTCGAGGCGGATTGGCAGGTCTCAGTGAGCTCGGTGAGCTCATAACCCCGAGTCTAGCCGAGACGCGAGCTCTCTGAGCCACGCCTCGAGTCATCAACAGAGAACGAGCCCTTTAAAGAGCTCTAATCTATCAAAAGAGCTCGAGCAAATTTGACTTGAGTCTCGAAAATTAGAACTCAAAAAGATGATAATCTTATGTCATAAAAGGTACCGTAGATGCTTAATTTATTGTGCTTAACCTCTACTTGTCCTCATTCACACAATTAGAGAGCAGAAAAGATTAGTGCGGTGAAAGACTCAAGCCATGAAAAATCCTTGAGATCTGTCAAGCTCGTAAAAAGGCTCGTACTCTTGAAAAAGCTCGAGCTCTGAAAAAAGACTCCAGAGTCGTCGAACTTCATACAAACGAGGCGAGCCCTGTACACGACGCCGAGCTCTAGACAAAAGGACTCGGAGAGCTCCAGCCTTGCACATCACTAAGTGTTATTTAGGTGTGCTGATTTTGAAAAGGGTGACTGACGTACGAAATCGGTGAGTCGAACGATTGTCATTTGACATGTGAGGCATAGATTTCAAACATAGTGACAGAAGTTCGTTAACATAATCATTTCTTATTGTGTGCACCAAAGCATTGCAGCTATTTTCTAAGCTGTAACAGTATAAACAAATAACTCAAAGGTACATAAAGGAATAAATGAAAATTCCAAAAAGCTTGATTTTTTTCTGTTGGTTATAAGGTTGGTTTCAATGGTTATTTCTGAACAGATCTTTACGAAACTTGATTTTTATATTTTTATCGAGAACTTGACTGTGTTCACATATTGACAAGATTTTTATACGGAACAATACATACACTAAAAAGTAACAGTTTTCGAAAACTACAATAAAATTGGTAATTAAATAAAGCAATAATTAACATTTAAAGTTTTCTAATGAAGAAATGTAGGAGCATGGTGGGGACGACTTGCTATCTTTTTGTACGCACGAAATCAAGTGACAGTGACGTCACTCCACCATTAAATTACCCTACAGCAAAGTTTACCCCTTTTGGGGTCAACTTTGCTGTAGGGTTATTTCTAAACGGATCTTTACGAAACTATACAATGTTCTTCGATTTATAAAAATTTTTGGCTAAGAGTTTTTTTTGATTGGGGGAGAAATGAGAGCAAAAAAGGGGAAAATTTTCTGTAGGGTTATTTCTGAACGGATCTTTACGAAAATTGACACACATGTTGTTTGATTTATTTTAAACTAGCTTTATCCCGCAGCTCAGCCTGCGTCAAAAAGTAGCCTATATTTGACCCCGGATCTTCAACTATATTCATATCAAATTTCATCAAAATCCGTTCAGCGGTTTGGCCGTGAAAGCGTAACAGACAGACAGAAAGACAGACTTTCGCATTCATAATATTAGTATGGATATGGATTTTTAGTCCAGAGATTTTTTTAGTTTAGGAAAAAATTAGTTTATAAAAGGGGGAAATTTGCAATAGCGTAATTTAAGTCAAAAACATTGACGAATTCGTCGCCTCTAGATACCAAGTGTTAGCGTAGTTGTTAGATGCCCGGTCCTTTGAAAGCTTTGCATTCTCACTTGATCTCAAGGATTCGGTGAGGGCGGGCTGACAAGGGACTCGGGACGGTGCACCCTGGGTGACAGTTAATAACTCCCTGGTAGTCGGGGTCTTGTTGACTGTCGGCCAATTCCTGCCAACAGACCACTCCATCGCCGTCTATGATGAGACGGCGAACGTCTGAGGGACGGGCGTGGTCCATCTATGGGCTACTGTCTGGTTTGGGGGGTGGCCGAAAGGCCAATGGACGGGGCTGAAAGGCCATGGCTGGAGGGCGTCGTGGTAGAATGCTAACGCGACCCCATGGCGCCCTCAACAGCCCGTGCGGAAACTCCGGAGGGGTTTTAGTGGGTAGTCCAGGCACTCTGTCTGGGAGTCCCACACTCAGTGCGTAAATGCATTTCCCCTCCGTTAACAAAAAAAAAAGTTGTTTGATGCCCTGTCGGCGAAGAAGTTTTTGACCAAGCGAGCGAGGGCTATAAATCAAGTTGGGGCGAATAAACATCGTTTGTATGTATGTATGTATGTATGTTTCTATGTATGTTCCGCGATAACTCTCGAGCCGTCAGTCCGATTTCGATGAAATTCGAAAGGTGTATTGGAGACATGTATCAAATTTCCAAGTTCGTTTGACATCAAAATTGGATTAGTAGTTTTTGAGGTATTTGCATTAAGGTAATACAAATATTTCAAAATAATTCTGATTGCTGATATTCAGAATGTATGTAGAAAACGTTAAAATACATCTGGTGAAAATAGGTTTAGTTATTTTTTCATATTTGTAACACCGTCGTTTCTATGCCCATTTTAAAAATTGTTTTCATATTTTAAAGCGTACACTTTCAGTTTATTCTCCTGAAATGTTTAATGCAATCGGTTCGATAGTTTAGTTATAAAATATACATAACTGAAAAAATACCGAGATGATCATGCCGTCCAAGTGGGGAAATAATATCATTTTTATTCAAAAAACAAGATTTTATTTTCTATTTAATTACTAGGATCAACTTAGATTTTTTATAGTCGTGATCTACAAGGGTGAAAGGGATGTTAATCTACAGTTGTAGCTTGTCTTCTTTGGCTAGACTTAAGTTCAGACGGCATTGTTTCGGCTAAACCTAGAGTGTAGTGTAGCCGATCTCTGTTGACTATATTAGGTGCAGGATAATTTTTACCATATATTACTACTTATGACTGATGTTTTTGATTTACCTACTCTGCAAGTAAATCTGATCCAAGTAGTCTATAGACATTTATAAGACAAGGAGTGTCACTTGCATGTTGCAAATAAAGATGCATTGATTTGATTTGATTTGCTTCAAACAATTTTGTAGGCAAACAAGCATACGGCTCGCCAGAACCACTGAATATTTTTTTTAGAGAATACGAAATAATCAGTTTTTGGATCCAGATGATTATATAAGTGTTAGTATATTTAAAAGAAAATTAAAGAAAATCTTGCTTAAAAATTTTGAAAAATGAGTAGGTAATTTTTTTAAGAGTTAATTTAAGTAGCAATATTTTTTTTAAGGGAGTGGAGAATTTAACTGTACCACAAAATAGATAATAGTACACTGTACTAATGAAGACGGAATATACACCGTAAAATTTTAGTCGTTTTGGACCCATCGTCCAGTGACTCCATTCATGCAACTGAACAACTTTCCCCAAGATACATGGGTTGAAATATGGAGTAAATTTTTGGACCTCCCATACAAAATGTCTCATCACGTGACCTAACTTACTATGGGAAGTCCAAATTTGTTTTTCATGTTTCGACCTATGTTCCTTGGAGAAATTTGTTCGGTTGAATGAATGGAGTCACTGGACGATGGGTCCAAAACGACTAAAATTTCACAGTGTATAGGTAAAGTAAGGGCTTCTCTTCCTTTTCGTGGTCGTGGTTAATTTTAGAAATTGATACTTGTGAGTGCATTTATTTGTTTTTTTTCGACGACAAATTGTCACGCAGTTTGGCGATATTTCATAAATAAAAATACAAGATGGTAAAAGACCGTATTAGTCTTTAGACATCAGCATCTTCTGGAATCTCACGTGCGAATTGCCGACCCTTGAACAATAGCATACCGCAAGCCTAATGGTTAATTGTCTAAGTAGTCTATAGACACCTGTAACACCTGAAGTGTGACTTTCATCTCCACGTATATGTTGCCGGTGTTCATTGACTTAGTAATCTTAGTAGATCTCTTACTATCAGGCAGGCCGTATGTCTGTTTTCCTGCTAAACTGTTTGGGGGTTCCAGGTGTTGCTTGAATCATCAATCAATCAATCAACTTTATTGCGTATTATGGGTGTACAATGATGTTATATAAAGCAATTACAAGATCTTAGACCACAAACAGCCGTACGGCATGCAACATGTTTGTCCTATTGGACAGCATTTTGGAACTTGTCAGTATGGAACTCTTTTACACTGTAGTGTGCTTTTTCAACCAACCATTTATATAATTTTTATTTGAAGCTAATTATATCCTCGATTTCAGTAATGTCCTGTGATAATTTGTTGTACATTTTCGAAGCCATACAAAATACAAATAATAATCTGATTATCGGATAATAAAGATGAATCCGTATTTCGCAAGGCACGTTAAGCCGTTGGTCCCGACATTTGGTAGTCGTTAGGAACCACGTCAGAGGCCGAGAGACTATTCCGAACAACTCTGACACCAGGGTGTACATGGTCGATAGACAATGTACTCTACACAAAATGATGATCTACTGTGAAATGTCACAATTAGGCGGATCTTTTGCATACTTGCCTACTAAAATGCAGGTGTCTATGGACTACTTTTACTTTTTTTTGTCTCCAAAATTGTTTGAAGGTCGACAACACGCAAACTCTAACGTCTATTTGAATACCGTCTACATAAATAAATTAATCGCGAGGTCTATGTTCGCGGCGAACGACTAGCTATTTGTAAAGAAGTTTTTGTTTCTTTTTTACTTTAAAAATCAGCTAGCAATTAATTTGTTCATATTAAATAATATTGGTTAAGAATACTTTAATTTGTAATCAAGATCAGAAGTTTTTGGAAGTTCTTAATTCCTTTACTATCCGCATGGATAAAACTGGACCCATTTGCTGAGACTTCGATATCCATACCCCTCTGTCCGTCTGTCACCGGGTTGTATCTCATGAATAGTTAGACAGTTAAAATTTTTGATCACACACACACACAGATGATGTATTTCTGTTGCCGCTATACAGATACTAAATAAAATAAAAAAATTATTCGAGGAGGCTCCCATACAGGAAATGTTAATTTTTTGCTCGATGTTTACAACGGCAATATTTAGTTAATTATTTATTCACTTAATAATTTAAATAATACAAATATATTTAAGGGTTCATCAATCACGCAGTCACACGTCTACGTTATTATAATATTGTCATGGTACAACATGGATATTACATTGTTATTAAACTGTTCGCAAGGTCTACTGTTCACATAACTACTAGTTTTAAATCTTTAGTTATAAAAAAATGAAGCGTTTTTGGAATTTTTCATCTATTATCTTTTGGGGGTCTCTTTTACATTTCAGCTCCGGATACTAGAAATCGTAGATCTGGAACTGGAATCAATAATTAAATTATAAACGCAAAAGTCTTTCATCATTCATTCAAGTCATTTTTATTGTGTACATGAATAAAGTAAATAAAATAAATAAATAAATAAGTCTGTCTTTCTGTCTGCCTGTCTGTTACGCTTTCACGGCCAAACCGCTGAACGGATATTGTAATAATTTTTATGAATATAGTTGAAGACCCGGGATCAAACATGGCTACTTTGTAACGCAGGCGGAGCCGCGGGAAAAAGCTAGTTTGAAATAATTAAAATTAATTAGCCTTTTTTTTTGGATTTCATTTGAACCCAACCCGTCTAGGTGTATATTGTTTTAAATTAATAAATGAACTATGTCGGACCACTACGCTACTACGCCCATAAGATAATGTTTATCAAACAATGTAATGTAGACTAATACCACAGATTACGAAACAGTAATTGTCGAATTAGATTGAAAATAGTTGTGTAAGCTTCCTTATAAAGATAGCTAATTTGTTATAATTAGCATAATTCTTATCACTACAATAGAACAATGTCAATCAATTTTATTGTTTCTGTCAGCCGATTAATAAAGAATGCGACTATTTAATTAATACTTTAAAAAATCTATAAATGGTTACACATTAATATTTAGTAATTGTTAAATTTTTTATCGTAAATATAATTAATACTATTTATCTTGTTTTGGGCGGTTTGAAGTGTTGACCAAAACCAAACCAATGCCGCGAGGGCTATTTTTGAGAATGCATAACTACATAGGGCGCACTGTAAGTTTCCGGAACTGGCCACTTACATAAACAATATTTAAAAATTTATTGCAACATTTGAAAATAGAACTCTTTGGCTGTAGAATGCAGTTTGTTTCATCTGACTGTCTTTTGTTTTTACCTTGTGGCGCCATTTAAAAAATTGTGTGTCTGCATCAACATGGATTTAACTCGGGAAAATTTTCGTAGTATGATTTTCTACGATTTTAAGTGTAATTTGACAGCTCAACAGAGCATCGCTCGGCTTGAAACAGCTTTTGGCAATGAAGCACCATGCAAGACAACTGTTTATAGCTGGTTTGCAGAATTCAAGCGTGGTCGTATCAATCTCAGTGACGAATCTCGCGATGGTCGGCCGTCCACCGCTGTGACCAACAAAAACATCAATGCTGTGCGCCGTATGATTGAAACAGACGGGCATGTGACCTACCATGAAATTCGCGCATCCTTAGAAATAGGCATGAGTCAAATACAATTAATCCTACACAAACATTTGGGTGTGAGAAAGCTGTGCTCGCGGTGGATCCTACACAACTTGACCGAGGCTCAAAAAACGGACCGCGTCACTTGGTGCAGTGCCATGCTTACCAGATTCAACGAAGGTGCGTCAAATTTGGTGTGGGACATAGTAACAGGTGACGAAACATGGATTTATTGCTACGATCCCAAAACAAAGCAGCAATCGAGCGTATGGGTCTTTCAAGATGAGCCGAAACCAACCAAAGTGGCGCGCGTGAAAAGTGCATCTAAGCGGATGATTGCTTCTTTTTTTAATAAAACTGGACACGTGGCTACTGTTGCTTTAGAGAATCGTCGTACAGTGAATAGTGACTGGTACACGACCATTTGTTTGCCGGAAGTTATTGACGAACTCCGTAAAAATAGCCGTAAACGCCGTATCCTGCACCACGACAATGCTAGTTCTCACACGGCCAGACAGACAAACGACTTTTTGAAGGCGAAAAATGTAGAACTCATGAGTCATCCTGCATACAGTCCCGACCTGGCACCTTGTGACTTTTTTCTGTTCCCAAAAATTAAGAACCAATTACGCGGTCAACGATTTTCATCACCAGAAGAGGCTGTCGAGGAGTATGAAAAACACGTTTCAGAGGTCACCACAGAGGAGTGGCACAAAAGTTTTCAAAACTGGTTTCATCGAATGAAAAAGTGCATAGACGCCAAGGGAGATTATTTTGAAAAACAATAAATTAATTTTGTACCTTTAATAGTATTTTTTCATATTCATTCCGGAAACATATAGTGCGCCCCACGTATCAAGATGAAACCTAATAAATGATTTGAATTTGAAGTTCTTTGAACAGCAGACTTCGCGAACCACCTTCAAATACAAGATGTTTGCATAAAACTCTGCTTTGAACTTTCCCCCTTTAACCCTCTTTTTTGAGTTTGTTTTACAGCACTTGTAGAGAAAGAATGATGATGTTGTCACATAAGTATGATTGATATCTGTCAATTATGTCTTTTATTGAAGTGAATTAAATGACATCAGCGAGGGAAGTCTGTAAGGATCGTAGCAAATGGAAATCCGTAGTCTCTGCCTATCCCTACGGGAAAAAGGCGTGATGTTACACGTATGTATGTATGCAAAGTTACAAATACTTTCAGGTTATCATTATGCAGATGATAGGTCTTTACTTGAACGGTAGGTATGTATATTTACAAGTAAATTGTACCTTCTGATGATGAGCCCATCCAGCTATTGAAATGTAAAATTTTCTCGGTTTTTACTTAGTTTTTTATTAAAACTTGTAAAAATTTGAACTCTAAATTGTCAGGATTCAGATTTTTTAAATTTTACTTTTCACTCGCAAAACTGTGTAAATGTATCACTAATTATTTTTAGTATGATGCAATCCATGTTTTTATTTTACCCTATAAGGTTTCATATCAGTAGTAGTATGATAACTGATGATATGAGCAATTTCACCTTCGTAAAAATATTGTTTTATGATAACTATAAACAAAATGAGGATTATTAACAAAATGGGGTTATTAAAATGTAATTTGAAGCTTTTATATCATACGTCTTGTTTACTGAAAGCCCTCTAGCAAAGTCTCCGAAGTATGGAATCATCTTTCATAACTGACTGTCGTGACAACCTAGACCTGGATAGAGAACGGAGGGAATTGTCTGTGCGTTGTAGTATGTTGGCGCGAAGTTTTGCACGTTGTACGAGGGAAGTGAAGACAACACTCTTTAAAGCGTCCATGGTTGTCCCTCCCTCTACACTTGTTTGTAGTCTCCTGCAATTACTGAAAATCTTTTTTTTTTTAAATATAATTTATGGTTTAGATTCCGTCAGATCTTCCGGCAAAAAGCAACGCCACACAGACTATGAATGTGCCAAATCACAGAGTTTCTACGTGACTATCACTAAAAAATATTTAATAAAATATCGAATAAAACATATCACGGTAGGTGCGAAAGTTTTAAATTAATTAGGATTGCTGATAATAAAAACAGACAAATTTGTTTAATTAAATATCTGCCTCCGTAGATATTTTTACCGAATAATCATTCAATGAAATGAAAGTGTTTTTTTCGTACCTATATGTTGGTAACTAGGTTAATTTTATTGTTAAAACGCCCGAATACAATGTGAATGTGACAAGATATAAGTAAGTACTGTATTAGTAGAATTTTTATTTATTTAAGCTTTATTGCACAATTCAAAAATTTTATAGGTACTTCTGTCCTCCATCCTTATCCATACTATGCCACTAATCCATCTATACTATACTATAATATATTAATAATACTATATTAAGCTGAGAACGGGTTTTGGCAGGAGCACCACATGACATCAACTTCTCCAAAGGGCCTTTACGCGGTTGGATCCCCGCCTCTCAAAGGTCCGGTGCAACTCGTGAATACCAAGCGGAGAAACATCCATACTAATACTCGTGGCTTTGTGAGCTGTAGACCTCGCGAACTTATAGAGATTGCAGATCGAAGGATCTCTTCACACCATATGTTTTTCATTTAATCATCTTGATAATGTCCGTTTCGCTAATCTTTCTAGTCTTTTTCCCTCCTCTGTTCTTAACAGAAGGAGTAATGATAATTACAATAACTTGGCAATTATACAAACAACGATGAAATAAATTATTCAATTATAATAATCAATTCAGTATATTTTTTTTTACCAGCTTTTTATATAACTTGCAATCTATGTATGTATGTATGTTCGGGTCAAATCTCGTAAGATAAATTTGATCTACTTTCCGGTTTCCAATTTAGCTGAAATTTTGCACACATGTATATATCGCGTGGCAATGCAATATTATGATGACTTGGAGCTGGTCTGATGATGGAGCTGGGAAGCGGTCATAGGAACTCTTTAATGAAACAACGTAATTCCATCGAGTTTAGGCTCGTTTACTTTGGTCTCACAATAAAAGATTGTCCAAAAAAACTTCTTAGTTTAGTTGTAAAAATGAATTCTTATACAATTTTGGTAAACTGGTAATTTTGGTAAAGTAGACTAAACGAATGTTTCCTGGGCCCATACGGGCCTAGTTACATAATTCCCAAGAAAACAAATAAGTATACTCGTACTTTTAAAAAACTTTAAAATAAAAATAAATACATTAAACTAAAAAGAGAACACCTTCCAGTGAGATTCGAACTCTGGACGCTTATGTCGATCAGATCTCTTTATAAAATAAACTGGACTATTCATCTTTTGACAATGCTGTTGAAAATATACGTCTATTGTACGTGGGGCGCACTATAAGTTTCCGGAATGAATATGAAAAAATACTATTAAAGGTACAAAATTAATTTATTGTTTTTCAAAATAATCTCCCTTGGCGTCTATGCACTTTTTTATTCGATGAAACCAGTTTTGAAAACTTTTGTGCCACTCCTCTGTGGTGACCTCTGAAACGTGTTTTTCATACTCCTCGACAGCCTCTTCTGGTGATGAAAATCGTTGACCGCGTAATTGGTTCTTAATTTTTGGGAACAGGAAAAAGTCACAAGGTGCCAGGTCGGGACTGTATGCAGGATGACTCAAGAGTTCTACATTTTTCGCCTTCAAAAAGTCGTTTGTCTGTCTGGCCGTGTAAGAACTAGCATTGTCGTGGTGCAGGATGATACGGCGTTTACGGTTATTTTTACGGAGTTCGTCAATAACTTCCGGCAAACAAATGGTCGTGTACCAGTCACTATTCACTGTACGACGATTCTCTAAAGCAACAGTAGCCACGTGTCCAGTTTTATTAAAAAAAGAAGCAATCATCCGCTTAGATGCACTTTTCACGCGCGCCACTTTGGTTGGTTTCGGCTCATCTTGAAAGACCCATACGCTCGATTGCTGCTTTGTTTTGGGATCGTAGCAATAAATCCATGTTTCGTCACCTGTTACTATGTCCCACACCAAATTTGACGCACCTTCGTTGAATCTGGTAAGCATGGCACTGCACCAAGTGACGCGGCCCGTTTTTTGAGCCTCGGTCAAGTTGTGTGGGATCCACCGCGAGCACAGCTTTCTCACACCCAAATGTTTGTGTAGGATTAATTGTATTTGACTCATGCCTATTTCTAAGGATGCACGAATTTCATGGTAGGTCACATGCCTGTCTGTTTCAATCATACGGCGCACAGCATTGATGTTTTTGTTGGTCACAGCGGTGGACGGCCGACCATCGCGAGATTCGTCACTGAGATTGATACGACCACGCTTGAATTCTGCAAACCAGCTATAAACAGTTGTCTTGCATGGTGCTTTATTGCCAAAAGCTGTTTCAAGCCGAGCGATGCTCTGTTGAGCTGTCAAATTACACTTAAAATCGTAGAAAATCATACTACGAAAATTTTCCCGAGTTAAATCCATGTTGATGCAGACACACAATTTTTTAAATGGCGCCACAAGGTAAAAACAAAAGACAGTCAGATGAAACAAACTGCATTCTACAGCCAAAGAGTTCTATTTTCAAATGTTGCAATAAATTTTTAAATATTGTTTATGTAAGTGGCCAGTTCCGGAAACTTACAGTGCGCCCTATGTATGTCATGATAGAAAATAAAATTCGTTTGTTATTTCGTTGTCACTGTAAACAGACAAAAGAGGTGACTTACGCATAGACATACGGCCCTATCTCCTCCACGGTGAGCTTCTCATCGAACCCATCACGAACTCGTTCCCAGTTGGTATAGTTGAAGAGGTGGACCTTCATCAGCGGCTGGACATTCGGCCGCCTCCATATCGAGAAGGCTAAGGAGTTGTTCCGTATTACCATGTTCTGAAAGAAAATAAGTAAAAGGTACATACAAATATAACTCCAAAGGAAGTTGGAGACATTATATGTGATGCTACTCAACTGTACCATATTTTATAACAAACATCATATACCCCCAAGATCTACAATAATTTGGAAAAAGACCAATTTTAGGGGTCCCTTACTCTAAAGGGTGAAACGGGACCTTAAATAAATAATTAAATACATTTATTCAAATATGGTACTTACTGATAAAATGGCGTCGTTAATTGCATTTGTGAAACAGAAGAATATGGTTCCGATGAGAGATAGCACGAAGATTGCTGACAACAGTGTAACCACTGAAACAAACAGATATCATAAATACAAGTAAAGAAAACATTTATTACTGACTTACCAAGGCTTTAGTTAGGGCATATAATTATTAATTAGTACTAACGTACAGAACGTACACTCTAAGCCTCCCTCCTGAAACGGATACCGCACCGAGCCAAGCAGATTTAGGGTAAACCATGGAGTAATTACAAAGAGGAGATGCCGTTTGAAATGGCGCAGTGATGTGATCATTGGCGCCTCGCCGACACAAAAGTGGGCGGAGCTTGTCATTGCTCGTGCTCCATGATTGAAGCCACAAACACTTTCTTACAAAGCGCTTAATACGGCATCTCCTCTTTGTAATTACTCCATGGGGTAAACATCGAGAGCGAAATAATATAAGGATGTCGCTGCGACGACTATGACGCAGAAATCACATTGTAATAGTAGTAATAGGCATCGGGCTAGCCGCTGTTGTATGAATTGTCCTCCCGGACACTTTGTTGTTGCCCCCTAAACCACTTCCCTGTGATTATGGGGGCAACACTAAAAAAATGAGAGTCGTCGATATAGTCATACATAATATATAAATAGGTATCGTCATCGCCGCTGTTTTATGGGGTGTGTCAGGACTTCGGGAGCTCTATTTTTAAAAACTCATATGCGGAATGAAAATCGTTAGACTTACAGATTATAATGAATGAAAATCATTCAATATTCTAGAATATGCTATTGGCCTACTTGACTGATTGATACTTGGGCAATATTTGCATACGAAACAATAAGTACACTATAAAGTAACCGATTCTGACAACAACAAGCAAATTGGTTATTAATTAGGGCAGTTAATGGATTTTAAAGTTTTTTTTTCTTCTCGCATTTTATTTTTTCCCTCCAGAATTTATTCCCGCTGCCCTCTGATCTCTATGCGTAAGTCATACATGCTAAAAATAGTACTCCTGAAGCGTAAGCTGAGTACGCAAGTGGAAAACATGTTTGAATATAGGCTAGTAGGAGTTAAGATGTTAATAAAATTAATTAAAAAAATTAACTAACGACACATGGAAGCTGAAATCTAACGAGCCGTTCAAGCTGCAGAGCGTGCCAAACAATAATACATACACACACCATACCTACATACATACTTTCGAAAAACATAACTCTCCTTCTGGCACAGTGGGGTAATAAAAAGATATTCCACTTACCTGCTTGTATAGGAAAATATCATGATGCACGTAATTAAAGATGTAACTATACAGCAATGTATTTTAACAATTTTATAATCACGCGCCATAAACATTGGACGCTAGAGTGCTATTTTTGAAAGTATGACTCATCCAAAATAGGTGAGTCGAATGAAAATAAGCCGAGTCACCGATTATGTCGAAAGATTTAGCGTGATTCACAGTTTTCTTTCTCTATAAAAGTTAAGATATTTTATCATAAGTAAACATATAAATATTAAAACTATCTTATCTAAAAATAATTAATACAAAAAAAAACTTAGTATAATCTAAATTAAGTCTCCTGGGCAGAGTTCCCGTCACGCAGGCAGCATTCCCGCGTTGAATAGCTATGGCTATTTGCTGAAAGAAAGAAAGCAGCCCGCGCGGAGGTCACCCGTTGCCTCTTTTAGGCGTCTACTGATCTCCCTGTGAAGACCCCGCGCACCGGCGCCCCATGGGCCTAGTGTCTCGACCATGGAGCAATTACAAAGAGGAGATGCCGTTTGAAATGGCGCAGTGATGTGATCATTGGCGCCTCGCCGACACAAAAGTGGGCGGAGCTTGTCATTGCTCGTGCTCCATGATTGGAGCCACGGCCGAAACCAAGCACCCCGCACGTCTGCCTTCCGCCCCGTGTAGCCTTACAAATACTTTCATACAAAACGCTTATTACGGCATCTCTTTGTAATTGGTCCATGGTCTCGACACAGCTAAAATTCTGCCCTGAAGTCGAGTCTAATGTTTGTAAAACGGATTGGAAAGATATGATGTCCCAGGCCCTCTGTTTTTTGGGCGTAGGGGGTAAATTAAGTAAATCATATGAGTCATAAATTTCAAAAATAGGGCTTATAATAAATCAATATTATGGCTGCAGTCACATTGGATAATAAAACTTAAATAATAATTGTGTGAATAAATAAAGTAAGTAAATCCATAATTCCATCCATACTAATATTATAAATGCGAAAGTCTGTCTGTTACTCTTTCACGGCCAAACCTTGGAACGGATTTTGATGAAATTTGGTATGAATATAGTTGAAGACCCGGTGTCAAACATAGGCTACTTTTTGACGTAGGCGGAGCTGCGGGAAACAGCTAGTAAATAAATTTAACCGCGAAAATGCCAGCTAGGCTCCGAAGCCTAAGCTGGACGCAACTAGGATAACGCGCTTGGTCGAAGAAGAATGGACGACCCCAGGCGGCGGTAAAATGAATGATAAACTTCAAATGTCCCAAATTTTCCCGAAACTATGGTTCAGACCACAGAAATAAGGTGCCTTAAGCAGGCCGCAGTTAAGCCTCTCTAGTCTTCCCTTAGTATGGCGAGGCTTAACTTTGGCAGGTATATGGGAAGGCACTACCTAATCTCATTACTGTAGTTCAGACCATGGAGGTGAGAATAATATGGAGAGAGCATGTCAAATGCTAATCTAGGACTTTGACCCTTGTTGTCCTACGTGTTTCAGGTAAAGATCAAAGGGTAAACAATAATTTGACTGATGAACATGTACTTAAGTACATTTTTAATTTATTACATACTAGCTGTGCCCGCGGCTTCGCCCGCGTGGAATTCCGTTTGTGTCACGGAAAAAGTAGCCTCTGTCTCTTCAGGTCTCCAACTATCTCCACACAAAAAATCACATCAATCCTTTGCTCCGTTTTAACGTGAAAGAAGGACAAACAAACAAACACACTTTCACATTTATAATATCATTATTATACTATAATAAGTATGGATGGATATGATATAAGTAGTATTTAATGTGATAATATTTATTATAGTGTTGTCTTTGTATGAAATATCTGAATACTTACGTTATAAGAAAGAGATTTGTTTAAACTTTATTACAAAGAATGTAAATTGTGGCCTTAAATAATAGGCTAGTTTCCAGGGTCAAAAATTAACATTAAAATTAGACCGTCATTTAGGAAATCAAAATATATTAGTGACGTACTTTTTCTTTTGTTAATTGAGCGATAAATTATAAAGATATAACGCATCAAAGTTAAGGAGTGGGGTCTCGTGACGTCACATATTGCGAAAAAGTGTAGCACACTGTGACGTTACACGGAACTTTAACGCGCCATATCTTTACCATTCTTTGTTTAATTTTCAAAAGATAAAATAAGTCTCCAATATTTTTTGATTATCTGACTGACGGACTAATTATACTTTTTTAGGAAATTAGCCTATTACCACCCGCCATCCGCCATTTGTTTTTTTCAACGGTAGGCACGCTTCTTCCTTACTATCAGAGTTCACTACTAGTGCAAGCATCTAGCCACTTCATAAAATATATAATTGAGATTTGAGACTATCATATTTAGTCGTAAACTATACTGAGTATAAAGTCGCGTAGATCTCTGTTATCAATTTGACCCCTGATAAGAGCCAGACAACTTACGTTGGCAATACCACAATACGGTGGATTTCGTAATTAAATACACTAATGTAGGTACACATTCCTTCATTCAAGATTTAGACGTGTGTAATAAAAAACAATTTAACCGAAATTGATTTGACGAAAGTCAATTTCAATTCAGCATCTCAAGCTCAGTTTAATTTGCAACTTAACTACAAAAAAGTTAACCAAGTTAACTAAGGACTAGACAAAATTTTACAAAAGTTAGTTAAATCAGAAAACATATACAGGTCGACTTTTTAAAAACCTACCCAAATTATAAGTTTAAAAAAAAAGTGAAAGCCGAGAAAAATTTTTGGACCATACAAATTATCAAATCTTTAAATATATATGTATGTTTATTTAGTTGTACGGTTCTTTTTTTTCTGCAATATCAGACGAAGCTTTTTTTGCGCCGCTTTGTATTTTCTCTGTTTTTTCTAATGGTTGACTGGGAGAGAATGCTTTTAGCATTAAGTCCGTCAATTGTATTTTTACTTGTGGTACAATAAAGTTTTAATAAATAAATCAGGTTAAAAAATCTTGTTTTTTTTTTCACTCTTTTAATTAAAAATACAAAGCATGTTAATACTGTAAAAAGTTTCAAGTTAAATATATTTAAGTAGTTATCTTCGGCACGTAGACAACTTTTCGATAATTATATTCATTTAAGTATAAACAAAATGGTATGATCTTTTATCGCTAATATTTACTTATTCATTATGACATTGTATAAAATTAATTTTGTTCATGAAACAACCACATAAAGTCGAGAGAGAGAAGTGCGAGTCGGACTCGTGCGCAAAGTGCATAAACGTTTGTGGTATGGGAGCCCCTCTTAAATATTTTTTTAAATAGTTTTACTTTTAATATTATTTTTCAGTGAATAAACTCTTGAATTTTCGTTACACACACTATTATTTATTACTTTTTCAACACTAGCTGTATCTCTGAGGTTGGCTGGAAGAAATTGCATTAGCGATAAGTCCGCCTTTGTCGCATTTAGTTTTATTCGATTTAACTACATATGTATGTGTTTCTTTTGTTTGTAAATGGTGCAATAAAGTGTTCATTCATCCATTTATTCATTTACCCGCAGCTCCGCCTGCGTTAAAAGTAGCCTATATTTTACCCCGGGTATTTAATTATGTATATTAATTTCAAATTTCATTAAAATCCGTTCAGCGTTTTGACCTAGTTTATATGCAAGTACTGATATTTACAAGTTAAGTTTAGATCTTAGATTAATAATTGGTCTCCGCCGAGCGCGCGCGCGCTAAGAGTGATAGGTTGCTACTTGCTAGTTGCATCGCCTTCTGATAGGTATGGTTTCTTCGATTTTCACCCACTCCCTCGGCCGGCTTATACATAGGGCGCACTGTAAGTTTCCGGAACTGGCCACTTACATAAACAATATTTAAAAATTTATTGCAACATTTGAAAATAGAACTCTTTGGCTGTAGAATGCAGTTTGTTTCATCTGACTGTCTTTTGTTTTTACCTTGTGGCGCCATTTAAAAAATTGTGTGTCTGCATCAACATGGATTTAACTCGGGAAAATTTTCGTAGTATGATTTTCTACGATTTTAAGTGTAATTTGACAGCTCAACAGAGCATCGCTCGGCTTGAAACAGCTTTTGGCAATGAAGCACCATGCAAGACAACTGTTTATAGCTGGTTTGCAGAATTCAAGCGTGGTCGTATCAATCTCAGTGACGAATCTCGCGATGGTCGGCCGCTGTGACCAACAAAAACATCAATGCTGTGCGCCGTATGATTGAAATAGACAGGCATGTGAACTACCATGAAATTCGCGCATCCTTAGAAAGGCATGAGTCAAATACAATTAATCCTACACAAACATTTGGGTGTGAGAAAGCTGTGCTCGCGGTGGATCCCACACAACTTGACCGAGGCTCAAAAAACGGACCGCGTCACTTGGTGCAGTGCCATGCTTACCAGATTCAACGAAGGTGCGTCAAATTTGGTGTGGGACATAGTAACAGGTGACGAAACATGGATTTATTGCTACGATCCCAAAACAAAGCAGCAATCGAGCGTATGGGTCTTTCAAGATGAGCCGAAACCAACCAAAGTGGCGCGCGTGAAAAGTGCATCTAAGCGGATGATTGCTTCTTTTTTTAATAAAACTGGACACATGGCTACTGTTGCTTTAGAGAATCGTCGTACAGTGAATAGTGACTGGTACACGACCATTTGTTTGCCGGAAGTTATTGACGAACTTCGTAAAAATAACCGTAAACGCCGTATCATCCTGCACCACGACAATGCTAGTTCTCACACGGCCAGACAGACAAACGACTTTTTGAAGAATTTTCATCACCAGAAGAGGCTGTCGAGGAGTATGAAAAACACGTTTCAGAGGTCACCACAGAGGAGTGGCACAAAAGTTTTCAAAACTGGTTTCATCGAATGAAAAAGTGCATAGACGCCAAGGGAGATTATTTTGAAAAACAATAAATTAATTTTGTACCTTTAATAGTATTTTTTCATATTCATTCCGGAAACTTATAGTGCGCCCCACGTATGGTCTGCGCGGGAAGAGAAGCAGCTAGTACATTCCACGTTTTTACTTTTCTCCCAAACCAGCATTGAAGAAATAAGATGCAACAGACAGACAGACAATTATTAATCTAAGGTTTAGGTATTATTTGAATGCCTAAAGCATTGATATAATTTCTCTTTATCCTAAAGGTTGACTGGTAAAGAATGATTTATGTATCAAGTCCCATTTTAGGTAATAAAGAAGCTCGTTAGCCGACCGCGGCGCGTGTATTCGTAATGAAGCCGTGTGTTAAGCAACGACGAGGAGCAACCCGTATTACATTGGTCGCCAATTTTCTTCGGAAAGCATGTCAAGCCGTTGGTCCCAGTTGTTATCGAAAGATGGCAGATGCCTTTAGTCAGCTCGAAAAAATGTGACTGTTGGTCACTAACATACCTCGGGTCACGTTCGTGTCGGTCTGGTTTCGCTGTACGGATTATGGATGTCAGATGGCAGTCGCTCCATTGTAATAACCAGTGCTCCCAAGTCAAGAATCATGACTTGTTGCGCACTATAGGTTTCGAAGCGTAAGCTGAGGATCCAACTAGGATGCACGCTTGGACGAGGCCGACGAAGAAACGATAAGTACATAATCTACACTAATCATAATAAAGTAGTAAATACCAATTATTAATTTAAGACTGAAGATAATGGTCAGATTACAACATTTTTTTCAGTGTTGGATAGCCTATTTGTCGAGGAAGGTTACAGGCGACCCGGACGAAGTCGGGACCGGCTACTAGTCTAAGATATAGACGTTGTAAGTACTGTCTTGACGTAATTTTAAAGCTTGACATTTTACGACTCTAACGTCCGGAGCGGCTCCGACGAACGTAAGCTGAAGACGCACCTAGGATGCACGCTTGAACGAAAAAAAGTTTAGTAGGTAATTATCATTAAACTTTTTGAATGAAATTGGGATCAATAGGATGCGTATACGCAGGTCAATAGCTTCTCTTTGTGCAAATAAATAGTTGTTCGATAAACTGCTATCAATTTCATTTCATCCGGTATATAATTTGTTTGTTTGTTTGTTTGTTTATACATTCACTAGTTGTTTCCCGCGGCTCTGCGCGTCAATGTAGCCTATGTTTGATCCCGGGTCTTCAACTATATTCATACCAAATTTTGAAATTTCATCAAAATCCTTTCAGCGGTTTAGCCTTGAAAGCGTAACAGACAGACTTTATAATATTAAAGTATCGATAAAGTATAAATGGATTTTTATCCAGTGAGTTACATGGCCAATCGACCCTGTACATCCAAGTGTCAGAGATTTTCAGAACCGCCTTTCGGCCTCTGACCCAAATGGCAGCTGCTTAGACTATGGATCCAATAGACGGGAAATGCGAAAGAGAAATATATAGGATATGCGTATGTTAGAATGAGATAGAGAGCGAGACCATTTCATATACACAATAAGGTCCCATAGCAGCCTTACGGATTTCTTGTCAAAAACAAAGACCTATTTAAATTATAAACAAAGTATCTAGTCGTAAGTGTTGAAAAAGTGTTCAGTAGAAGCGCATAATTATGGTTTCATGTGCAGTGCCTAAACTGTAACTCAAGTAACAAATAAAAACCATATAATTTTACATTTTACACATAAGTACCACCAAAGTTTATCACTGTATAAATCCATAATTTAATAATTGTTTCGATAGTTTTTCCGCACTAATATATGAGAAATATCATTTAGTTTTATCACATGATTGTGTAAGATGCATAAGAATTCAAATTTGGATAAAAATAAATACGTGAATTTTCACAATATTTAACTTAATTCTTGAAGTTTTCATTGACATCGATGCTGTCAAACATCATATCGATAGTATTGCACCCAAACGCTAGGGAGGAATAAATTTAGCAATCCGACACGGTTTATGAAAAAAGTCCGCTACGAACGAGGGTAATGATTCTCGCGTTTCTGAGATAAGTCTAATTCGAGATTTCTCGAAAAAACTCTCACGCCTTTAGAGATAAAGTCTAATTTGAGATATCGCGAAAAAACATGGCGGATTTCTACTGAAAACCGTTCGTATTCTCATTCATCTCTCGTAATTGTAATATTACAATTTATATTAAATACCTACCTTTTAGATTTCTATCTAATTTAGATATTTGCGAAAAATGGCTTAAAATGGTTGGCAGAGAAAAATGGTTTTCCGAAATATATATATTCAACTATATGTAGTAAACACTTTCAATACAGTTTTAGTAGAGCGAAAATCGGCCACTGGTCTCAAAATTATAACAAAGTAAAGTTAATTACTGTCCACCTATTGGAAGTTGAGTCGAGTGCTTGTTAAAAATAAAAATACTAAAGTAGCATGTTTATTATGTAATTTTATTCTAACTTATCCCAAAAAATACTGCATACTTAATTTGGCAATGTTCTCACGTTAAGAAAGTTGATCATAGTGATGTCGACATTGCTCGGCTCAGCACTATTTGACAGGGCACACATGTTTGACACACACACACAAACGAAATGTCGCATGAAAATCGTTCGATATCGAACAAAAATTATTTGACTCGAGTTTTGTCACACTTTTCAAAAATAGCACTCATGCTGTCGTGTGCCCAAACATCTGCACCATGAATATTGACATGTACTTGGCCTCTGACAAAGCTGTTCAGGTGGCTTCTTTATTTTTCAATATGGCTCTTACTTTTGGTATTTAGCCAGTAACAAGTAAAATTTTTGAATAAAGTAGTTTAGTCAAATAAGTCTAAAGTCACGTCAGTAGTTACCTAAGTCAATTCAAGTAGAGTCAAAAGAGTCAGGCTAAGTAAAGTGGTAGACTGCACTTAGCGATTTCCAGGAGCTTTTGGTAACAAGTAAGAAAATCACATAAATCGAACACTTTCCACGCTTATTCTTGAACACTTTGCGAATAATCCATCATTATTTAGTAGAAACACTCAAGAAACACAAATTTTGGAAAATAAAATACAGCGCCGATCTGCTCTTCACAGCTTCTCGCCAAAAAAGTGACACGCAAGGAAGAAGAATTGTGAAACCATTGGCAAAATTTTTTTTGCGTGTTATTTATTCTATACATATTTATCTACTAATATTTTTTTAGCTTTGTATGTCCCACTGCTGGGCAAAAGCCTCCCCGTTCGCCTTCCATAATTCCCTGGACACAGCATTTTCTTGCCAGTTTTTATCGAATTCTTTAAGTTCGTGTGCCCCATCGTGTTCTTGGCCTTTCTCGCTTTCTGTACCCATCAATTGGGACCCAAAAGGTTAAACTGTAAGCCCATCTTTCGGGATGCATGCGGCAAACGTGATCATGACCAGCACAATACCATTTCAGCCGAGCCGATCTTTCTCCTACATCCACTACGTTAGTGATGGAGCGTAGAGTAGTACTCCTAAAACGATAAATAAATAACTCTTTAATGCACCAAATTGTAGAAAGTACATGAATATTATTATTATCTATGGTACAAAGGCGGCCTTAATATTATTATCGATAAGTTTAACACCGATTATACTACGCTCTATTGCTCTCTGGAAAACCTTCCTACTTGCGAACCTAAACCTGCGAAATTCTGTCTGTTACGCTTTCACGGCCAAACTTTTGAACGGTTTTTGATGAAATTTGGTATGAATATAGTTGCAGACCCGTGGCCAAACATATGCTACTTTTTGAAGCAAACTTAGCTGCGGGAAACAGCTAGTAAGTACCAAATAAAAATCAAAACTAAGAAGGTACTTAGAAGACAATTGAAAAAAAAAACAATCCTTTATTTGACTAAAAGACCTTGATCCTATGGTGACATTTGAATATGGAAGTTATCACAGCTACCGTACATGTGAATATTTGAAAAAAAAAAAGAATTTTAAAGATAATTTTGCAACTCAAATCTTTAACTAATTATAAAAAAAAACAGTAGTATATTAAACTTATTCTTTTAGTTGACTAATTCTTCATTTAACTTTCATTAGTCCAACACGGCACATGAAAAAGGGCATGAGGTCAACGTAGCTATCGTAAATAGGTATTGAATTAAATGAATTCTTCGTCCAAGCGTGGTATGCCGTATGCCGTAAGTCATGGTCCTTTATTTGGCGGCAGCGGTTATTAAAATGGAGCGACTGCCGTCTGACCTCCGTAACCCTTTTTTACAGGAAAACTAACTAGAACAGGACCTGAGGTGTGGTAGTAGTCAACCATAGACTAATAATTGGTCTCCGCGGCGCTACGACGCGCGAGACCAATTATTAATCTAAGTAACATTGTCAGATTTTTAGGATGCCTAAAGGCATCTGACCCAGCCTAACAACTGCCATCTATATGTAACAATCGGGACCAACGGTGGTATGTGCCTTCCGAAGCACGGATTACCTCGAGATAGGAAATGACACTAAAATGCGACCAATCCCATACGGGTCGCGTCTCGCCTTCGATTGACAAAAACTATTATTCTCGTCGCACCATCAAGAGGTGGTGCGACGAGAATAAGGGTGGTCCAAGAGGAAGGGTTTACATTATTGTAATGAAGTGAATAAAATAAATAAATTGACACGTGCGTAATTTCTCAAAAATAACATTATTTAAATAAAATTATCAATTATAATAAGACACGTTTATGAACTTGACGGTTTATCAAATGTTTTATGTGAAAAATATTATTTTAATTTGGAAATACGACGTAGCCAATAAGTTTAGGTATAGGCTAGGCATTGCTCCGTCTTCGATATAGACGTTTTGATTTCTAGGCAGAATAATCAGAAAGGTATTGTGTCTAGGCAGGCGTGACGTAACCCATGCTCTAACGCGCAGAAGCAAATTGATGCGTAAATACCGCATTGGAAACTTTCGGGGTAGCGTTCATGACATAGCAGGCATAATTCAGGAGTGTTTTATTTGATAAGTATGCCTCGCAAACTTCTTGAGCGAAATTTTTTTTAAAGTATAAAAAAAATACGGACCTGAAGGATATTTTTTTCGTACAAAAGCAAAATTGGCTTGTCTCGAAATGGAGACTTCACTTACGCTCAGTCAATTATTTTTCTACAGTTTAGTGACCAATTTGACCTGTATAATCGGTATTCAGTTAATATTTTGAGCAGCCTGGCTTCAAGATAAAAGTGTTCGCCAAAACAGATTTTTTTATAAATATCTTATATACCTTCGCAATATAAGTATTATTATTATTTTGTAATAAATGGATTTGAAAAATAAATGGGCTATCAGAAAACTAATCGAAACTCATTTGTCGAAATGGAACAAAAATTATTCGACTCGCTGATTTTGCTCGAGTCACAGTTTCAATAGTAGCACCCTTTGGAGCCTTATACGGAATGTTTTAAAAGTACCTATCACGCAAAATCGATGAGATGAATGATTTTTATTGTCTCATTTAGCTTAAGCTCGTAGCTTAAGTTTATGAGGCGTCTATTTGAAACAATTCCTATATTTGACTAAAAATATTTTGTAATAAATGCATGTAATAAAATGTAACTTTTGACCTTTTATCATTGTAAACCCTAGCGGTAGGACATATCGATCTTATATATTTACTATTTCCACCTTGTACAATATATGATCCACAATGAAATAAATGATTGATTGATTTATGTCGAATAAAAATTGTTCAAAAACGACTGAAAACTTATATCAATGCTCGGACATTGTAACAAAGCGTACGTTCTTAATTTTATAGAAATATTCATGGGGTCAATGGATTCTCAACGACATCACACATTTAAAACAAAAAATGGGCGTGGCCCACTGTTTGTTAGCTCAAATAAAGAAACATGATTTCCGTCAACATTGACTTTAAAAAAAATAATTTGTGTATGTTAAAGTTAAAGCTTTAGTTAGATAATGACGGCTGTACACCCTCGCCGAAAAACAGTGAGACAAGCGCGAGAGTGTACAGGGAGAGTTCGTCTACTCTCGCTGTCAATCCGGTTTTCCTCGCCCGCTCTCGCTCTCACATTCTCGCGAACTTCCCGCGAGAACCATGAATGTGGATCCCGTTCGGTTCGCTTACTCTTCTAGCTTCTCGGACTTTTTAAGACGTATTCTCGGCTCGTTGTCGGTATTGGTTTTTTGCGCACGACTCAAAGGCGCATAATAATTATCCCCCATTATTATGTACAAACACTAAAAAAAAAAAACACAAATTTTTGAGGATAAAATACAGCGTCGAAACTGCTCTTTTCAGCTTCCCGCCAAAATCCCTGCCTCGCGAGGCTTTACGAGTATACTTCGAGTGGAATTTAAACTCCAGCGTTTTTAGGCGGGAGACACCATCGCCATTTTTGTTGTTTGAGAAATTAAACCTATTGATAATGGTTGAAAAAATATCTAGGAGTGATTAAATTTGGGACAAAATACGGAAATAATACAAAGTAACACTAGTAACTTAACATATTTTATGTACCAAAATACTTAATATTGCAAAAAAAATATTGTAATTCAGCAAACTCATGTTAACTACACGTGTTTAATTAACATATTTTGTTTTGTTATTTTTTGTAGCAGGAGACACGCCGCTTTTAAAAATCACGTGCTTCTGTGTTACTGTTGAACCCATAGATTTAGAATTTTTTTGACTACGTCAATAGATTGGCTGGTCAGTAAAAGAAACGAGACCAAATTGAAAACTGTTGATGTGTGTGTGTCATACATGTATGCACTGTCAAATAGTGCTGAGCCGAGCAATATCGACATCACTATAATCGATTATCTTAACGTGAGACCATTGCCAAATTAAGTATGCAGTTATTATTTGGGATAAGTAAGTAACAAAATTACATTATAAACATCTTAAGTATTTTTATTTTTAACAAGCACCCCGACCCGACTTCGAATAAGTGGACATTTTAATAATATAAAATTTACTCTTTCTAGACAAAAACATACACACATACCAAAATCAAAGCACAACCATGAGGATATTTTTAAGTATGTAATACCGGCGAGTCGAATGATTTTCAATAGACTCACTGGTTTCGCATATTCAATAATATATCTCGGGTCGTGGTTTGGTTTTGGTAATAACGTTAAAGTGATTGGCAATTAGCGGGATTGGCCTGCATTTACATACACATACAAATCAAAATTGACTATATAACTCATACGATATGAATAAATAAATTGACCTTAATATAATTTACGGACCAACAAAATACTGGCGTTATTCATTTTTTTTTAAGTAGTACAAGTCTTATTTACCACCAAAGATAATTAATTTATTATAAAAATGTCTTAAACTGTCCTTGGAAGTATTTTCTAATTTTGCTTCATATTTTAGCCTAATAATGAAATAAGTTTCAATAATAAGCTTTGTTAACAAATGTTTATGATTGTACAGTCCTGAAGAATCAAACATATGAATGTTTAGTTCAGCGAAAAAGTTTTTCAAGACAGTAGATAATATTATAAATGCGAAAGTTTGTTTGTTACGCTTTCACGGCCAAACCGCTGAACGGATTTTAATGAAATTTAGTATGAATATAGTAGACGCGGGGTTAAACATAAGCCTTTTTTTGAGTATTTTTTTTTACTTAGGATAGTAATTGATAGGATGAAGCATGCGTTAACAGGCCTTTCGAAATTTGAGGCTTGTTGGTAGCAGAAGCGGATTGCTCAACCGAAACTCCTCCGGGTTTAAAAGCGTAATTATCCTTTGGTACCCCTGTTCCACAATAAAGATAATTTGAATCATGTGTCAGCACGCCTTTAGCAAAGCTGGAAACTGGCTCTCGTCCCGCTGGCTGCTCTCCTACTCCGCTCCTTAGAGAGGGGTTCGTGAGAGGAAGCCGGGAAGGGGCTGCCAAAGGGCGGCCAGCCGCGTAGGGGCTATGGAGCATGAAGAAGCACACGGCCCCGGCATATGCGGACGTGACGGACACCGTGAGGTTTTTAGTGGGTTCAAGTTCCACATTGGTGGTAGAAGGCCTTTTCCTCATGTTAAAAAAGAAGGTTAGTGATTGATAGGACGAATGTATAGCCAGTGCCGCCAAATTTAGGACCATGACTTGTAAGTCATGGCCCTAAATTTGGCCTAGGGTATGCTGTATACCCTAGGCTCCGAAGCGTAAGCAACTAGAAAAACACGCTTGGATTAAAAAAGGACGAATTAATCCGCAGGGCACAATACCACGCTTGTCAAAGATATACTCAAAATAACATAGTAATGTGTGTATGTATGTATTATTAGGTTCAGTTCATTATAATCTGTGGTTCACTAGGACTGGCACATTATGAGATAATAGCAATCACTAAATAGAAGTGTGATAGATAGGCCAATGAGTAAACAAATAAATAAAATTAGCTTGTGTACCTATGTTTGTATAATACATGCAAGGAAACCAGACAAACAGGAACATGACCCGAGGTGTGTTAGTGGCCAACACTGTCACATCTTTTTCCAGCTGCCTGAATGCATATGTCTAACAACTGCCATCTAACTTAACGTACCTTCCGCGAAACGGAGAAGAAGAAAATATAACTAATTGCGATCAATCCAATACGGGTCGCGCCTCGTCCTCGCTTGACACGCGCAATCAACGTACATAAGTGCTTATAAATTATTTAAAAAATATTGTCCGACCTTCTAACTAGTACAATACAATAGAAAACCGTTTATAACGATCTTTGAAATGAATGCGGAAAAGGTGGCCTTATGGCTAAAAGCAATTTCTTCCAGGCAACCTTGAGAAATTTTAAGGTGACATATAGTCACACTTAGATTAATCACGTCTCCAAGAGGACGTGTATTGCGCGAGACCAATTAATATAGATATTAATCTATAAGATGTCACATTTGTTTCCTTTTTTATTGAACAAATTACAATTGCATCATATTATCTATTCTGTGATTGCATTTAAGTAAGTATATGAAGATAGTAGATACTTATTTTCTCAACAATTCATCCATACTAATATATTATATTTATTTATTTATTTAAAGTTTATTGTACAAAATATACAATTGTATATCACAATAGGCGGACTTAATGCTAAAAGCATTATTTAACAGCCAACCTTTGGGTCAAGCTTCTTAACAAGTACGTCCATTCTCCGCCTTAGCGTTCTTTGCCTAATTACTGTAGCTTTTTTATTTTTTGGTAATTTGATTTGAACTCATTGAAATATGTAACATTTCAAAAATATGATTTTAAATATTACTTTGGCGTATTAATGTCATAAGCGGTTTTCGAGATAATGAAACTTAATTTTTGTTTGAGAACGGTAATTAGATTTCAGTAAAATTTTATGTAACGGTAATTAGAAAACACATTTTTTTCTATAAAATTAAATAACTAAATACGGTTTTATTGGGTTAATAACACATTTATTTTACACCTTACGTTTCATTCCTGCGTTCATGTTCGCAAATAGACTTACTAAACGTTCGTCTGTCTTTATTTAAATAAATGCCAAGGTCTAACTTAATAAATCCAAAGTTTGAAACCAAAGCTACGGTAGTACATTAAGACCAAGAACGTGCGCCTCGCGGTAGGCATATCGGAAACAGGGAGCTTGCGATACATGTAGTAGTGGCATACAAAATATTGTTACTTAGAAAGATACATCAAAAAAACGAACACGTTACGGTAATTATAATTTTAGCTCAGACACGTAGTTATTTAATTATAATTATTAACAGACAGATTCTATTAAGTTGATATTTTGCTATACGAAAGACTTGCTAAATACCTTTTAAAATGTTTAAAGAAACCAATTATACCTATACGAGAAAAAATTAAAGCCAAATTTTAACATTAAGTTGGAGTGCAGACATGGTATGGTAATTAGAGAACAGAGGTTTGAAAAATAAAATAAAATATTATTACTTGAAACTAAAGCCTACATTTGTGTACAACTAGATACGGATGCTAACTAACATATAAAAATAAAAGAGATTCTGAATATTGACAATATTATGAAAATACAAGCCCCGACACGTAAAAATGGTAACTCGGAGAAAGGCCGAATATTGATAAGAGATCTTATAAATGCGAAAGTCTGTCTGTCTGTCTGTACCTACGTCTATCTGTCTGTTACGCTTTCACGGCTACACCGCTGAACGGATTTTGATGAAATTTGGAATGAATATAACTATATTCATTCCAAATTTTAACTGAAGACTCGGGGTCAAACAAAGGCTACTTCTTGACGCAGGCGGAGCTGTGGGAAACAGCTAGTACTGAATAAAGTTTTTCTTTTAAGTATACATGTGGCTTACTAAAGTAAGGTGATGTGAAAATATCTTAGTCTAAAAAAGTCTTAGTCTCAATATCATATCCTGAGTCCTGACTTCATGAATGGTATGAAGAAGTTTTTAGGTGACGGTGGACAGAAAATTATGAATTATTCAAATTACCTATAAGAGTCGTTCCGAGAGTTACACCAACCAATCTGTTGATTGAGTACGTTTACTTTGTCATCTTCAAGATATTCTGAACCCAAGAGATTCATAGGTACACCAGGGTGGGAACACGCTTGCACGAAGAAGATAGGTACATACATACATACCATCACCAAAGCAAAAAAGTAGATTGACCCATCAGGGTGTAAAAGATCGATTGACCGTTTGACTCCCATACTACATGGATTTTACCCAAGTTTCCCAAATACTACGACTTATTTGTGATTAAAAAATTATTTATTTTATTTTTATTACAAGCCTAAAGTTTTTACATGTAGTAACAAAATCTAAACAAGTTATCATAAGTTATGTTTATGCAACTATTGAATGCGCTTATTCTACACAGAAAAAGAAAAAAAAATGGATAAAAAAGAAAAAGAATAATTGGGCATTCTACTCAATTTATTTTTATAATTCATATGAAATATTTCACTACCAGAAACTGAAAACAGAATTTTTTTTTCAAATCCGTTCTTAAATAAATAAGTTACAAGCCTTTACAATTCGGTGGAAGGGGAAACTGTCAAAAACAAGAAAAGGATGCACTGTGTGCGCAGTGACGTCACTGCCTTTTGGTTTCGTGCGTAAAAAAGAAATAGCAAGACGTCCGCACCACGCTCCCACTTTTCTTCTTGGGAATACTTTAAAATCCAATTACTGCCTTGATTAACAACCAATTTTGTTGTTGTTTTCGGTATCGGTTACTTTTCAGTGTACATATTGTTTTGTATGCAAATATTGCCGGAGTATGAATACAATCAAGTAGCCTTATTACTTACAGAAATAGTACTTCCGATCCGACTGCCGTCCCCAACAGAGCACTGACCACTGACTTTTAACACCAGCACACGAAAACTGAGCCCTTCCACAACCAGCACACCCTTGCAACCCTGCAAGGATAGTGTCCTCCCTTATTAGTATTTTTCCGACCCCTTGAGAAGGGATCACCACCACTTTTTCATCTTTTGGCAGCATGAGAGCTGTTGACGGCACGTTTTCTAGATTTAAGTGACTCATGACGACCGTTCGCTACGACAGTCGTGAACTGACTAACTATCATTTGTGTTATCAAAGCAGATGATTTTTAATTTCGTAAGTTTTTTTTTTATATAGGGCGAGTTGGGAGGCGTGTCGTTTGGCGATTCGACTCGTTTATGTAAGCTTTTATGTAGACTGTTTTACTCAAAATTGAATGATGTCTTGATAATTTTATTTGTCATTAATTTTTATTTATTTATTTACATATTTAATACAAATAGATTAGCTAAGGTATTGTACTTTTTAAAGGAAAGACAATTAATGTTAAAAATTTATTTCTGCGTATTTTTTTCTAACATCCGTTTTTTATTAAAATGTGTGTGTGTGTCTATGTTTTTATGTGTTACATTTATAGTATAATATATTTATTTACGAGTATTATTTTATTTTAAGCTGCACACACTACATAAACATAAAATCAAGTTCAATAAGGGAATCATCCCAAAAAGGTGTGTTGGTGAAATCCCTAGGTACTGATGCTAGTGTACCTATCAGACAAGTTATATGTTATTTTTACAAAGTCGATTTACACTGTGAACTTTAGTGTAGGCCAAGTTGATTGGTGTCTAAGCCATTTCCATTTAAAAATGTGCATACCACACTGATGATTGCAGATGCCTCAACAACATTATTTGGTAGCTTAATACTGTGCATACCTATATTCTAAGATGAAAAAAGATTAATAAAGAAATAAAGATTCGCACCTAGATTTTATACGTTTATTAAAATAATACAAATTATTATTTCATACCAAATAGACACAAAAAATACACTAAAAATAAACTCGTTTTTAAATCACTTTTACTCGCCACTCGACTCGCCCATTGCACTCTCCCAATGTGAATCCGGAAGATGTCCAGTTACATATTCCATGTAATGTAATGCGTGCGAACTGCGAATTATACTTAATCTTAGTTAACTAATAACTACCGACTGGGGAGACCGATATGGTTATTAAGATTTTTACATCATAAGGCAATTTTACCAAGGGTATTTATATGCCGTTACTGCATTTTCATATCCGACATCGTGAATTGGGTATTCTACTAATTTTTATTTTTTCTTTCTTAACAATATTTTTATTTCCAGAAACAGAATTATAAAAGAATTTTTGTAATCCTTTCAAAAATAAATAAGTTATAAGCCTTTGAAATTCGGTGGAAGGGGAAACTGTCAAATAACAAGAAAAGGATGCACTGTGTGAGCTGTGACGTCACTGCCACTCGGTTTCGTGCGTACAAAAGGGATAGCAAGACGTCCCCACCACGCTCCCACTTTCCTTCTTGAGAAAACTTTAAAATCGAATTACGGCCTTAATTAACAACCAATTTTGTTGTTGTTTTTAGAATCGGTTACTTTTTAGTGTATATTTTGTTTAGTATAACAATATTAACCAAGTATGAATACAGTCAAGTAGCCTTGGATACTTACATCAATTAGGTTATAGTGCAATAAAGTGTTCATTAATTCATTCGATTATGATGCCACATTATTACTGAAGGTTGGCTGTCAGCTTTCTTAATTTCGTCTTGTCCGTGGCGAGTCTGAACAGCTGTTCCGCAGTTCTGATCCCCGTCCACTGATGGATGTTCCTGTGTCATGTCATTCTGGGTCCTCCCACTCTGCGCTTTCCGACACTTTTTCCCATCATGATGGCCTGTAGAAGATGGTACTGTGGATTTCTCAAGATGTAAGTTTCAGAAGTTTAAGAAGCTTCGAGGTACACGTATGCCGTTACTACATTTTTTTTATACAATTAAGTAGGTAAAAAGGCATACGGCCCACATGATGGTAAGTGGTCACCGTAGCCCGTGGACGGCCGCAACACCAGGCAACAACATTTTTATATTACTTAACTATACCGTTTTTAATAAGATTCTTCGTGCTTTCATAACCTTTTTTCCGAGGATTAAAATTATTAAGCGCTTCTTTAAAAAAATATGTATTGAAAAAATTCTGATAATGTTAGACAAAGAACTAGTTAGACTAAATGACTAAGTCATAGTTAGATTTAGTAGGCCGTTCAAATATTTACTTAGGAAGGAACAAAACGCATTATTGGATGTCACTTATAGTAGTTATAGTAGTAACTTAGCTAGTGTGAAATACAAACAAATAAATAAAAAAAACACTAATTAGGGCATTTTGATTTGTCCGCCTAATTTTTTTAGTTTCTACGATGGCTCAGCGACCCAAAGATGATCTTGGCCTCCGACACAATAGATCTCCACTGTTCCCTGTTCCCTGTTCAGCGCAACATCCTGCCAGTCGGCTCTTTGTAAGGCTTCCAGGTCCGGTATTTCCTAAGAATAGTTGACGAAATGGACGGTCATAAAAATAATTTCAAATATTTTTAGTTTTATAGCCCAGCGGATTAGATTCTTTGAAGTGATAGTGGGCGGGACACATAGCGCGGAGAACCGATGCATGATGGGGCGGAAAAATAGACCAGATGGTCAGATGACCATGATATTTTATTAGTGGCTGTCTGTGTTCTTTTATCCCTATCCATACTAATATTATGAATGCGAAATGTCTATCTGTCTGTCACGCTTTTACGGTCAACCCCTGAACGGACTTTGATCAAATTTGGTACTAATAAGTAGAAGACCCAGGGTCAAACATAGACTTCTTTTTGACGCAGGCGGAGCTGCGGGAAACAGCTAGTTTACAATATAAAATATTACTCACATACATACATGACGAATGACGTAGACCGGGAGAAGTGGAGGAGAAACTGTAGGGTAGCGGAACCTAGCATGTTATTGTTTTATGCAATAATGTTCGTATTGTAAATAGCTAAGGATGCAACCGGGAAGGCGCTAAGATGTAGCCTGACAAGCTGTACGAGAGATAAACAAAAACAATAATATCATTAACAAATAATCACAAATACTTCCTCTGGTTTCGTTCATTCATAAAAAAAATAATTATCTGTCGTACGATTTGGGAAGTCGCTGTAACAACTTTGTATTTGACGCTATTAATTTGTTTGAATTAATTTTATTTATTTATTTATAAATCTTTATTGTACCACAAGTTTACAATTGGCGGACTTAATGCTAAAAGCATTCTCTCCCAGTCAACCATTAGGAAAAACAGAAAAGTTATGTGCGGCGCGAATTATTTTAAAAATACAATGAGAGAAAAAAGAAACAAAACACTTAACTGCTAAATAAACATACATAGATTTACATACAGTATTCATAACTATATATATGGGTATTTCTTCGAAATTTCATTCTTCGACTGATTCATATGACCAAAATTAAACATCACTTTCAACTCTGTAACACATGCTCATATGTAAGAAGGTATACCAAAGAATATATTTTTGTATGAGGGACTCGTTTTTATGAAGTAGTTTTCAAGATATCGACGTTCAAACATTCATGGTACAGATGAATCAGAACTTGTTACATATGAATCAGAAATCAAATTAAAAAAAAAAATATAGATTAGCTCAGTTTTTAATAAGAAAATAATCATATTTTAACAACAACAATGCAAGTTAACAAAGTCATATTTTAACAAAACAAGTGTAGTCTTCTTTATCATACTTATTGATTTAGCTATTATCTTTCATAATTAAAAAATCAGACTTGCATTGACATTGCACTTGAAATGCAAACTTATTATCAGTCTTAATTTTAATTAAAATGGCTTAGGTGGCTACTCGACCATACAAATCTCGACCACTGGCTGAGTTGGATATTTTCTGTTGTAATCTGCAAAGTTAAAATAACAGAAATCATACAGATTTTGACTTATAAATAAATAGGTTTTTATTTTTTGCACATATAACACGACCCACAGTATAAGACAAAAGAGGACACATAATGGTTTGACTCTAATTAAAAATGAAACCTGAATTAGACATCTTATCCAACGCTAAAATTTACAATACCTACTAAATAAGCTACAGTGCATTAGCAAGCTTCGTCCACTTTGGGTAAGGTAGGGGTATCAGACGTCAATATTGGAGAATAACGTTTGTGCAAAGATCATGAAAACATGGAGCTGATCGTTGTAGTCCTTCGGAAAAATGATCTTATTGAGGAAAAAATCTTTAAATGAGATTCTTCTATCATTATGGCGCATCACATTTCGGACACCTGTTAATGCATAGTGCATTAACAGGTGTCCGAAATGTGATGCCAATGCTGAAATATTATTGCTTAATATAGAAATTTAAACAAGCCTAATGAATGCATCACACAGAGATTTTAGCGAGAACAACAACAATTAATACGCCAGTGACATTTAGTCTTTTTACTTTGAAAGTTCCACACAACTAGTAACATTACACATCTTTGTTATTTATTACATTATAGATAGAAAATTGTGACAAGCAGTCAAACTATACGATTGCTTTCGCAATTTGGGAACATCCACAGTCAATTTTACGATTTCGTGAAAATAAAGTACTTGTGATGTGTGGCAACATATACAAATCTATAATACTTTTTACCAAAAATTAGCAATTAGTGCCTGTGGTGTATGCAGAAGTGTTGTGTGGAGTGCCAATAAACTTCATACTCTGGCTAGAAGAGAACTCAGTTGTAGTATGGGCAACTGTTTAAAGGAAGCACGTTGGGTTTTATACTATGTCAGAAGATTGCAATAAACAACAAAGCATGGAGAAATCGAAGAAATTCATGCAGCTCATTGATCAAACTTAGCTAATCTGTTATCGAAACCTAGACTGGATAACATTTGAATATAGCTCAAAATGACCTTGATCTTCCTGATGATGACATCCTGATGACAAGAAATACACCAAAAGCGCTCGTTTTTGTGCTGAATAAGTAAGAAAGAATTAATTTTATGATTCATACGGGGTTTTCACCATATGAATCAGGCACAGATAAATCAGAATTTTGCCTCCCATCACGAAAATCTCTTTATTCATACACACTGCAGTATTGTCATTTTTTTACATGAATCTATGACCCAAAAGCATCACACAAACCGCATATTAAAGTTTTAAAATAATAAATTTTATAGAGTGGGCATTGTAATCAGTATGCCACCTGAACCAAGCACATATGAATCAGATATTTACCTTCGTAACACCGGCATTTAAGCTGACCAGCCGCACGTCTACCTTCTAGCTTCTACGTCGCACGACTGGCTTCCCCCCGCGCGGTAAGCCAACCTCTCATTATGGTAACCCGTCCAAGTATGGTCAAGCGCAGCTTAGGCCAGAGTAATCAGTATTGTACGCCGGACACTTCTTATTTATTTATTTAAAAAAAAACTAACTTAGTTTTTTTTAATACACATTTTTTTTGTAAGAACACAATTCATATTCTTTCGATATAGATACAATTTATTTTGATTTATTGAAGGAAAAATGCGACATCGACAATTTTGTTCCAGGAAATGGGTAACGGACACGTCATATGAATCAGGAGAATAGTCTTAATTTTTTTTTATTTTATACTTAGACTGTAATTATCTAAAAAATATCATTTGTTCCAGTTAGGGATAAAGATAAACTATGCATAAAAAAAAACACATGCCGTTTGATCTGCTGGTTCCAGAAATATACCCACAGACATCGAAAATTTTGTCTCTGAAGAACTACCCATATACATACATAAACATATATAATAGAAGAGATGAAAACGGAAAAAGATGACGATTTAGGGTGATATTATGTTAGTGAGGTGAATTTTGACCTTTCTTTTGAAAGCGAATTTAGTAATGGTCTCTTTGATGTCATCGGGTAAAGCATTCCAGAGCCGTGTGGCTTGTAAGGTAAATGAATTAGACATAAAACTGGACCGAAATAGGGGAGTAGAAAGGGTAAGTTTTTTGGAAGATCTAAGTTGCCTATCGTGACCGTCAGAAAGATACTTGAACTTACACCTTAGATACTCCGGGGACTGAGGCTCCTTGAGAATTGAAAAAAGAGAAGTAAGCAACCGAAGTTGACGACGTTGGCGGATCGGAAGCCATTTCAGTTCGGATCGATAAGAAGAGATGTGGTCATATTTACGTAGACAGAAAATAAAACGAATACAGTTATTTATGAGACGATCCAGTTTATTGAGAAGATCTTGATTGAGATCAGAATAGCACACATCAGCATAGTCAATAATTGGAAAAACTAACGTTTGGACTAATAAAATTTTGGATTTAATCGGGAGAAAGTTTCTTAGACGATTAAGTTGTTGGAGAGTAAGGTTAATAGAGCGACTAATTTCAGCAATGTGAGTGGTCCAGCTAAGAGTGGCGTCAATATGGAGTCCAAGATTCTTCACGCATTTACAGATAGTGATGAAGTCATTGTTGTACCTTATTAATGAGATGTATTAAGATCAGATTTGAAGAAAAGTAAATAAATACATACAAAATTTTAACGCAATCTTTAGAGACTGCAATGATCAGAAAGTAAACCCTACCATAATATCATGCTTATCTACAAATACGAATTATTTTACAGCTTTAGAAAAACCAACCAAATATTTACAGTATGTTTTAACTAGACCAATTTCAATAAAAAAATAAGTGAAAGCTAGACAATTTTATCTCCCTTCCATACAAATCTAGTGTCCGTTGACAGGTGCAGCCCAGGTGGAAGCGTGTTTGGCTAAACTAGGAGATGTTTACAGGACTATATATAATGTCGACCTTTTTTTCTTGTCGGTGTAGTTTCTACCATTCTTGACTATTGATAAAATACGACGTCGTTTTCCGTTATTTGCTTCATGTAGTTTATATTGCTATGCTTTGGTCTTTGATATTACTAGTTACTGTGGCAACACATCGCCACGACTCACAGTGCACACACACACCGTGAAATTTTAGTCGTTTTGGACCCATCGTCCAGTGACTCCATTTATGCAACTGAACAACTTTCCCCAAGATACATAGGTCGAAATATGGAGTAAATTTTTGGACCTCCCATACAAAATGTCTCATCACGTGACCTAACTTACTATGGGAAGTCCAAATTTGTTTTTCATGTTTCGAGCTATGTTCCTTGGGGAAATTTGTTCGGTTGCATGAATGGAGTCACTGGACGATGGGTCCAAAACGACTAAAATTTCACGGTGTATAGCAAAATGACAAGTAATTGAAGATGCCAATAATCATACAAATCAAACTGTTTTATTGGTCAATATGTATATAAATTATGCATGAGTTCACCGCTCCAATTTCGTGGAGAATTGGAACAATGGATTGCAAAGTATTTGTTTCCTGTTTGGACGTCTAAAGTCACTTTTTGCCTTCTCTCCAGGGAGTAACAATATGCTTTTAGACGTCCTGCCTGTCAACTGAAGGTGCTGATTCATAAAATCACTGAGTACAAATACTCTCTGTGGTCCAGTCGTTAAAGCGTTTGTCTGAGCAAAGATCATGGGTTCGATTCCCACAGGACATTGCAGGCTAGAATTATCCGAGTGTCTGTATTATGAATGAATGAATGAATGAACACTTTATTGCACCATTTACAAACAAAAGAAGCACATAGTTAAAACCAATACAACTAAATGGGTACAAAGGCGGACTTATCGCTAATGCAAGTAATGTATTATCACAAATGAGTCCGTGCTTCGGCAGGCAGTTTTCCTTAAAACGTCACGCTGGCCAGTGCGTGTTGTCCAGTCACGTTAACTGCCTCCGTGGTTCAGTGGTTAAGGCGTTCGCCATCGACCCTGGGGTCGTGGGTTCGATTTCTACGGTAAGCATACTTTGTTCAGTTGCTTCCAGTTTGGTTATTAAATTGCAGGCTTGAATCACCTAATCAGGTGATTCAAGACAATGTCTGATTATAAAGATGATTCCGTGCTTCACGTCAAGCCGTTGGTCCCAGCTGCCATTAGGTGGTCGTTAAAGGAACCACGCCACAGGCCGAGAGGCGGTTGCGTACAACTCTGACACCAGGTAGAATGACAATGAAAATGAATAATAATATGTAAAAATAATGAAATTGAAATAATATGTAATCTACACGGAATAATGATGATGATTCCAGTAACGTTTGTCCGAGTTCAAATCAGTTTACCAGCTAGGTGCATCGCCAGGAGGTTTTTGCTCGGAATTGGTATCACAAGTTAAATGGCATTATTTTATTAACGCTTTTACTCTGACACCAGGGTGTACATGGTCGATTGACAATGTAACCTACACGAAATGATGATGATGATGATGAGCGCTTTTATTAAGATTACATTCTCCCCCTATCATATTACTGCTTAATTGACTTAAGTATCCATGGATTTAGTAAAAGATAATTAACATGAGGAGCTGTATAGCCTAGCGTGACGCGCGTATGTGTAACGAATTCACCTGTCACTCGAAGGTGAGACGCGACCCGAATTGGATTGGTCGCCATTTAGTTGCATTTTCAATCTCGAGTTCCGCCGTGCTTCGGAAGGCACGTTAAGCCGTTGCTTGGTCCCGGATGTTATCGATAGATGCCAGTCGTAAGGCTATGTCAGAAGCCTTTAGGCACCCTGAAAAAATCTGACAGTGTTGACCACACACCTCGGCGCGGCGTTACAAACCAGAAAGGGTTACGGAGGTCAGACAGCAGTAGCTTCATTGTAATTGTAATTACCAGCGCCGCCAAATCTAAGATTATAACTTACAACGTACCCTAGACTCTGAAGCATTAGCTGAAGTCGCAAATAGGAAACAGGCTTGGCAAACTCAACCTCTTGCTGATACATCGTGTGTTAGCAAGAGGTTAAGTTTCCGTTCTTCCCTCTGTTACTGGTTAAGTATGGCTTATGTACCTACCCATAAATTGATTATGAAATACGGGCAGCATTCAAATTCATTGGTATATAAGGCTTGTCTACGATCTCCTACTCTCGCGGTTACGGGAGCAAATTTAGGCAGTTAAACATGAGTAAATTTTGAGTTGCTGCTATTATTTCGTTGATATAACTCTTAAAATTAACTGTATTTTGATTATTATTTCATCGTATATATGTAAGTATATTATGTAAGTACTATAAGTAAGTTTATTACATTCCAACTTTTTGTATATATTTTTAATACCCACATCAGACATGACGATATCTGTTTAACCCAAAGGTTGACTGTTAGATAATGCTTTTAGCATTAAGTTCGCCTATTGTGCTATACAACTGTAATAAGTACAATAAAGTTTAAATAAATAAAATAAAATATTAGTTTTAAATAACTGTAAATCATGGGTACAGTCCACGGTTAAAAGGATGCCAATGAATTTGAATCCAGCCTATGTTTAATCAAAATACTTATTAGCATCAAATACAAAGTTGTTAACTAGAATGACGGTCTGAAACAAGTTCGCTTCCGAATAAACTATCTTATCGGCCCTTAGTTCGGACTCAATGACGTCCAACGATGGACGATAACAGACAGACACACAGATTTAACTTGTAAAAATATGCTTATCGATTTAATTATACGAAATATTAAAGTTATGCCCCTTTTATTTTTATTCAGAAGCTGGTTCCTGCGGCTCTGCCTGCTTCAAGATGTAGCCTAGGTTGAATGAATGAATGAACACTTTATTGCACCATTTACAAACAAAAGAAACACATGGTTAAATCCAATACAACTAAATGGGTACAAAGGCGGACTTATCGCTAATGCAATTTCTTCCAGCCAACCTTAGGGTAGAAATGAGCTGCGGTAAAAAAACACTTGCGTGAGCGGTGCAGAAAGCTTATATGTACAATGCCTACATTAAGACGCATATAATATACTTACATAAATAAATAATAAGAATAAACTTACTAATAACATATATAAATAAATAATATAAGAGAGGATTATTCTACCTCGGATAGGTAGTGAGACTTAATCTGATCTTTGAACGAAGTAATAGTTTGTGCCTTACGAATGTCTACCAGTAATGCATTCCAAAGTAGGATAGCCTGAACTGTGAAGGACTTTGAATAGAAACGAGAAGAATGGTCAGGAATCGCCAAACGAACGGAATTAGCGCTACGCTATTAATTCTCAGAGTTCAGTATAATAATGCAATCAGAGCGCTGTTGGGGCTGCCGCGGGTATGTTTGCGGACGCACATGTCGACGGTTTCACAGCGGAGTGCGGCCGCGCTGCATAGACTTCGCGGTAGTACCAACAGCATCCTGAAAATGATAGCGCACCGGCTGGACAGTAGCTTTATCAAGCACTGTGTAAGACAGCATATATAATGTCATACATTTCAATAATATGGCTCCGGAGGTTTAGCGTGTAACAGACAAACTCTCATTTATAAATATTAGTTTAGTTTACCTCTTTTTTCATTTGTATAACTTCATATATCGTATGAGAATCGTTCAATTTCGGACGAAAAACATGAAAATCACCGCATTCATTCTTTTTAAAAATAGATCTCGTGTAAAGCAACCCTGTAAGACTAGACAAACTGCTTTTGCGAAATCTGATGGTGCAAAATATTTTTTTGAAAGATACTCATATCACCAGCAAAAAATATCGTCGTTGATTAGCAGTTCTTCAGTCATTGACTTTCCGACACAGAACGCTAGGTTATCTGATGATGAAGCCCCTTGACCCTCGGTGGTGATAAAAAGTATTTTATTATTTAGCCGCGATTGGCTGAAATCATATTCACGGTCTAATATGAATCTAACTGTACTCGGAGTCGTTCATAGATTTAGAACTTTTTTGACTGAGTCGTTAATAATTTAAGTATTCAATTTAAAATCCATACTTATATTTGCTCTATAAGTAATACATTTTTCCCCCTTAACTGTTTTGCGCCAAACTATCCTTCCGTTTCTCCCAATGGACTGGTAGAGCTCTTAGCATTAAGTCCGCCAATTGTTATAAGTATATGTGTACTTTGTGGAACAATAAAGTTTTAATTAATAAATCCATACTAATATTATAAATGCGAAAGTCTCGGCCAAACCGCTGAACGGATTTTGATGAAATTTGGTATTAATATAGTTGAAGACCCGGAGTCAAACATAGGCTACTATTTGACGCAGGCGGAGCTGCGGGAAAAGGCTAGTGTTACATAAGGAGAGAATATTTCAAAACTAAATTAAAGAGAATCTATACTATTTAAGTATAGATTTAAAAAAAACCTCTCTGTCTAACGGAGATTTTTTTAATAATTGTTATTAATTAATATTTGTAACTTCAATACTTGCAAATTAGTGCCATAAAGAGTGATTGTGTTTTTGTATTGAATCTATCGGAATCTTACAAGGAATGCTATATATATATATATACGGCAAATCGGCCAGTCAAATATTTTTTGTTCGTAGACATACATACATTTCAAAAATAGCGCTCCTGAAGTGCTATTTTTGAAATTTATGACACATTATCTGTCATGTAGAATGATTTCTTTTTTATGTATGTTCACAGATTACCCCTTTATCATTATTCGTAACTGAAAACTAAATAAATAAATTAGTGGGCCGATAAAAAAAAAAGGTGTTCATACGTACGCTCTACTTCCTCGACTTGAACGCTCAGTAAACGCCACATTTTTTTATACAATCTGGCATTGATTTATAAAAAAAAGGATTCGCATCGTTAGTCAATGCTAATTAACAACATCTTGTAACAATTTTGACCTGCGACCTCTGATAAAGCTGATATTGAGACCAATTTGTTGCTTCCTACAATCCTATATTTAATAGCTGGTACAGCTATAGAGGGATAAATAAAGTTTACTTGTTCGTCTGTAACACACATGTATACATATTATATCATATACTAGCAGCCTGTTTCGACTTCCTTCTAGCCTATAGCTTTCCTCGATAAATAGGCTATCCAACACTGAAAGAGTTTTTCAAATCGGACCAGTAGTTCCTGAAATAGGCTAGTTTCCAGGGTCAAAAGACTAACATTAAAATTAGTCCGTCATTTAGGGAATCAAAACAAATTAGTGACGTATTTTTATTTTGTCAATTGAGTGATCAATTAAAAAGACGCATCATATTTAGGAGTGGGAGCTCGTGATGACGTCACGTATTGCGAAAAAGTGTAGCACACTGTGACGTCACACGGAACTTTAACGCGCCATATCTTTACCATTCTTTGTTTAATTTCCAAAAGAAAAAATACGTCTCCAATACTTTTTGATTATCTAACTGACGGACTAATTATATTTTTTTAGGAAACTAGCCTATTCAGTGATTTGGTTATTGGTTGACTTGAAATATCTTTTTGGATTTTATTTTACGACGGGTGAACGGAAGGAACCACCTATACACACTTTTTTAACTTAATTAGCGCGTTCAAACAAACAAACAAACACTCTTCAGCTTTATAAAATTAGTTATATAAGGTGGATTTTTAATAAGTGCAAATATTTTTAGGGGTGGTTTATTAAGGCCAAAGAAAAGTAATTAGAGAAAGCGCACAAGATAACTTATTCATCGTAACAATCTATAAATGCCCTCTCCCCAAACTACGTTTGAATGGAATTTATTTGCTATTTTCCTCATTCCGTTCGTGTATGTGTCAGTATTGCTATTATTGCCAGCAAAATAGAAGTAAAACATGAAAGGAAAACCACTACAGGATGCCTTGTATAAAACTTTTCGACTATTAAGTCGACACAAGTTTAGAAGCCCTATTTTTGATATGTCGAATGAAAATCATTCGATATCGAACGAAAATAATTCGACTCGCTGAAACGTAAGTCACACTTGTCAAAAATAGCACCCTAGGCCACATGTACACCTGCAAGAAAACGTCTGCTAGAAATGTCTATTCGACATAAATCAGCAACTTGCAATTCCAAATGAAAATATAATTGGATTTCCTTTTTGCAAATAAAACATTTATTATTTGAATGACTTTATTGCTCCATTTACGAACAAAAGAAACAGTCATTGTTAAATCCAATACAACTAAATGGGTACAAAGGCGGACTTATCGCTAATACAATTTCTTCCAGCCAACCTTTTTATTCTTTGATGCTTACAGATGTATACTATTAATAAAGATTAAATACAAATACTAATCGAAATACTAGGCGAAAAGCAAATTTCATCAAAATCACGTTATACTTACATCAAAATGTCAAAGAGCATCGAAACCGCCAAATCACATTCCTTTCATAAAGGAAAATGACCACAGTCATATTTTTTAAAATATTTTATTAAATATTTATTTATTTATGATTAACAAAAACATCTTTACAGTTTTACACGTCAAACCGATGTTATTTGTATGCTAGGACTTATTTATTTTTTATTTTTTTATTATTTATTCAGTAAATATCAAAATGTACACATACCTACAACAGTTACCGAACTGCGGAAACCTCGAAGGGCTTATCTGTGTTCGGTGAATCGCTATTTAGAAAGAAAGTTTTTTTTCAAACTTCAATTTAATTTTTTAAAGTTATTGTTTATTTATTTATATATTTAAACTTTATTGTACAAATACAATTGTAAAGCACAATAGGTGGACTTAATGCTAAAAGCATTATCTAACAGTCAACCTTTGGGTCAAGCAGAGAGCTTTATGTGGGTGTAAAATAAAGTTTAATTAACAAAAAAGCATAAGAAAATAATACGCAATACATATATAGCATATACTTACATATAATATAAACACGTATTTACAATATACCTACATGAACAATAAATATATACAATTATTAATGCAATGCAAAACAAACAATACAATACATGTGGCAACTAGATTCCCACATCACTCAGCTGTGCGAGAAAATGATCGTAAACAAGAGCTTTGAAACCTGCACGGCTGGAGGCTTTCCTAATTGATTCAGGTAGCGCGTTCCAGAGCCTGACAGCCGTAACGGCGAAGAAGTTTGAGTAAAACCCAGTATGGTGAGTGGGAGTGGCAAGAGTCAAATTGTTTGAAGAACGCAGAGCCCTTTCGTGAGTCGAACTTAAAAATTTGAAATCTGTTTTGAGATACTTTGGGAAAGATGGATTATTAAGCACATTATATAACTGACAAAGGATATGGAGATTCCTGCGTTGACGGATAGGAAGCCATTTAAGCTGGGATCGATATTCTGAGACGTGGTCGTACTTACGTAGGCAGAAAATGAACCTAATACAATTGTTCAGAAGGCGTTCTAACTTATTAAGTTGTTCTTCAGTAATGTTCAGATAACACACATCAGCGTAATCTATCAGCGGTACCACAAGAGATTGAACCAACATCGTTTTGGTCTTTATTGGTAAGAAATTTTTCAGACGTTGTAGGTAATGTAGTGAAGAAAACACTTTTCTATTGACCTCATTGACATGTGATTGCCAGCTCAATGTATTATCAATAAAAAAGACCGAGATCCTTAACTACTGGACTAGATTTATTTCTACTGTCATATGTAATTATAAGACTTCTCGTGCAAGCACGCTTTCCAGCTTCACTGCGAAATTTTTCTAGCACATTTGTGTCTTTTGGACCCAAAACATTTTTTGTTTTGAATAATTTTTTACATTCCAGAATTTCTTCCTGCACACGTTTTAAGTTTGGCTTTACCCAATAGCACTGGACACTTGTGGATGAAGGTTGTGAGCTTCGCTTTTCTAACCAATAAAGCAGCACTAGTGTATGTTTACACCCACCTGTAAAACGAATGTATTTTAAATATGTGACTGGTACTTAAATCATTCTCTACTATATTATATTTATGATTTGAACTACTCGACTATTTATTTATTGATTACAAAAAACTTACCAGCGGCAGCTGCACAACCATCACATGTTGTATTAATAACAGTATTATCTGTTTCATTTATATGGATATACACAGTGTAATATTTGTTGGATAATTTGTGTTCAGGTACAACTTTAGCCTTTACGTCGCATAATCCTCCAGCTCGTTTTACTTCCACATATCCAACTGCACTTTCCACATATGATTGTCGTGAAGACCTATAAAATATAGAAAACATTAGATCCTGTGCCGTTGCTGGTGAAATTCGGTGTAACAACATATTGAAGTATTTTTTAGCTTATACTCACATCAAAGCTTTAACGCCTCTTATTTCAGCGATGTTGTGCTTGTCACTATTTTTCATGAACTCCATCAGCATAATGGTATCTACTTTTGGTAGGTTTGATGAGTCTGCTCGAACGAAAACAGCGATATCCATGTCAGAAGCTTCCGAATTCCAGTATGTACTTTTTAAGTCGTCAAGGAGGCAATCAATCTCTAATCCAGGGTTCAAAGTGCAGTCAGTCGTAGAAGCAAGCGTTATCGGAGGTCCAGTAATTATAAGCAGTCAACAATATAAACAATCCAGCTCACACCAGTCAGACGTATCATGCCCGTTGCGAACTTGTTGCCGGCGACCACGAAGATAGCTGGAAAACCATTCAATCACTGGGGACGAGATATTGCAGGAGGAAAGTATAGCCAATAAGATGTCGATATCAACCGTATTAAATGCGTTGCTAAAATCAATGAAAACTAATATAGTAACTTTTGTATTCTCCATACCAGCTCTAATATCATCTGTGACTCTAAGCATCGCTGTAGCAGTACTATGACCGGGTCTGAAGCCCGATTGAAAAGTATTCAAAAAAGAGTTATCAAGCAAATGTTTTAAAAGTTGAGCAAAAACTGTAGCTTCTAATATTTTACACAAGAAAGAAAGTATAGATATGGGACGGACATCATTGAGGTTGATTGGGTCGGCGATCTTAGGAAGAGGGCGGACATAAGCGAGACGCCATGATGTAGGGAACAATGTTCAACAAGGCTGGTGTTTATAATGTGCGTGATGACAGGTAAAACGTGGGGAAGAATAGATGATATCATAACGCGACTTATTTGGTCCGGTCCTACAGCATTCGACGTAACAGATTGTATCGTCTTGAGAACCTCATCCTCAGCGACTGCGGCAAACTCAAACTCACTACCGTCAGGGACAGGCAAGGCAAGTACAGATGAAATAGTTGATATTTTTAAATTATTATCCAAAAGAGGCACTGAAGAGAAATGATTATTGAGATCACTCAATGAAAATGGAAATTTGGAGTTATCGTTCTGCACCTTACCAATGCCCTAAGAATTCAAAAATTTCCAGAGATTAGCCGGTGAAACATTTTCAATATTATCCGAGAAATATTGGCGTTTTGCATTTCTACATAGCTGGTTGCACCGATTTCTTGCAGCCTTATACAATGACCAATGGTCGTCGTTTCGTTCTTTTTTAAATCTACGAATAGCAAAATTTCGACGTTTCATGGCAATGCGGACTCCATTTGTAATCCAAGGCGTAGGTGGACGGCGTATTTTGATGGCTTTTACCGGTGCGTGAACATCATACAGAGATAAAATACAGTTATTGAACAGAGATACTTTATCGTCTACTGTATGAGCAGTGAAAACTCCTGAAGTTCTGAAGGAAGATAGTTTGGTATCTTATAATTACTATATAATATTACAATTGCTCTATGGCTATTAGAAGGATTTGAATTGATTTCAAGAATTTCTACTATGACTTTCGAAAGTGTCTTATTAAAAATATATGTATTAAAAGCATTGACAACCTTTATGGCTCGCGAGAGGGGGGCAAAAAGAAGCATATTACTGTGGGCTACTGACAGACAGAACACGCGGTTGGTGTAGCGCGAACGCGTACTCGTTTGGTACACGAAACTTCAACATAGCCAAAAGCTCTGGGTTATGTATGGTTTTCCTCACTATACTGAGTTTATACTTAACTAGCTTTTCCCCGCAGCTCCGCCTGCGTCAAAAAGTAGCCTATATTTGACCCCGGGTCTTCAACTATATTCATACCAAATTTCATTAAAATCCGTTCAGCGGTTTGGCCGTGAAAGCGTAACAGACAGACAGACAGACAGACAGATTTTCGCATTTATAATATTAGTATGGATGAGTGCAAGATTGAGGAGCTCGTTAGTCGAGCGCGACCGGCGTATCCGTAGCTAATGCGCGTGTAAAGCGACGACGTGACGCGACCACTATTGGATTGGTCGCTGTTTTAGTGGCAGTTTCTATCTTGAGCTCCTCCGTGCTTCGGAAGACACGTTAAGCCGTTGGTCCCTGGTGTTATCGATAGATAGAAGTCGTGAGGCTGCCTCAGATGTCTTAGGGTAGCCTGAAAAATTCTGACAGTGTTGGCCACTAACACATCTCAGGTCATATTCCTGTTGGTCTGGTTTCCCTGTAAAACGGGTTACGGAGGTCAGACGGCAGTCGCTCTATTGTAATAACCAGTTCCGCCAAATCTAGGACCATGACTTACAGCGTACCCTAGGCTCCGAAGCGTAAGCTGACGACGCAACTAGGAATACACGCTAGGATGATGATGAGTGCAACATCCTCCTCACCTCTAACTTATGTATCCAACCATACCTAAAACGAATAGGCTCGGATACATCAATGGGTTGTATGGATAAACACCATATTCCTTCATACACTGTGAAATTTTAGTCGTTTTGGACCCATCGTCCAGTGACTCCTTTCATGCAACCGAACAAATTTCCCCAAGGAACATAGCTCGAAACATGAAAAACAAATTTGGCCTTCCCATAGTGAGTTAGGTCACGTGATGAGACATTTTGTACGGAAGGTCCAAAAATTTATTCCATATTTCGACCCATGTATCTTGGGGAAATTTGTTCAGTTGCATGAATGGTGTCACTGGACGATGGGTGCAAAACGACTAAAATTCCACGGTGTATACAAAAATCGGACTACATACTATTGCATAAATAATACAATGAAATACAGTAACAATAATTTAATTTCACAAAATTGAGTATTACAAGTATTACAACACTATAAACAAGTAATTCAATTATGCTACCTATAATTTTTTTAACAATAACTAAGTAACAATTATTTCTATAGGTTTCCTTAATTTTCAGTGCGATTTTTTTTAAACTATATCAGTTCATGACACAAATACTTCTTTCATATCGAGTACACATTGATAATATTTATTTTCCACGAGAAATAATTACCTTCTTGCAATGCTGCCAGCCTTCAGGGCACAGTACGCGCGTCGACATGTTGGCGGAATTATTTTCATTTTCTTTTCTTCTTTCTTGTGGTTTTGAAACCCACGAGAAAAATAGTTTAGTATTTTTTTAGCGCACAGACAGAATAAGTCTTATCGCCTTAATTTTTTATGATATGATGTTAATGACTACTTAAGCTAATTCTTCAAACTCAAATAAAAAGTTATCATTTAGGGAGAGAATTTTTAAATATAAACTAAGGCGTTGCGTATAAATTAAAAAAAAATTCCCTCTACCGGAGAATTTTTAATATGAATTAATAAGAAGAATTTGCTTTAATGGTAATTAACGGCTCTGAGTGCGGCAAGTGTGTGATATGTATGACTAAGTCTTTCTTAGATTACTTATATACATTTTTAATATTAATTTATAACTTAGCTAGTATCAATAAATAAATAATTACTTCGTAAAAACTACGTACGTAGTTAAAATTCTATTATATTATAATATTCAATTTCATTATTGTAAACTTTATAACTTAAAAGTGTTTTTCTCGTCAAATACCGATAGGAACGTCAGAGATAAAACACATTTTAGTTAAAATATGCCTAATTAATTATAGTAATATTTATAAAATAAATAAAAATATTTTATTTTTATGAATATGGCGACAAGTCATAACTTTAACCTTATAATTTAAAGCCCATATATATAAATTACCTAAGTATTACTTATATATCTACGCGAATCTTAATGAATACAAGCAAAGTCTGTATATTTTTTGGTCCCGTTTTTTTGTATGAACCAACAATAGGCTAGTTTCCTAAAAAATATAATTAGTCCGTCAGATAGAAAATTTAAAAAATATTGGAGACGTATTTTTACTATTGAAAATTAAACAAAGAACGGTAAAGATATAGCGCGTTAAAATTCCGTGTGACGTCAGTGTGCTACACTTTTTCGAGATATGTGACGTCACGAGCCCCCACTCCTAAACTTTGATGCGTTATATCTTTATCGCTCAATTGACAAAAGAAAAAATACGTCACTAAATTTTGATTCCTTTAATGACGGACTAATTTTAATGTTAGTCTTTTGACCCTGAAAACTGGCCTAACAGATACTTTTCACATTATGACAGTTTACAAGAAGTCTTTAGAGATTATTTAAACGTAATTACAGCATCATTAACGTTCATAATACATTCCACAGAATCAGTGACGTGCAAGAACTTTTTCACAGGGTAGGCAAAAAGAACTAATTAGCTAAAGATCATTTTTCATCTCGACATGACCAGAGTTCTAACCCGGGACATCTGAAGCAGGAAGGCGGTGTAAACCATTACGCCATAGAGGTCGTCGAATGATAAGAATTAGGCTATTGGTGGGATGCACGTCACTGCACACTAAGCCATCGGCTCCGAAAGTGCTACTGCGTATTATATAAGCAATAGGAGCAGTATTGGGCCAATATTTGTCGTCCCTACGTGTAGAGACGAAATAATATTGCCCCAATCTTGTTCCAACCCAGATTGTGCAGGAACAGACAAATGAGTAGCCGCTCTGATAAAGGTCAAGCGAGGGTCAGTAAAAGTATCCCAAACTTACGGTTAAAAAGCGGACGCTCCACCTCGGTCATCGCGCTCCCCATCGTAATCTACCTCCCTCGGCCTCGGTCATACTCTTACATCAGATACTTATACAATATACATATACATCTTTTATTATGACTAGTAAACAAAGGGATCAAAGATACTAACGTCCACAAGTAGTGACGTCAAAATCTTATGTTGAATATCTTGACCATTTCTGTCACTTTTAACCCAATTAACGACCTAACCAAGATCTATATATAATATAAAAATAAATAATTATATTTCACATGAGATTCGGTTACAAGCGTCATAAAAAATTAAATCCACATGAGGTTGACTAAAAATAATTTTTCGCCGACCATCCAATTTATCACAGAAGCCCTTGAAAAAGAAATGGTTTATGATTTAGTCTTCATCTCTTGTCAACAGTCGCTTATAGATGTCGCCACTATTAACATTGTGTGTGTTTTGTGTTGAAGAACTTTGAGTGACGGCGACAATTTATATAATTGTTCAATGTTAAAAAAAAATACTTTATCCCAAAACGATGAGACACAGAAATTAGACTAAGTGGAAGTGCCATGTGCAGGCCCAAATTTTACTTAATATGGCAAGGCCACAAAGCACTTCCACCTTATCTCATTTCTGTGTTACTATACAACGTAAAATATTATTTAAAAGTTACAATTTATAAGTGTCACAGAAAACTTTGAAACAATTATTTTGTCTACATCTAAGGTCAAGGGCCGCATGCAGGGTTATTTACAATTTAAAAGTGCCACAGAAACTCAAAAAAAATTTAGTCTTCATCTCCTTTTGTCAACAGTCGCATAAAGATGTCGCCACTATCAAGCACTATTAGTGCGTAATCTCGAAGGTGCGATTCTAGTACTTTAAATAATTCATCAATAATAAAAATACATATTGTCATAAAATATTAGTAGTTTTAGGAATGCTATTTTTGAGATGTATGACTAGATGGCGAATGAAAATAGTATATCTCATTGATTATGTCGAATGATTACTGAGCAATAATCATTCGACTAAACGATTTTGAATGAGTCACCACACCAGTACTAAACATATATATATTTATATACTCCAGTACTAAATATATATATATAAACTACACTTGCTCGGAAAGTACTCTCACACTTACTCAAGGAAGTAGAATGTACGTCATTCTTCCCTCTTAAAATGCGGGCGGAAAAGTTGTACGGAAATCCATTACTGACCTGCTGCGCTTCGGGTCTTAAACTATGGCCTAGTTAGTAATCGGTAATTTTTTTTCCCTCGGTGAACTATCACTCGTATAAGTGTCACAGAAACTCTTGAAAAAAAGATTTAGTCTTCATCTCCTGTCAGCACATAGTCTCCACTATCAACACTGTCAGTGCGTGATCTGTGGCGAAGAAGGTCGTTGCGCGACCGCCACGTGCGCGTCCAGCACGTCGGACGCACGAGACGCGCGCCGCAGCCAGGGCCCCGCGCCCCGCTCTGGGCGACATTATACAATTATTAGTCTACTAGCAGCTCGTCTCTACTTCGCCCTAGCCTAGCCTTGTTCGATAATAGGCTATCCAGCACTGAAAGAATTTTTCAAATCGGACCCGTAGTTGCGCTTGAGTTTAGCGCGTTCAAACAAACAAACTCTACAGCTTTATAATGTTATTATTATTACTATAAGATTAAAAGAAAAGGATTAGTAGAAGTACTAAGTACAATGTCGTTGACAACAATTAGTGCACACGTGACATGTCAACCTTTAATCGAATCCCTAATGCTTTCTGCCCTGTGAAGACATGATGTTATATCATTTTTTCCAAAACAACTACCATGTGACCACACCAGCACGAGTGTGGTTTCCCCCCTCAAACTATAGCGCATCTGCTGTAGTGTGCACAAACTACTGCACCATGAACGACTTAAACTTGGTCTCCGACAGAGCAGTTCAGGTGACTTCATCCTGGGTTGGGAGAGTATAATACCATCAACATCTAAAGATGAAGAAGGACTATAACTTACAGCGTCTGTTGGTCCCGGCTTTAATTGCTAGATGATAGTCATTTCACTGTGTCAGATGAAAGCTAAACTGGAAAGAATTTCGGATAAAAAAGGAAACTAACCGTTACTAGGTTCACTTTTCTGAGTAATCAACTGCCTGTACTCAGTGGACAGCCTTCTCCTTCCATGCTCGTACTTCGCCTCCTTGGCTAGTAAAGCTTCTCTTTGCATTTGAGTTTTCAGTTCACTGGGAACGTCCGGGATGAACAGCTGCATTAGGCCGGTTAAACCAAATACTACGTGCTGGAAAAAAAAACACAGAAAACTAAAATAAATAATAATTTATTTATTAGTTTATTTACTTTTTTCATGTACACAATAAAAATGCAAAGGATTGTACATTACAGTACAAGATTATGCGATAGGATGACAACGCTTACCGAAGCAGTAAATAACCGAATGGATAGGATCGATGCTCGTATGGATTCAGTGGAAAGCAGAATAAGTGATTTAGAAAGTAGTAAAATTAAAATGTTGGAAGAGACAGTGTCGCAATTAAAAATGGAAATACAGGACCGGGAGCAGGAATCACTGGGAAACGATATTGAGATTTCAAGTTTCCCTGAAATGAAGAATGAAAACACGACACATGTGGTTTTAGCAGTCGCCAAGAAACTTGGAGTGGAGTTAGAAGAGCGCGATGTTGTCAACACCCAGCGTGTAGGGCCGTCGCCGGCAGCAGTGGAAGGGGCTTCGACTACTGCGCCCCAGCGCCCACGTATTCTCGTGGTGCGGTTGGCTCGGCGCGCCACCCGGGACGCTATGCTCGGTGCCGCACGCGTGCGGCGTGGTACTACCACAGAGGGAATGATCCCGGGGCCGCATCGCCCATTTTACCTCAACGAAAGGCTCACGAAGCTTAATAGGCAATTGTTTCAAAAAGTTCGTGAAGCGGCTAAGCGGTTTCATTGGAGGTTCGTATGGACTCGGGAAGGAAAAATTTTCGTTAGAAGTGAACAAGGAAAACCATGTGTTCGGCTCCGATCCGATGTTGATATTAAAAGGGTTTTTGGGGACGGGGATGTTGCTGGCTCTGAACCGAGTAACGTGCAATAATAATTTTTTTATATGTTCTTATTATAATTATTATAATTTTCTAGGATTTTATTATTTGATGTTAAATAATTGCATGTATAAATGTATAAATTCACATTACGTTATAAAAAGGTTGTCTAGTATTTCTTATCCTGAGTTTTGTTTTTTATTATTGTATGTACTGAATGCCTACTTTGTGGAGAACTTTTACATTTTGTTAACTAATTATTTATTGCGTATTGAATTGTTTTGTATTGATTTTATTACTTGTTGTTCAAATGTTACATCTATTAATAGCATCTCATTATATCATATACAATTTGTTTCTGTAATTTATAAAGTGGAGTGGCGCCATCTGACAGTTTTGAAATTCTACTTAATTAATTGTTATTACATAGAAATTTCATATAGTTTTGTAATAAGGTTTATTCGGCAAAAACATGTTACCCTGGGTCTTCTAAATCCGGGGTCCCTCGGTAATCGCCGTCGTCATGATGAGTTTAGAGTTGCAATGGAGCGTCACGCGGTGGACATTATGGCTATAAATGAGACGTGGCTGTTTGAGGGTGAGGACGCTCGTGCACCGACAGTACCTGGTTACAGGTTGCGCCACTCACCGCGTTCGGTGCATGCTCCGAGGGACCGCGGAGGCGGAGTTGGATTTTATATAAGACGTGGAATCCGTGCACAAATCTTGGATCATCCACCGACTCTGCATGTCGATCAAATGTGGCTTAGTATTAAAGTTAGTGGGCAAAAAATTGCTATTGGGACTGCCTATAGGCCACAGTGGATAAGTGAAGACACTTTTATTGATGCAATTACGGAATCTGTGTCTTATTTCTCGTCATATGATCATGTAGTATTGGTTGGTGATTTTAACATGGACCTTTTAAAGCCGTATAAACCTGAATCTATCAAACTTTTAAATTTCATTGATTGTATGGGTCTTGATCAATATGTTAAAGATGCAACTCATTTCACTGACCATTCGGCCACTTTAATAGATGTTGTTTGTAGTAGTGCTAGGGTCTTAAACCTGGTTGTAGACTATATACCGGATCTAAGTCATCACGCTTTTATATCGTTTGAGCTAAATATAAAGCAGCCTAAGCCAAGGCCTCGTTGGATAACATATAGACCGCTCAGGGATATAGATATTGATGAATTTAATCGCGACGTCAATTTAGTTTCGTGGGAGGATTTGCTTTGCGATAACATAAATGATTCGGTTACTGCTTTCAATAAACAATTACATATTTTGTTTGACCATCATGCTCCTATAAAAACATCCTACGTTAAAGAGCAGAGCTATCCTTGGATAACACAAACAATAAAGGACATGATGCGACTAAGAGATGAAGCGCACTCTAGGAGTCGTAAAACTAATTCTGATAGGGACAAACAGTCATACAAGGATCTTAAGAAAATAGTTAATGTGGCAATATACAATGAGAAAGTTGCCTACTTTCGCTATAAAATTAATAAAAACTTGAAAGATTCGCGTGTGCTTTGGAGAAATATTAAAGAACATGTTGATTTTAAAAAGCCACAATCTGACTTACCTGATAATATCAATGATCCTGATGCTATCAATAATAATTTTCTGGATGTCCCGGGAAATTTTTCCATAGACACGTCACATTTGATGAGGTTGTGTTTTGATAGATTTTGTCAGGCTACCTTTAGTCTCCAACCAGTAGATGAGGATATAGTATTTAGTATTATAAAACAAATTACAACCAATGCTCAGGGTGTTGATGGTATATCGTCGGATATGATTTTACTTACACTACCGCGTACTCTTCCTGTTATTACAGCTTTAGTAAATAAGTCTATTGAGAGTGGTGAGTTCCCAGACCTATGGAAAAATGCAATAGTTCGACCTTTGCTAAAAATAAGCAACCCCAAAGAATTCAAAGATCTCAGACCTATCAGTATTTTACCCTATCTATCTAAGATATTAGAAGAAGTTGTCTGTATACAAGTGGTAAAATATTTAATTGCAAACGATATACTGCCTTCCAAGCAGAGTGGGTTTCGATCTGGTAGAAGCACGGCCACAGCACTCCTGAAAGTAGTAGATGATATTTTGGCTGGTAGGGACGTAAATGAAGCTTCAATTCTTGTCTTGCTGGATTACTCAAGTGCTTTTGACACTATTAATCACACATTACTTCTAGCAAAACTTGTTTTTTATGGTTTTGATAGTGCTACTGTGAAGTGGTTTGGTAGTTATCTGACTGATCGATGTCAGAAGGTTGAAGTTACCTACAGTGACGGCAATAAACGATTCTCTGGGGATCTTCCAGTGGTCAAGGGCGTACCGCAGGGGTCGATATTGGGGCCAATACTTTTCATATTGTATACGGCGGATTTGCCAGACTTCATAGACAATAGTGAACATCATCTGTATGCAGACGACTTGCAGATTTATCAGAGTTTTAAGCCTAGCGACACTTGCTCTGCAGTCGAGAGAATCAATGAGGATTTAGAACGAGTGGCTGAGTGGTCGGATGCTAATGGGCTAGTCTTGAATCCAAATAAAACTAAGTTTCTCGTTTTGGGTACGGGAAATCAAATATCTGATACTTTATCTCACACGCCAAGTCTAATGTTAAAAGGCACTCACATCGAACAAGTAACTGAAGCAAAAAATTTAGGTGTAATTATGGATAGTGACCTTAAGTTTGAAAAACATGTCCTTGGAGTAGTTAAGCATTGTTATTACAGGTTGAAAGTCTTGTACCAGATTCGAGATTATATAAATGTGGAGTCACGACTATATTTGTGTGAAACACTTATTTTGTCGAAGCTTAATTATGCCGATGTAGTGATAGGGAACTGCTTACTGGCACGCACTCAAAAACTTATCCAGCGTGTACAAAATTCATGTGCCAGGTTTTGCTTCCCCATTCCTCGTAGAGCACACATCACGCCTTATCTGAACAGGAACGAGCTCATGAACATGAATTCTTGGCGTACACTTCACTTCGCGGTACTTCTGTTCGGCATAATTAAAAACAAGAGTCCGTCTTATTTGTACAATAAATTGAAATTCACTAATCGTGCAAGAGAACCAGATCGTCTTATTTGCCCCAGACACAAAACTGCTGCTTTTCGAGGCAGCTTCAGATATGCTGCATCTAAATGCTGGAATAACATCCCTCCGCCAATTAGGAATTCGATCTCAGTTAAGTCTTTTAAGTATAAACTCAAAGCGAGAATTCTACGTACTCAGAAAGCTCAATAATTGCAGCATTTATCTGTTTATTGTACAAGTAGGTCGCAAGTGTTTCAAAAATTGACAAAAGTTATTGTGTTTTGTGTTGTTATGAATATTTTCAATTTTTTCAATTTTAATTAATAATAAAAACTTCAACTTAAAATTTCCATTCCAATTTGAATCCGATAATTTTGTCAATTTAATATATGATTTATAATCTTAATATAAATTTAATTTTAATCTTAATATAATAATTTTAATTTATAAATTTTTCGGCGTTCGCGGAAGACCAGCGTCGTGGCTCGTACCACGATCCACGACACATGCTGAGCGAAGGCCGTTTTGGTGCATGTCAAATGTGTTAATTTTATTTTATTCGAACAAATGAAAACCAAATAAACAATTTTTCTTTCTTTCTTCTTTCTTTCTTTACATAAGAGGAAAATACAGTACAAGGGATTGGTATAGTTAGTCTTCTCAAGCAGATTTGCAACTTTTCATAACTATAAGTTATATTAGTATTTACTCACCAAAAATGTAATGACCATACATTAATAATTGAGTTGAGAGTAATTAATAATTGGAATTTTGGTCTTCCCAAGTTTAACTTTGCCAGAGTCGACTCGCTAGGAAGAAAATTAATACTCGTAATTGGTCTCGCGCGCGCTCAACTAGATACCGTCGGCAACTAAAACTACGCGAATTCAGCGTGCTTGCGGGTATGCCGCGTCAGTCACGCCGCAATCGATAAGTGTTTAGTTTAAAAACAGAAGCAAAATACCAGTTTGCATATTCAAACTATGTAAGAATAATAATAGTACAAAAAATAACTCTTTCTCGTTTCGTTCCTGTCAGGTCAAGATGGAAAATGACCTTTTTGGCCTGGGTCTTAGATGTTTATCTACATATCTATTTGTTATAAAATATATATAGTATCGTTAAGTTTGTATCCCATCATAACACAAGTAGGTATAGATAGAACTTACTTTAGAAAACTCAATTATTTTTTATTTTATTTGTGTTTTGTGTTTGTGAATTTGTGTCATTTGTCTCGGTAGATATATATTTCTTTATTGAGTAGTTATAAAGGTATGAAATCTTACCTCAAAAACGACTACAAACGCGAGTCTAGCCGCAAAGACGTGCCAATAATGTGGTGATAGACCATACGGGTCGGCGTGGTCGGGCGGGTTCCTATATCCGCGGTAGGCGCACGTCGGAGGATCGACCTCGTTCTCATCTGCGCCCCAATCTTCTCTGTAGTCTGATGTGTTGAACACTGCGGAAAAAAATAAGAGTATTTGAATTTTACAATTTTAACGGTCATTGTATCCTCGTACACGATGTTCCCCAGGAGCTCGTTAGTCGAGCGTGACCCGCGACGGCGTGACGCGACCACTATGGGATTGGTCACCATTTAGTGGCATTTTCTATCTTGTGCTCCTCCTTGCTTCGGAAGGCACGTTAAGCCGTTGGTCGGGTTGGCGTGTTATTGATAGATAGCAGTCGTGAGGTTGTGTCAAATTCCTTAGAGCATCCTGAAAAATTCTGACAGTGTTGGCCACTAACACACCTCAGGTCATGTTCCTGTTGGTCTGGTTTCCCTGTAAAAAGGGTTACGGAGGTCAGACGGCAGTCGCTCCATTGTAATAACCAGTGCTGCCAAATCTAGGACCATGATTTACAGCGTACCCTAGACTCCGAAGCGTCAGCTGACGACGCAACAAGAATACACGCTAGGATGATGATGACACGATATTCCCCAGGGACCTGGAACAGCTTGTTTAGCGAGTGACTCTTGTCCTGTCACGGTCACCACTTCATGTATCCTCGTACACGATGTTGCTCAGGGAAGTTTAGGTAAAGTAAAAGGTCCCGGAGATCTTATAAAAAAATCCAAACGTCTTAGACCATTTTAACTAAAATATGTTAAGTCTCGTTCTTTCACATAAAATTATCGGTAAGAGAGAAAGGGTCTAAAGCGGAACCTGAGAAATAACCGAAAATAGCGTTGCCAGGCGTCCGGATAAAGCCGGCCAAAATAAACGGTGTCCGGCTTTTGTTAGGCTTTTTACATTTTGTTTAATTTAACAAGATTTATGGTAAAAATCAGAAAAGCTTTAAATACTAAGACACAAAATCCTCAATAATATAGGGTGTCCAGCCGTTTTAACCAAATCTCCGTTCAAACTTGGTGGTCTGTTCGACTATTAGGTTTGGCGACCTGGCAACCCTAACCGGGAAGGCACTGCGCTGAAATGAGAGAAAGATAGAGAGAGAAAGAGAGAGGTGCTATTGCGATAAGGCCGCCTATTGCACATCTTGTCTCAAACATTATTTTATTTGTTACTAGCTGTTTCCCGCAGCTCCGCCAGCGTCAAAAAGTAGCCTATGTTTGACCCCGGGTCTTCAGCTATATTCATACCAAATTTCATCAAAATCCGTTCAGCGGTTTGGCCGTGAAAGCGTCACAGACAGACAGACTGACTTTCGCATTTATAATATTAGTATGGTTGTTTGGATATTAGTTAACACTCGAAAGGCTTAACTGGCTCTACCTAATCTTACTTACATGACAGCGAGTGGTCGATGTAGCCAGCCAGCGTGTTGTCAGGTGAATACACGTATTTATACACCATTCGGGGGATGAAGTCGCTGGTGTATGCTATCACGAAGGCCTGGAAATAATGGTCACAGATCACAGAATTATTAACAGTACTAAAGTACAGAACGGACGCTCACACCCTCCCACCCGAAACAGATACCGCACCGAGCCAAGCAGATTTAGGGGAAACATCGAGAGCAAAACAATGCAAGGATGACACTTCGGCCGCCCGGCCGCTGCGACGATTATATGCTATGACGCAGATACGGTAAATAACCAACCCTAGTAACGAGTAACACACACATTGACGCGCGTGCGTGCGCGACCGAATCGTAGTAGTAGTAACGTAATAGGTATCGCGCTCGCCGCTGTTTCATAAAGATTATTGTTTTAGTAATGTTTTCAGGTGTTTACGGAAGGACGAAATCATCTTTATTGCCAGACAATAGGGCGATTCAAGTCTGCAATGTCCTAACCAAATTGGAAGCAACTAGCCAACGTATGCTTCTCGTGGGAATCGAACCCACAACTTTCGATTTAAAACGACTTAAGTTTTAAGCAGTTTCAAAATTTGGTGCAATAAAATATATATATATTTTTATATACATATACAACTAAGTAGGCAAACAGGCGTACGGCCCGCCTGATGGTAAGTGGTTACCGTAGCCTATGAATACTAATAAATAATAATAGATGTCACGAGCGCGTTACCGACCTGTCCGCTCTGGAGCCTGGCGACCCTACTCACCAGCAGGAACACAACACTGCAACAAAGTGTTATTTGGCTGCGGTCTTCTATAGGGTGGAGGTACTTTCTCAGACGAACTACTCCTTACAAAATGCCCTACCGCTCTTGTTTTGTATCAATGAGGGTTATAGAGCAATTTTCATAAATTCATACTTACATTAGAAACCACTGCGGCGTATGTGATCCCCCGTAAGATGCCAAACCTGGAAATTATCAAACAAAAGTTATTTAATATCAGGAAACACGATTAAAATGTCGTGATTATGGCATATCTTGATCGAAATCACATCAAAAAAGCTTATTCTCGATACTACCGCAGAAAAATCGAACACATATTCTGTTTTTGTCATATTTTTTTTACAAGTCCTAAGCTTACGCTCCGAAGTACGCTGTAAGCCATGGTCCTAGATTTGTCGGCACTGGTAATTACATTGGAGCGACTGCCGTCTTTACCTTACTCTTTTGAACATGACCCTTAACTCTTTAATATAAAAATTGTCACAGAAAAATTAAAAAAACAATTAGTACAAACCAAGCACCAATGTCTTCAACCCTCTCAGCCAATGGGCGTCGAGCTTGCGTCACCATCTTGTACGCGTCCAATCTGATTTCAGCAATATTGTTCAGTAAAGCGAATAGAGGGGCCAGAGGGAACGCTGCGACGAATAGCGTTACGAACCCGTATTGGAGAACTGTAAACAGAAAATTTAATTTAGTTTTTCAAGGGATATGTAAAGTGTTGCACAATTTAAACTAGGACACAATATCATCCATTACTTTCACAAATTAACATAATTTTCGCGCCTCTGATAGTCAGGAGTTTATTTGGGATTTTTTTACTGATCAATGTCATAGCCGTCAGCTTAGTAATTTAGTTGCTGACTTATTAATTCGCTCAAATCATTAAAACAGGATATCATCAACTGTCGCTAAATAATTTTTTGTTTATATTCTGTGATTTCGAAACCAATTTCTCAAGTGAAGTTAGGTGGGGGTTTTCCCAAATTCCCGGACTCCTGTACGTATGACGATCTGTTAGAGGCCAACGATAGGGCGGTGATCGTGGCCACTTATTGGTCTAAGACAAATAGCCATTTCATATCGAGAAAAAGAAGAACCAATTTCTCGAACATGTCGACAATAGGTATATTGAAAGTATAATATGTGTGTTCTGTGTATAGTAGTACATTTGTGTTGTGTTCAATAACAGTGACACCGAGCTCCATTGCGCGATTTGTGGGATTCGGTCGCGTACGTACACGCGTCAATGTGTGTGTTACTTCTAGGGTTGGTTATCTATCATATATGCGTCATAGACGTCGCAGCGGCCGAGCGGCCGAAGCGTCATATTTGCATTGATTTGCTCTCGATTTTAACTCTAAATCTGCTTGGCTCGGTGCAATATCTGTTTCAGGTGGGAGGGTGTGAGTGTCCGTGTACGTTAGTACTATTAATTCTATAAATTTAGACGAATCCAGTGCGGGTAATCCAGTAGCGATATTGTCTTTGTAGACGCGCTCATGGACAAGGAATTGTTTGTGTGTGTTGGTGGCACTGGATCTGTCTTGTTCATGACGAGTCGAGATGGCTGACTCTTCAGATTAGTTTAGACCAATAAGTGGCCACACCCTATTGTTGGCCGCTAAAATATCCTCTTAAAGTGCAGGAGTTTTTGATTGAATGAATGAACACTTTATTGCACCATTTTTTTTAAATATATTTTTTTAATGAGGCTTCAGTCATACACAACGTGACTATGCTAGCCTCATGGGGAAAGTCAAGGGTGGGGCAAGCTAATCTTTTAGCCATGGCAGCTTTCCAGAAAGCGTAAATGATTGCACCATTTACAAACACAAACTTTTCTTGGGACACAAACTAAGTATTTAAAATGATGACTCACTCATCTCCAAGTACTCGTCGAAGAGTGCCAGTCTTCCAGGGTCCTGTAGGTGGTAGTCCTGTTCCCAGGCCATGTGAGGTTTGCTGAGGTCTCGGGTCACCGCGCGGTGAGATCGCTGTCTCCACCAGTTGTGGAACTTTCTAGAATTTATGCAATTTCGATTAGCATCATCAGATTTTAGCGCCTCTCCGTGGTCCAGTGGTTAAGGTGTTCGCCTTCGACCCGGGGGTCGTGGGTTCGATTCCCACGGGAAGCATACTTTGTTTCGTTGTTTCCAGTTTAGTTAGGACATTGCAGGCTTGAATCACCTGATTGTCTGATAATAATGATGATTCCGTGCTTAGGAAGGCACATTAGCCGTTGGTCCTGGCTGCCATCTGGTGTTCGTTACAGGAACCACGTCAGAGGCCGAGAAGCGATTCCGCACAACTCTGACACCAGGGTGTTCATGGTGATGAGCGCCTTCCCGGTTGCATCCTAAACTGTTTGTATCCATATGTATTCACCTTCGCTTTAAATAATATTGTTTAAATTGTAAAATAATATATTGTTTCTTTCACTATACATAGTATCGCCGAATTTCGATATTTAGTTGAACTATCGACTATTTTTCAGTGACAACTATAAAACTATTGCTATTGTAACGACACTAGTTAGAAAATAATGCCTTGAGTTGTTTTTAATGTTTCTTATAACATTGTCATTTCACGACCATTAATTACATTTTACGACTTGGACGTTTTTCGATGTTTTCTTTACATTCAACGGCTTGGACGTTGTAAGATATATAGACGTTGTACTATCTGAGCGTAGTTTCGAAGCTTGCCATTTTACGATTTTGACGTTTTTCGATCTTGACATTCAATGACTTGGACGTTGTATTAATATAGATATTGTACTATCTGGATTTAGTTTTGAGATTTGACATTTATACACATTACAATTACAATTACAACATTACAATTATAAAACACTCCGGCCAGAAGGACGCAAAGAGTACTCACGGGTATCCGAGCTCCATGAAGTTATTGAAACTCTGCTTGCCGATCATGATGATGGCGAGCTGGATGCATAGCTCCGAGAGGCAACCGGCCGGGTCGCAGATGTCCCCCTTCAGTTTGAAGAACTCTGATTTTCGCGCTTGGTCGTCTCCTGGGTAGTCGTAGAAACGGCCCTAGAGTTTTGAAAAATTGTGTAATTGTCTGAGCGAAACGAACGAGCCACCTGAACAGGCGAGTAATCGAGCTAAATGCAAATTACGTCTTTATGAATTGAACGAAGATAATTCGGTTTTGAAGTAACAAAAATAACCCTCGCGGTCATGGTTTGGTTTAGGTAAAAACGTTAACGTGTTTTGAATTTTGGCGATCGGCCTCCAGTTTTGTCATACTCCAGACTCAGACGACAAGTATATAGACATTCATGGTTTGGGAACCCAAGCACAATACAACAAGTACAAGTTTGAGGAGAGTAACCACACTCGCATTGATTTTGTGTGTCATTAATTCCTCCTGTAACTCCTGAGATATACGTTTAGCATTACGAAACTGAGGTAGCTATAGCTAGAGAACAAAAATCGTGTTAATTGTTCCCATGGCCGCTAAGTATAAAAACAAATACAGTTTTTAGAAACCTCAATATACGAACTTGACGCGAGCTTTTTATCTTGTCTACCTTGAGACTTCCCCACTTGTTAAATTTGAATTCGCAATCTATTGAAAGACTTCGAAACAGGTCGGGGCAAGTGATACGATCCTGAGCTTCTCCATTGATTCTGCATCATCATCATCATCATCATCAGCTTATCATAATTCACATGCTGCCCTGCAGCATTTACGCAGGCTGATTTAGCTGCGGCCTTTGACTCGGCCGGTTCACTGGGTCAAATTAGCGTAGTTTTGTACCATTGACACGAAAGAAGAAGAAAATAATCCACTGCTGGGCATAATCTGTCGTCTATGCCAACCATCTCTGTCCTGAGCAATCGCAATCCAGTTCTTGCCAGCTATTTTGTAAATATCAGTCGCAGTGTAGAAACTTATTAACCTATTAACATTACTACGCCGGTAACAATTTCTACACTGCGACCAGAATAGTTTTATAGGCGACCAACTTAGCAACTTCTCCTTATTAAAGTAAAATGATAATACCTTGAAAAACGCGATGTATATGAGAGATGAGTAGAAGTTCATAAACTCAAAGAAAAATATCTTAAATGTGTAGGAGTCCTCGTACTCCGTCTGAGTTCTGGGGTTCTCCATGTTGGTGAGGTGGACTGCCACTCTTGCGTATATCTGAAAACCAATAGACATAAAAAAAATAAAGCCCAAAATATAGATAAAGCCTAAATGCAGCATTATTATGAACTCAAGGCACATAATTATTATCTATCGCCTGTAAGTATAGTTTCATTTGAGGAGTTCGATAGCCTCACGGGACGCGCGTATTCGTAACGAATGTGCGTGTCAAGCGACGCGACGGCGAGACGCGACCCGTATTGTCATTTAGTGGTATTTTCTATATTGAACTTCTCCGTGCTTCGGATGGAACAGTAAGCTGTGGTCCCGATTATTATCAATAGATAGCAGTCGTTAGGTGTTGTTAGATGGTTTTAGACAGTCTGAAAAATCTGACAGTGTTGGCCAGAAACACCCCTCGTTTCTTTCCTCACAAATAACAGGACCGACAGGTCCTGTTGTTACGTCAGTCCCTCCATTGTAATAACAAGTGCCGCCTTAACAATGTCCACGATGCGCACATGAGGATCCAACAAGGAAACAACAGGGATTCTGAAGAATTTGCTGAAGATACTACATTGTCATAACCGCTACATCTAATTGCGTGGGACTCGAACCCGCATCCTCTGGGTCAAAGATAGACGCCTTAACTATTGAACCACAGAGTCAGTTAAAGTCTACGACCAAGATAAAAGATTACTCTGGACTAGTAGATACAAAAATTTCAATCACCTTGGTCAAAATCATGATGATGGTCAAGTTGATGAGGGCAGCGGTCATGGAGGTGAAGATCTTGGCGTGTCTCTTCAGGAAGAAGCCGCTGCCGCCGTAGATCACCGACACCATCGATATCCTGTAGATGATTGTGCCCAGCACTGCGCCCATTACTATAGTGATCTGTGAGGAAGAGAGGAAACATTATTAATTCTAACTAGCAAATTAAAAAGTGATCAACTCCGTTCTCCGCAGAAAATGTGTTTTTTTAATTATAAAAATTGGTATATAAAGTCCAAAATTTGTAGGATGAGACGGAGAAGCGGCTCTTCCAACCCGGTTACTAGAAACAATTTTAAATTTGAACAACCAGTGCTCGCGGAAAAGACAGCTAGTGAGTGAACTAGACCGCGCTGTGAATGAATCGCTAGTGTGAAATATTTTATTTTTAATTAACACTGGGTATTAATAGAAGCTGATAGGTCACCAGGTCTTTGCTGGTAAAACCGTAGGAAACAATAAGTCTTACCATGAACAAGACAGCAGAGCTGGTAGCAACGTATCTCATGGTCTTCTGCCACGCTGGGAGATAAGGTTCCTTCTCTCGAGTGACTGGGTTGGTTCTGAACGTCTTTACAGATGTCTCGAACTCCGGTCTGGGGTCTTCATCCTGGAAATAATGTGTGGAGCTGTCTGAAAACGCAGAAAAGCGGACACTCGGCTTTGAAGCAACCAGCTGACGACTCAATCGGGACCCAACCAGGATGTTGCTAATAGTAAATGGATGTTTAACTGCCTCTGTGGTCCTTTGGTTAAGTAGATTGCCTAAGACGCGAAGGTTGTGGGTTCTATTCCTACTAAAAGCATACTTTGTTTCGTTGTTTCCAGTTTGGTTAGAACATTTCAGAAATTAGTTACCTGATTCTTCATCCTAGCGTGTATTCCTAGTTGCGTCACTTACTCTTTACCTAATAAGTCACCTGATTGTCTGATGATTGGTCCAGGATGTCATTTGGTGGTCGATAAAGGAACCAGAAAAGACGGTTTCGGAAATCTCTGATCAGGGTGTACAGGATCAATTGACCACGTTACCCACTCGATATGGATGAATGAAGATGATCAATGACGACAATTACCTGATCCACGCCGCCGAGGTCCCATTCCCACCTCAGGATACATTGTTTACGTTTCCATAGCTCTAGGAACGTTGTAGCTGGAATTTAAAAAACAATATCAGATAAATAATTATTAAATAAAAAGTTCTATATCCGTCTGTAGCACTGACTAATACGGAACAGCTTCACACTCCCACAATATACTTCCAGTATTGCGACGCTGAAAAAATAAATTTAAAAGTTTCCAGCCTTGGATGCCAATCGGCATTTAAATACCCCTCGGTCTTAAAGTTGGTAAAAATAGAGGAACTCCAATTTGAGCTAGGTAGTGGCTCGATTCTGGGACCACTATAACTATTTTATTTTTAATCGAAATCACAGTTATACATATAGTATAACAAAAAAAATACATAAGCTGGGTAATTATTTTTACCCGACGTTGACAGAAGGAGGGTTAAGTTTTTCGAGAATATGTATGTATGTAGGTATACATGTATGTGTAATTGTTTGGCACGCTCTACAGCCTGAACGGCTCGATGGATTTTAGCTTGAGAGGTGTTGTTAGATTCGTATTTACTGTGAGAGTAACACTGGATATCAAAATAAATAAAAAAAACAAAAAGGCGGATTCTTTGGGGTTTTTTCATTTCAAAATTGCACAGAATCCCAGTCGGGATTTTAGTTTTTGAAATTACCGTTATCTTGTTCAACCAGTTTCATATGGAAACTTTTTTGGGTGTACTCGTATGTCGACACAGTTGTCTGCCCACTTCAATCTATTAAGAGTATTAAGAGAACTTGGTTCAGCAGAGGAGAGTGCAAAAATCACCAAGTGGCATCAATGGAAACTTAACTTGTGATATTGTTGCCGTTTGGTGAAGAGACATTGCTTTACTTGAGCACCAAGCTCCGGTACGAGAAAAAAATCTAAATTCTTAGTCTAATCTCCGAAGCTAGTGATAGGAAAGCTGCCTGATTGAAGGTGCAGAAAAAAGCGTAAATAAACTCTTCAGGTAGATTTTTTTCTAACACAGGCATTTTTTGCCTAAAAGGAGATTTCCAGATCAGATAAATGTATACCAAACCAAACTTTGTGATAAAGAAATTATTTATTTACATAAATATAGGTATATCTTCAAATTTAGACTTTAGAATTTTCTTCAACTTACCCCAAAAAGACATGAAGATAGCAAAGAACACAGTAGCGGGGTTGTCGAACAAGTAGGTGAGTTTGGCGAAGAGACAGGAGTCGGAGAGGCTCTGGTACTGACAGGCCTTGTCGCAGAGCGGGCATAATGTCGTGTTGCCTGGGCCTCGGAGGTCGCAGATTTCTTTACTGAAAAAGTAAAAACCGTATATATTATTGTATCTTCTAGGGGTGTATGATTATGGAGGAGAATGTGCAGGGCTCGATGGTTCTGATCCGTAACTACTGCGCTTGGGGTGTCAATCAAAATTTCGATATCGAAGGATTTTTTAGAATCTGTGAGTCGGACAATTTTCATTAGGCTCAACGATTTTGTGTGTGTCATATATCCAGCATTGCTCTGCGAGGGTCGCCAATTTATTATTATTTAAGCGGCTTTTTCCATCTAGCTCCTTCGTGCTTTCGTAGACACTTTTAAACCATTGGTCCCGACTGTTATAGATAGATGGCAGTCGTTAGGCCGTGTCAGATGCCGCACAAGAAACAAAAAATGACAACTATAGCATCATGGTGCAAACTACTTAATTCAGACAAAATTAAAACATCATGTAATGGTTTGGTTATAGATATAAATATAGCATAAATCACTTCAAGAATAACATGGTCAGATGACCTAAGAGTGTTCGACAAAGATTGAAAAGAATTAGCAACAGATGGAGGAAAGGAGAGGAGACTTTTGATTAGCAGTGAGACACAGATTGACTTAATAGTTTGACATTTTACTACTTAGCCATTTCACGATCTCGATATTTTACTACCTAACTTTGACGTAAAAGTCCGGAGGTAAAAAATTGAAATTAAGACTCACCTAGGAATATTATCTTTTGATTCCATACTCGCCAAGCCATACAAGAAGCAAAGTGTGCCAACTATGGCAGGCGCATAAAGCATCTTGGTGTAAAATCCCAGCCAACAAAAGTAAAGTCCGATTTTGTCTCCGAAATAACGTCGAACCAGCCAGAGAGGCTGTTTTTTGTACCATTTGCATGGGCGTGCCCATTCTAGGTATAATAGCTAGAAAATATGAAAAATATTACGCTTTTGTCAGATGAGTAGTATAAGTATAAAAGATGAAGAATCAATAATGAAATTGAGATGAATTAGAAAGCGGACCCACAAGCATCCATCTGAAGACGTAACTGGGAAAGCGCTAAGCAGATTAAATCCTCACCTTATTTAAGTATTTTTTTGTAAATTTTATTTTACTAGTTATGTATAATTTTATAATATATTTCTTACTGTACCATCTCCCATTTTTGTTTCTATTTTTCCCTATCTACCCTAAGATTGGCTGGAAGAAATTGCAATAGCGATAAGTCCACCTATGTACACATTGTTTAAATTAGTATCAAGATGTAAAATTTTGTGAATGGTACAATAAAGAGTATATCTATCTATGTGGTTATTTGACAATTCTTGACAATTTACTACGTAGACATTTTACCACTTTGACGTAAAACTGCGTAGGGCAAATTATCATTAATCTATAAAAGTCTTACCCTTCGATCAGTAACTGTGCCATCAGACAAATCCACGTCATATCTTCCTTCGTGTAAAGGAAAGCAAGCCAAGTAGGTCCTATCGTTCAGAAGACGACGGATACCCATCTGAAATTTGAAAAGGGTTTAATGTCATTTTGAATATAAGGAATAGAAGAGAATTAAGGAACAACGTCATATTAGGGTGTGAAAGATAGAGGCACTTGGAAGAAACAGAAAAGTTAAATAATGTCTTACCTTAGTTTCAGTGTTGTCATATCGAGCTCTTAATAATATCTGCATGACTAGGAGACTTCTTTGAGCTGGAGAAAATTGTGTGTGTCTGTCTTTGACTAAAAACCTAAAAACATAATAAGCTATGATCATATACTTAATTATAAAAAAAAAAGTAAAAAAGAAGTTCTTGAACCATTTTTCGCCCATTTTACGAATTTGGCGTTTTACTTACTACTTAACTATTTTCAATCTCTACATTTTAGTATCTGGTCCTTTACGATCCTGTCATTTTGATACCCACTGTTCCTCCCTCCTAACCCTCCGCTGATCTGTGCCGTTATAGAACGATGGTTCAGGCTCGATCCTTCTATGTTCGCGTACATCTGTTTTCACCGCTGCCGCCATTTTTAATACCATATTTTATACAATGAAGATATTTCAAACAAACATGGCTATTTTACGAGCTGCTTATTGGTTACTTGGTCTTTGATTTTTCTCTTATTGGTGCTATTATAACGTTGACATTTTGCTACCTACCTGGTTATTTAACATTCAGTACGTTCTTCTACCTGGCTATTTTACGATCTTGGCGTTTTACTACTTGATTATTTATAATCCTAACATTTTACTATCTAGTCATTATACGATCTTGACATTTTGATACTTACTGTTCCTCTCTCTTTACCCCCCGCTGATCTGTTGCGTTATAGAACGATGGTTCAGGCTCGATCCTGCTGTGTTCGTACTCGTACATCTGTTTCCATCGCCGCCGCCATTTTGAATGCCATCTCTTGTCTCTTTCTGCTTGCTTTTCGTCGCTCTGTTGATGAAGGATGACTTATTTACCATGTAGGTAAGAATAATATGGAGAGGGGTATGTTGTCTTAATACGAATTTAGTTAAGTATGTTAATAATAAAAACTCTTATTTTTAATATTTACTCTTGCTATGTATATTTTAGTGTCGTCTTTTTCTGATATAAGTAAGTACGTGTTTAGAATGAGATTTCCTACAAAAAGGAGATGAGATATCGGTCGCTCCATTATAATACTCATAAGTGCTATTTTTGCAAAGTGTAACTCATGAAAAATATGCGAGACGAATGATTTTCGTTCGATATCGATGAATATTTCAAAAATTGACGTCAATAAGTGATATTTGTATCCTTTGTTGAAAAGAAAGCGATTTTATTTCGTTTTAAAAAAATTCTGTGCCGCATAATCAAGGACCATGCATGACTTACAGCGTACATTAGGCTACGAACCGTAAGCTGAGGACACAACTGGGAACTACGTTTGGACGAAAAAGACTAGTTAATTGCATTGTTATTGGAAGTAAATAAATAATTAGATAGTCAACTTGGCAACAAACAAAGTAAAGAGTTTGGACATAAAATATTAGCATATCTAATTGATTTCGGTTTTGTTCCGCAATTCGTTCTGTTGACTTTACATGATTGCTAACCATGGATCACTGACATGAGTGCAATAGGCATTTGACTGTATTCGTACTTGGGCAATATTTGCATACGAAACAATATGTACTTACACTAAAAAGTAACCGAGTCGAAAACAACAAAATTGGAAATTATAGTTTTCTCAAGAAGAAAAGTGGGAGCGTGGTGGGGACGTCTAGTTATTTTTTTTTTGTATGCTCGAAACCAAGGATGCACTGTGTGGCAGTGACATCACAGCACACATAGTGCATCCTTTTCTTGATTTTTGACAGTTTCCCCTTCCACCGAATTTCAAAGACTTATAACTTGCATATTTAATTTAAAAAAATCTTTATTTTTATTCTGAGAAAGTTATTCATATGAATGATAAAGAGACATAGGTAGAAGAGAGAGAGAGAGAGAATAAGAGGAAAAAAAAGATAAGATGAAGGATAAAGAGAGAAAAGAGACATGAGAGGGAGAGAAACAAGAGGTAGTAAAGAGTGAAAGGTAGAATAGGTAAAAGAGTGAAGATACAGAGTAGAGGGAGTGACGGTATTAGAGAAAGAATAGGGATTAGGGTGAGACGAAAGAAGTAAAAGAAAACTGATAGAGAGAGAATAGAGAGAGAAAGTAGAGAAACAAAGGACTTACCCAAGCTCTCACAGAAATGGTGATGAACCTCTTAGTCGGCAGCTTCATGCCGATGACTTCGGCCAGTCTCATCTCAGTCTTCCAGGGGATGTGGATCTTCAGGAACCAGGTCTTTTCGTCGAAAGACAGACATTTGTTCTCCAATTCCAGTTCTAGGCCTTCTTTGATCAGACTCTCCTGTTGGTGAAAGTCTCAACTTGAATTACATGATTTTTTGATAATAAAGATCTGTGCTTCGGAAGGCACGTTAACCCGTTGATCCCAGCCGACATCAGATAGTCGTTAAAATAACCACATCAGAAGTCAAATGGTGGTATCGCAAAATCTCGGCTACCAGGGTGTGTGGGGTCGATTTACCGACTGACTTCGAGCGGTGGAATAAATGTATCCACAATGTAGACACAAGACATTCATACCTGGACAAAAGCTTCTTTCTAATCCTACCAATTTACAGACCTCAGAGTACAATGTTTTAACATTGGTGGAGATCTCGAGTGATCTTTGTACTAAAAGTACTTCTATTCTTCTTTTTTTTTCTTGCCACTTTCCAAGTTCAGTTGAGTAGACAAAAGTACTCTAAGAGTTATTTACCTGAAACGTCCTCCGGTAGTCTCTCTTCTTGGCCTCAGCCTCAGTCATGACCCCGTAGTCCTCCTCCTCGTAAGCCAACACCATGTCTATTCGTCTTCTACCATCTCGGAACATCAGGGATTCTGGCTCCAGGCCCTTGAAAAAGAAGATAATTATTTTTATTGATCTTCAATACAAATGTGAAGGGTTTTTTCTAACAGCTGATGACGTAGAGAATAACATGTTTTTGGAGTATTCACGGTGAGATGAAATTCCATGTATGTGTAGCCCAAAGTCGACAGTTGGACAATGCCCATTTTGGAATACACAGTATAGATAGACTACACAAATTGATAGCAGACGGAAAGACGGGGAAAATCCAGTAACAGCTAATGTTAAAGTCATCAAAGTTTAATGTTTTCTTATGTTTTCGCGATTGTTATTCATTAAATTAAACTATTTTAATACGGTTTTATCGCGTTTATTACGTCGCAGACTCTGCCTGCGACCATGAACGCTGGAAAGTGTTTGAAACGTCAGGTGTAAATAAATAAGTAATAAACGCGATAAAACCGTATTAAAATAGTTTAATTTAATGAATAACAATCGCGAATAATCTGGTCAAAATTAGTCCAAATCTTCATTTAGAAGTGAGAGATGAATTTCAATTCAATGTCCGTGATAAGTCTCCAAGTAGACCGGCTGAATTCATCATCTACCTACCCCACCAGCGGTGTACGATTTCGACTTAGTTAGTGGATCATTGATGAGAGATGAAGAGGAATTGACGAATTTAGAGAACAATAAAAGAAGTGTTAAGGGATAGAAGAGCACTCTTGTGCTGTATCAAGTCTCACCAGGAATATAAGTCTCCACATTGTCGCCAGCCTTTTGTTGACAGTTGACAGCGATTGGGCTCTATATTATATTTAATTTAAAACTGCTTATTTAATTTATAGTCTTAGTTTAGTTTTCTTTTTTAACTGTAACTAACTAAAAACTCTATATTGCACCAAAGAAAATACACAACAAATATAATAATGTATCCATACTAATATTATAAATGCGAAAGTCTGTCTGTCTTTCTGTCTGTCTGCCTGTTACGCTTCACGGCCAACCCGCTGATCGGATTTTGATGAAATTTGGTATGAATATAGTTGAAGAAAACACCCGGGGTCAAACATAGGCTACTTTTTGACGCAGGTGGAGCTGCGGGAAACAGCTAGTATTACATATTTTTTCTTTTTCTGATATTGTAATTATTCACCTACTTGCCTATTCTGTATTTCTTTAGAATATTAAATAAATTATATAGTTTCCACATATCCTGGTACCTACCTCGGGGCTGGTCTCTCCAATGTTCTCGTCTTTCTCGTTAGGATACTGCGGCAGTGACGGCTTCCTGTCATCTTTGGGCTGGTAGTCCGAAGACTTGCTACCCGGCTTCGACTGTGGACATACAATTTCTTAATCAATAACACTTCAGGTGCCGTTGATTTCTGGGGGGTTAAGGTTATTTTTCCATCCAAATGTGAGTGAGTAAGCGAAATGGGTTGTAAGACAATATCTTCCTTGTTTGGATGGTATTAAGAGATCATGGTAGCCGTCAAAAACAAGGTTTCTTTAGTGCACCAAGGATCGACATGCAATGCAAGAAATAGGGGATAACTATTACTATTATCATGTATGAGATAAAGCTCATAGACTTCGCTGGTTCCGTCCCCTGGAGGGAATGTAAGAGGATTGAAAAGTAAATAGAGGGGTGTGGAAAGGCCAAGGGTACGACGTCTGATTGTCTGGCACTGATACCGCTGGATTGAAGAGATGAAGAGGGATCAGCGCTAGCCGCATTCCATGACAAAAGGTAGATAGATTGAAGTGCAGATTCATGTTACAAGGCCAATTGACCCTGCACACGCTAGTTTCCGAATAAACACGTCCTATTCATAGTTACATTATTGCCCACTACTTGGCAATCTTGGCATATATCTTTATAATTGAATAATTAGGTGGTTCAAGCCTGAAACGACTGATCAAAATATCTGTTCCAAACTACTAAACATAGTATGTTTTTCGTGAGAATCAACCCCTCAAACTCCAGGTCTTCAGACAAACTTTAACTATTGGACCACTTGCCTGAAAGCTAGGCAGTGGCGTCCCAGGCAGTGCTGGGGCAGTGGGCGCTTCCTTACTCTTCATCTTCGGGGAGAAGGCGCCAGCAGCTGACGTCACGTTCCTGACGAACCTCCAGCCACGGTACGCTCGTCTGTCTTCCGAACTGTCCGAGTGAATGGATTTGATGTCATCTCGAAGGTGGACCTGAGAAAAAAATGGTATGATGGTGCCTTTCATCGGTTTCCACTCCGACAGAATAATTAACAGTACTAACGTACAGAACGGGCACTCACACCCTCCCACCCGAAACAGATACCGCACCGAGCCAAGCAGATAAAGGGTAAAATTCAAGAGCAAAATCGTCACATTTATATGTGTACATTATGTTATAGAGTCATTTACATGCCAATCATTTCGGTGGATAATATAGTAATTACTGTGACGCAAAAAATATTTTTCATAAAGTTAATTTAGTCATAAATGGTAGTGCACACAAATTATTAGAATAGCTGAACATAACTTTTAATCAAACGCATTTGGTTTGGGTGAAAAGTGAGAATAAATTAACTACCGAATTTACGGAAAAACCCCGCTCCGAAAATTTACCCGTATGAACGCTGGTCACAGAATATATAAATATTCCTCCTTACTTTGTGCGCTGGGCTCAGAACTCAGAAATGCTATTTTTGAAAAATGTGACTCACGCTATCGGTGTTTCGAATGATTATCGTTCGATATCGAGTGATATTCATTCGTTATAACTGGTGAGTCGAACGATTTCTGTTCGACATATTAGTCATACAATTAAAAATAGGACCCCAAGGCTCAGTGGCTCTACAATGAAATTTTATTGAGTTAAGATTTTGTATAGAATAAAGGTCTGCGCTAATCAAATTTGTTGGATATTGTATTGTTTTAACTTTGTGATTGTGATCATGTCTCAATATTGCTATTCTAGTCACATACAGTTTAAAAATAGGGCTCCTGATGGACAACTTCCATCAGTACGGAAGGGTGAGCTGAAGGCGTACTTAGGATACACGCTGGGGAAAAGATACAAAAACACACATCACTCCTAGCCGGAAAAAGATACGTATTTCCACTGTAAAAAAACTGTCTCTTCTAAAAACATTAAAAACCACTCGTTCTATACATCAAGTGCCATTGAGTTATTTGCATAAAGGTCCATTCAAACTATTTCAAACTGACGCTAATCCCGCGCGACTTGCGGGACGGCCACAGAAATAAGAATCGGTAAAAGTGCCGTAGCGTGTGCCAAAGTTAATTGGCCTGCGAATGGCACTTCTATATTGTATTCTCATTTCTGTGGGCGTCCCGCAAATCGCGCGGGATTCGCGTCAGTTTGAATAGAGCTAAGCTGACACTACTTCTACTGCATGCGGAGGTAGGAATAAGTACCTTTTTCTCTCTCGAGTCTATAATTGGCTCACTCTGAAACAATTTAATTTTATATCCTTATTTTTATTATATAGAATAGTGTATATATACCTACATGTTTTTTGGTTTTTAAACAATATAATATTTTAAAGGTAAAGAGCTTAGATTTAATAATTGGTCTCCGCGGCGCTACGACCGCGCGAGACCAAGTCTAAGGTAAAGAGTTTGTATTGTTTGTACGCGCTAAACTCAGGAACATGATTTCTTTTAGTGTTCGATAGCCTATTTATCGTGGGCCCGGATACAGTCGAGACGGGCTGCTATTAAACAGTATAGTTACATTATACATGTTTAAAGCGTGGGTACACAAATATTTAAACATTATGTCAGTTATTACTTAAAACATATAAATATTTTTTTAAGAAAGCGAAAGGGAAGTTTTCTACCTTCTGAATATTTTTGTTGCTATCACGTAGCCTGCTTAGCAGCGAGGCCATTCGCTTTCGCGCATAGAATGAACGAATGAATGAACAATTTATTGCACCATTTAAAAAGAAAAAAAAAAGTTGTCAGTACAGGCTTCAGCAAAAATTGTGGACGCGCTGTAGTGCCAAGGTAGCCGCAAAAACATTCTAAAATGTTTTATGCGAAATCCAATGATTAAATCAAAAGTAATACCCATACTACGATACCTAGCTAGTCAAAATAAAAATTCGATACACAAAATAAGATAGAATGATATAAATAATTTATGGCAGGCTTCGCCCTACTCAATTTATTTGTGACCACTCAATATCCAATTACTTAGAGAATTAGGGTGATATTGCTTTGACGCCTACATAGATCTACAATACAATACAAAATATCTTTATTGCCCACATACAGTAACAAATAATTTAATATTTACAAAGACTTCAACATAATATGAGCAAAGGCGGACTTATTGCTAGGCAATCTCTTCCAGTCAACCCTTACGAGATGAAAGAGAAACAGATCTATATGATTACTAGCATTAGCTGGAGGTCGTGGGTTCGATGCCACGGCTAGAATCACCTGATTGTCCGATAATAATGATGTTTCCGTGCTTCGAAAGGCAATTCTAGTCCCATGGGACTACTCCATGGGACAAATATGTACTGAAACTAATGGGAATGATTCAATGTGCCTTTGGTCGTTGCCGTTGGTCATGGCTGATATTTGTTGGTCAATAGTTTCAAGATAACCATGTACCGGCAATCCATCCATCGACCTCGGTCATGACCTGAAAAAGGTCGCAGGCAAGGGTTGGACGTGTGTCTGTTACCAGTGATGACATATGGGTCCGAAACGTGGTCTTTGACTATGGGTCTCATGAGAAAGCTCAAGGTCGCCCAGAGAGTTATGGAGAGGGATGCTCGGTGTTTCCCTACGAGATCGAATCAGAAATGAAGAGATCCGTAGGAGAAAAAAAGTCAACGACATAGCCCAGCGGATTAGTTCTTTGAAGTGGCAATGGGCGGGGCACATAGCGTGAAGAACCGATGGGGCAGAATGGTTCTCGAATGGCGACCGCGTGCGAAAACGCAGCGTTGGACATCCACCGACCAGATGGTCAGATGACCTGAAAAAGCTAGGTCGCAGGCAAACGCTGGATGCAGACTGATGCCAACCGATCATTTTGGAAATCATTGGGAGAGGCCTATGTCCAGCAGTGGACTGACTGCGGCTGAAATGATGATGATATATTTGTTTAAGCGTCGATTGACCAGTAACCAACTCAATATAAATGAATGAATATCTCACATATTAGTGAGACCTTGGATGGGGTTATGCAAAATCACGTCAACTGTGAAATTAAAAGGTCGTGGATGGTCGCAGGCCATTGGTTCATACCTACCCATTGTTTTATAATTACATGCAAGAGTAGACGTAATATGAAAGGTGACGACACGTTTGACAAACCCGATTTGTTAATTTCTTTCACTTGTTAGGGTTCTGTGCAAGGAGCAATTACAAAGAGGAGATGCCGTTTGAAATGGCGCAGTGATGTGATCATTGGCGCCTCGCCGACACTGCAGTGGGCGGAGCTTGTCATTGCTCGTGCTTCATGGTTGGAGCCACGGCCGAAACCAAGCACCCCGCACGTCTGCCTTCCGCCCCGTGTAGCCTCACAAATACTTTCTTACAAAACTCACGCTTATTACGGCATTTCCTCTTTGTAATTGCTCCATGGTTCTGTGTATAAAGTGTAAAACAGTAATTTATTGACGCCTGACTGCTTTTGTAATGCCAAGTAAGAATAATAGATATATTCTAGTAGGTTGACCCCACCCTTTGTCGAGTACATATTATATATATTTGATGAGCCTCTAGTCTTCGTGCCGATTTTCACGCCTAGAGATTAAGTCGAACGATATTTGATTTGGCGAAAAAAATGGCGGACGTGTCTATAGGGATTTCTGTCGTCATGATTTTTCGAGAAATCTCGAATTAGAATTTCCTCTAAAGGCCCGAGAATCGGCCCCCTGAATATCTTTAACTTGGCCCCACTAAATGAGTGAAAGTCGGTGTTTGTTTTTATATATATTATCGAATGATTTTCGTTTCACTCTCTGGTTTTTTATTGGAAGATTTTAAAAATAGCAAGCCTTAAACCTTTGTGCCCTTATTATTTGTCATCTTCAGCTAGGACACATGATGGTGCCATAGATAGATAGATATTGTACCAATCACAAAATTAAAATGAAAAGAAATACATTTAGACAATTGAGTACGAAAGCGGGCTTATCGTCACTTTTTATTCGCTCTATGTCGTCTCTATCATATTTTAACTCAACACTTTTTCTGACGTGTAATTTAAACTTCTACGTGTTGTGAACTTGTGACGATGTAATGATGGGAAATTGAGATAATTGGCATATACACAGCTCCGGCTGTAATCAACATGCAATGCCTATTCATTGCCTATCTAGCTGATCATTTCTTTATGATCTGCCGTTGACGTTAAGCAGACGGCCGGAAATAAGAATGGCGTCTATCACGCTTTTAGGATAATTAAGTTTCTAATGTATTTTGTTTTTCATTTGAACAATAAACCTTTTGTTATAATGTTTATACAAGAAAAAAATTGGTGCCGAAAATACAATGTTATTTAACTTAAAAATAATTTACAAACTTAAATAACAAAGAAACTATATAGAAAAGTAAAAACTAAATAAATCTAAAACTAAAACCCAATAATAAAAATTAACCTAAAAATAAAAACTAATTAAATCTAAAAATTTTCCTTGCGGCATGGTGCCAAGAACTCCGGCAGAATTCCCGCGCTGAATAGCAACCGCTATTCTCTGCGCGAGAAATGAGCCGGCCCTCTTGTCACCAGCGGCGTCGACAAGTTTTGGGGGCAAAATTTTGAATATCTTTTTGTTTTGAGCACTCAACATGGGTTTATCATATCTCCATAAGAGTCTTGGTATGGCCCACGAGTATGACACTGACAGACAGACAATAAACACACCTACCTACATTGCGAGTGCACTATGTTTTCCAAAGTGATTTGAGAATGCCACAGGGAAAGCGCTACGATGACCTTTTTAAATTGTATGGGGATGTGTGCTTGAAATAGGGGTTTAATTTTTATTTCTTGCCTTTCTTTTGATATTATAGTGTTCGCCAATAAAAATGCTCTTTATTTTTTTAATATTCTGTTTGTTATTTGCTAATAATGTTTTGAATTATTTTGTAAATGGCGGAATCACTAGAATTCTACCTAACTCGTTTAGATAAATAGTTCAACTATATAACAAGCATTAAGATAAAGATAAAAAGCTTTTATTGTATCAAGTGACAACAAAACAATTGAAAATCACTCGTATTTTTTTTTCTTTTTTTTATACAACTAAGTAGGCAAACAGGCCCACCTTATGGTAAGTGGTTACCGTAGCTTATGAACGCCTGCAACACCGGAGATGTCACGAGTTGAGTTGTACTTACATTACTTAAAACTTATTTAATTATATTAGGTACTTATTAAGTTATCTCTAGTACGAAAGAGTGGAGAACCCTGACCAAAGGGATCATCGACCACGTTAAATTGTAACACTAACTTATCATCCAATAAATTTTATTTTATTTTTTGTTTATTACCCAATAAACACGATTTAAATAAATTATGTAAACCCTTTGAAAGGTAGGAAAAAGAAGGAAGGTTTCCTTACAGGAGTAAAAATCTACGCCTATTATTAAACGGGGCATTTTTTTGTAGAAATTTTCACAGAGTCTACGACACCCAAGACAATTGAAAGAAAACAAAGGTTTTCTAGCAAAAGACTACTCGACCGAATAGTCGTAACAATTATTTTATTTGAGAATAGCTGTTTCCTGCAGCTCCACCTGCGGTATATAGCCTATGTTACTCAGGGTGAATGTAGCTTTCCAATGGTGAAAGAGTTTTTGAAATCGGCACACTAGTTTTTGAGTTTATTCATTACAAACATACACACAAAAATACAAATCTTTCCTCTTTATAATTTTAGTGTAGATAGATTTCGGTTCGAGATAATATTTTTGTAATCGCCTTTGAAAATACTTACCCCCTTATTATATACAAACGTTAACCTACATTAACTAAAATATGTGTGACGTCAAACAACGAGACGAAACATTAAATAGCAAACGCCTTTATAAGCCTCGCGTCGCGGCGGTAAATAATATATTGGAACGTTCCCGGGACGTCACGTGGTCCGCGCTCAACCCACCAGAGCACGGCCCGACGGAAGAGTTCATTTTCTAACCGGGAGACATTTTGCTTTTCTACTGTCTGGCCGCGTTAATACCTATTTTGTCAACGCGTGGATATTCACAACGTTCCTTTATTTTTATGAATAAGGGTGATAATATTGATATCTTAGGCACACTCGATAGGTTTAGGTATAGAAAAACAAATATGTAAAAATTTACTTTTTGGCGCTTTATCTACCATTTTGATTTGTTTACAATTTTGACCTACCCAGTGACACACAGTCAACAAAACAAAGACGAAATTACATATAGGTTCAACACATAATCCCCCTTATTTGGTTACGACACAGGCTGTTAAAATAAATCTTCATTCAAGCAAGTTTATTTTTCCGCAGCTCATTTCTACCCTAAGGTTGGCTAGAAGAAATTGCATTAGCGATACGTCCGCCTTTGTACCCAGTTTTATTCGATTTAACCAGTTTTATTCGATTTAACTATGTGTTTCTCTTGTTTGTAAATGGTACATTAAAGTGTTCATTCATTCATGACAAAGAGCCAACTAACCTTATTCGCCGGGCTCTCCATAATATCAGCTAAGGAGGTCCCGAAAGCAGCATCAGCATTGATAGTGTCAGCTGATTTCCAAGGCACTCGGGCGTGCAGGGGCGTGCCTGGTAAAGCTGATTCGTGACTTCTGCGGCGTTGGGTTCCCTGCTGGGTAGTAAAGGCTCATTTAGACTAGGTCCCAATGGTTGACTGGTAGAGAATGTATTATTTATAATTGTTATTAGTATTTGTACTTGTAGAACAAAAAGATTTTAATTCTTAGATTAATATAAAAAATTGGTCTCGCACGCGCTCGACTAGATACCGCGCTATGAAGAAAAATCAGTTTCCAGAATGCGGCAACTTTATATTGTAGTGTGTGTAAGACAATGTGCAAAGACGAAACGAGAAAGAGTTATTTCTTGTACTATTTATTATTACATAGTTTGAATACGCAAACTGGCATTTTGCTTCTGTTTTTAAACTTAAATTTTAAATTTATCTCGACGTCCGACGAGTAGGCCGAATTCGCGTAGTTTTAGTTGCCGCATTTGTCTAGTACGCTGACGGTATCTAGTCGAGCGCGCGAGACCAATTATTAATCTATGTTTTAATTAACATATAAATAAATTTAGACTTGACGACCTCTGTAGCGTAATGGTTAACATGCCTGCCTGCTTCTCAGGACGTCACGGGTTAAAGGTCAGGTCAGGTCAAGATATGAAATTATCTTTTTCTGATTTATTATCCTGGGTCTTGGAATATAAATTTCAATTATTTATTTTTCAGGACTCATTATTTTTTTTTTTGGCTAAGTTTTTATTTAATTTTAAAGATTTATTTGTGACTTTTAAGAAACTTTTAAAATGATTGTAAATACTCTTCATTAATAAGCATGAGCATGACAAAATATATAGTAGTGCACTCACATGATGATAATCATAATAATTATCTTCATGAAAATTGTGGATTTTATATTATAACTAGCGGTTTTCCGCAGCTCCGCCTGCGTTAAAAATAGCCTATGTTTGACCCCGGGTTTTCAACTATATTCATACTCAATTTCATCAAAATCCGTTCAGCGGTTTGGCCGTGAAAGCGTAACAGACAGACAGACAGACTTTTCGCCTTTATAATATTAGTATAGATAAAAATAAATTTTGCACGTCTGTTAGCAGACTGAATACATTGGCCAAACACTTTGTAACACCTTTTTCCACACATGTATTCTTGCAAAATAAACTATTCTATTCTATTCTTGGATGTTTGTTTATCTATAGTATTTGTTACAAAATATAGTAACGTTGAGTTAGTCGACAGACAATGTAACCTACAACTTACTTTAGGGCTAATTCAATCTTTGTGATTTGTCCCTGTGTCGGCCACTAACACACCTCGGGTCATGTTCCAATTGGTTTAGTATCAACAGGGGTCTGACGGCAGTCGCTCCAATGCCGTCAAATCTAAAACCATGACAGCGTACAACGCTCCTCCGAAGCGTAAGCTGAAGACGGAACTTGGAAAACACTTGGACGTAGAACTTGCACATTGAGATAAATAAAGATAGAGAACTTTATAGAAGAAAAATAGAATCACCTGGTCATCAGTAGCATCTGTTAGACTGAGTTCGGTCCTGGTGGTTGAAGTGGAGCTGCCCAGGGTGTTCCACATGCTGTCGTGCGTGACTCCTGCCATGGGGGGCTCGGAACATGTGCCATCTGTGGAGAAGAATCAAATCTAAAGTGAATAGGCTATTAATGAGCCAACGAGATTCATCATAGCATAGACCTCATCTGCATTCAACATCAGGTGGGATTGTGGTCAATCGCTGGACATATTAACCTGAAAAAAAAGAATGTCTCTAGAAATTAAAAGCTCGATAGCCGAGCGCTACGCGCGTATTTGTAGCGTACTGTCAAACGATGGCGAGATGCGACCCGTATTGGATTGGTCCCCATTTAGTGTAGTTTTCTATTAGAGCTTCTCCATTTCTCGGATAATATGTTGGCTGTCCCGGTTGTTATCGCTAGATGGCAATCTTTAGGCTGTGCCAGATACCTTTAGGCAGCCGAAAAAATGTGACAGTGTTGGCCGCTTACACATCTCGAGTCAAGTTCCAGTTGGTCTGGTTTCCCTGTGAAAAAGTGACGGAGGTCAAACGGAAGTCGCTCCATAGTAATTATCAGTACCGCCAGAATAATGATATTAAAATATGCTTGGATGATCACAACCAAATGTTGGGGCAAATATAGTGCGCTGACTATGGCCATTTTGTTTCAGAGGAAAAATAAAATAGTAATCTTATTACCTCTGTATCCTTCTTGTCTTCTCCCATCATCACTATTTCTTCTAGAAGACGACTCACTTTGACTCTGACTCAGCCTTATTCTTTCACTCTCATACGAAACTCTGTCTAAGACAGAATGGTGTTTGTCAAACGTTGGCCCAATATTCGACAAACCTTGGCCGAACTTCTCCAAACCTTGGCCAAGCTTTTCTAGTTGGTTGAGGGTACGTGGAGCTCTGTATGTTAATTTGGAGACTGTTTTTTTGATGTCATCTTCGTACCCATTTTCCATGGTTAGTCTGTAAAAAATATAAGATCTTATTAAGTCCATCTTATGTTCGTTACCATATCAGAGGCCGAAAGGCGGTCCATGGTGTACTGGGTTGATTGACCATGTAACCCACGCCATGTGAATGAATGAATGAAAGACATTAAGGCAGCAACAGGCTCAAATAATAAAAGATTTAACGGTTATCGTACAAGCAGCACGTCTCTGGAATGCTTTGCCTGAAGATATTCGCACTGCTCAGACTATAACCAGTTTCAAGAGTCGCTTGAAAGAATACTACCTCTCACTTTGACTTGATACTGCTGTTATTTTCGCTTAGATATTCATACAATACGTATGATTGTTACATTATGTAAGTTATTTATGTATGTTCATTTTGTATGCAATATTAGTGTATGTTTATAATTTTTAACTATATCTGTTTCTGCACCCACCCTAATTTAACTGTTTCTCTTTCACCTCGTAAGGGTTGACTGGAAGAGATTGTCTAGCAATAAGTCCGCCTTTGCTCCTATTATGTTGAAGTCTTTGTAAATGTTGAATTATTTGTTACCGTATGTGGACAACAAAGATATTTTGTATTGTATTGTTTGATAATAAAGATGATTCCGTGCTTCGGAAGGCACGTTGAGCCGTTGGTCCCGGCTAATTTGGTAGTCGTTAAAAGAACCACGTCAGAGGCCGAGAGGCGATTCCGAACAACTCTGACAACAGGGTGTACATGGTCGATAGACAATGTAATCTACACGAAATGATGAACTTGTATGTATTTGTTCCGCTTGGTGTTAAAACTTTCGGTCCGTGGAGACCTGCTATGATTTTTTTTTAAATCCTGGCCCCCAAACTTATCTATGCCGCTGGTGACAAGAGGGCCGGCTCATTCCTTGCGCAGACGATAGCAATCGCCATTAAACGCAGGAATGCTGCCGTTCTTGGCACCATGCCTCAATGACAAACATTAGATTTTAATTAGTTTTTATTTAGGTTTTCTTTTCATATTAGGTCTAAGTTTTTGTTTAGTTTTAATTTAATTACAAATTATAAATTGTATATACATTTTTGTCACTTGTATAATCTGACCTAAATAATCTTTACAATGTATCACACACGATCAATATAATGAGTCTCGATGGACGAATGACCTCACTATCACCGGCATATGTCCAATCTTGTGGGTTGTTATTGAGGGGTTATTTTGCGTCATACTACTGTGCCGCACGCTCGCGCTAACCTCGTCAAGCTGGCCCCGCTTACACTCCCATCAACACCATGGCTAGTGATTTATATTTGTTTTCTTGCTCGCTAAATGAATTCTCCAGGGTGGCCAATTATAAATTATGCTATTCCTAATGATTATTTTTCAATTAATGAGTGTTGAATTTAATTGTTATGGAATATTGATATTTTTATGTATTTATAAGTCGTAATGTATTTATAACATGTGACAGTGTTGGTGATAACTATCGCATTAGGGTAACCTGTAAAAATAGAGTAAGTTTTGTTCAATAAATAAATAATATTATAAAATAAATTTCTTTCTTTCTTTCTAAAAATAAATAAATAAAATATATTATTATTATTCTTTCTTCATTCAACAATCTTACAATTGTGTCTGAAATATTGTTAATGACAAGGACAAATCATACAGATTGGAGCTAATCCAAAGTCAGTTTGAGACTTGTGTTAAATACAAATACAAATTTATTTATTATGCAAAAAAAATTATTTGATACTAACGTAACGTTTCATATTTTATTTATAATAAACTAGCCGTTTCCTGCAGCTCCGCCTGCGTCAAAATGAAACTTATGTTTGACCCCGGGTCTTCAACTATATTCACTCCGAATGTCATCAAAATCCGTTCAGCGGTTTGGTCGTGAATGCTTAACAGACCGACAGACAGACAGACTTTCGTAGTTATAATATTTCTAGCTAGTTCCCACAGCTCCGCCTGCGTCAAAAAGTAACCTATGTTTGATCTCGGGTCTTCAATTATATTCATACCAAATTTCATCAAAATCCGTTCAGCGGTATGGCTGTGAAAGCGTAACAGACAGACAGACGTTCGCACTTATGATATTAAGTATGGATAAATAGTATGGATATGAATATGGAAGTATTGATAAGTTTAGTAGACTCTAACACCCAGGTCTATCAGAAAAAGATGATTTTTAAACTAAATAGTCGAACCCGGATCCTTCGGAGTTAAAAAAATGAATGAACAGCTAATTATTCCCTAGAGAACCGATGAATTGCCAAACAACCTTGGATAAAATGAATTAGTGCAAGTTAATGCATACACTCGGTTTCTCCCACGAATCGTAGTGAATTATTAAAGAGGATCGATTGACCGCAGGTTGTACAAATAGGTTATTTTAACCGTAACATTGGACGTTTTTTATCGATTTTTACATTTACTTAAAGGGTTATTAACTTGTGTTTGTTAGAGTTTCGGTACATTACATACTGTTACTTCTTCTCTTGTAGAGTCGAAATGGCAAGACTCTTCGGATTCGTCTAGACTAATAAGTGTCCACGGTCCCTATCGTTGCCCTATCGTTGGGCGCTTAAAGATCCTCATAGGTGCAGGAGAATAGAATAGAATAGGATATATCTTTATTGAGAAAGCTATCACGTAAGTACAGCAAAGGACTTAAGCATAAGCTACATGTTTATAATGTACGTGACAGACGTCTCAATAGGTGGTGGCTCAGTGATACGCTAGACATGCAGGCATGCCTAGCACTGATTTTCAGCCACCACCTTCTGAGGAGCCTAATTTTGAAACGTATGTCGAATGAAAATTTTTCATCATCATCTTAGCGTGTATTCCTAGTTGCGTCGACAGCTTACGCTTCGGAGCCTAGGGTACGCTGTAAGTCATGGTCCTAGATTTGGCGGAGCGACTGCCGTCTGACCTCCGTAACCCTTTTTACATGGAAACCAGACCAACAGGAACATGACCCGAAGTGTGTTAACGGCCAACACAGTCAGAATTTTCAGGCTGCCCTATGGCATCTGACACAGCCTCATGACTGCTATCTATCGATAACAACCAGGACCAACGGCTTAACGTGCTTTCCAAAGCACGGAGGAGCACGAGATAGAAAATGCCACTAAATGGCGACCAATCCAATAATGGTCGCATCTCGTCGTTGCTTGACACGCGCATTCGCTACATATAGGCGGGTCGCTCGACTAATCGAGCTCTTCAATTGAATGAAAATATTTCGATATCGAACGAAAATCATTCAACATCGAATGAAAATTATTCGACTCACGATTTTGAGTAAGTCGCACTTCAAAAATAGCACTCCAGGCGTCCGGGCATTTGGGACACACAAACAGATGCGCCATGGACTGAACATCCTCACACTCACAAAGGCTGCCAGTTGAGAACCCCCACCTTTGTTTAGTGTAGTAGAATTCTTCGTAATTGAATTGTACAAATCTTCGAGACTTAAACTTTACTTAGTTTATAAAAGATTTATGATAGATTTCCACATATGACTATAATAGATAACAGTGAAGTTAGATAGATTATAGAATCGAAAATACAAAGAGCTCTTGCTCTTCTGAGATGAGTATGGAAAGTTGGTGAAGAGTGATGAGATGACATGAAAACAATTTAAATAAAAAAATAAATAAAAAAAGAGATAATTCGAAACATGAAATGATTTTAAAATGAAAATGTGGCGCATCATTACAAATTTATCATATAAATAGTTGATAGACAATGTAACCTACACGAAATGATGATGATTACAAATTGATGAGATGACTTGTTTTCAGTTATTATCCAGTTGTGTTCAATCATTCGTTCGGAAGATCATTTTTAATCCGTGGAATCATCGGAGTCACATAACTATATAGACTAGATGGATACTAGAATGGAAAGGAAAAATCAACTTCTCTCTACATACATAGCCCAAATCATCATCCTCATAAATATAAGAGCTCTTGTCGGCGGAGCTTCGAAAATATTTTTTTGTTAGAATTATCAAAATCTATGTTACTTACTTTCAAGAATGCATGACAACGAGTGCTGAAAATTTTATAAAATGTAGATCTCACTAATTTAAATGTAACTGAAGCCCTATTATTGAAATGTATGACAAATATGTCGAACAAAACTCCGTCGTTATAGAAGAAAAGTCATTCGATCAATCCTATTTTTCAATATATTTTTTTTTACACATCTTTCTATTTTCCTTACTATTTTTCAGCGCGCAATCATATTACAGTACAAGAAAAAAAAACCGTAGAAGTTTTGTCAAAAGCGTTGGAGTTTTGTCAAGACCGTTTTAGTTTTACCAGCGATGTTTGGGACGGTAATCGCAATACACGTAGCATAGTTGCTCTTCGATTATTATTTCCCATCCATACTTCAAAATTTTTCTCCAGGTCTTTCTCTGTCCACGCGGTTCGACTATGGAATGCACTTCCCTTGGACATTTTTTTTTTTTTTTTTTATATTTATGTATTTATTTATTTCCACTTACACATCTACCATTATGGATAAGTCCATTGCGATAGAGTAGCACTATTTAAATATACATTTACAATACATATATTTTATGCCATAAAACAAATTTTCGATAATGATAAACTTGTGAATTCACTCATAGTGCAACTAAATACCTTAGGCAACCTTAAGGATAAGTAAACTAAGTGAAACTTATAATAATTACTAGCTGCGCTCGCGGCTTCGCCCGCGTGGAATTCCGTTTGTGTCACGAAAAAATGTAGCCTATATCACTCTCCAAGTCTCCAAGTATCTCCACACAAAAAATCACATCAATCCGTTGCTCCGTTTTAACGTCAAAAGAAGGTCAAATGAACAAACACACTTTCACATTTATAATATTAGTATGAAGTATGATAGGATTTATTTATTAAGGGGAACAAAAGTTACATACTATGCTTAGATAAAGAAGTTTTAACATAATAATATGCTTTTTTTGATACAATTTAGTAGGCAAACAGGAGTAAGGCACACCTGATGGTAAGTGGTTACCGTAGCCTGCAACACCGGAGATGTCACAAGCGCGTTGCAGACCGTAAAGGAATTTTTCCACGCCCTTTATGAAGGCTCATATGTTATAGTCACTAGGGAAAACCATGGCTGGAAGTTCATTCCATAAATGCAGTGTACCAGGGAGGAAATTCCTGGTAGAACACCAGCATAATGAGGTTATTGATAATTATGCAACCTCATCATCATCATCATTTCAGCCGCAGTCAGTCCACTGCTGGGCATAGGCTTCTCCCAATGATTTCCAAAATGATCGGTTGGCAGCAGTCTGCATCCAGCGTTTGCCTGCGACCTTTTTCAGGTCATCTGACCATCTGGTCGGTGGATGTCCAACGCTGCGTTTACCGGTACGCGGTCGCCATTCGAGAACCTTTCTGCCCCATCGGCCATCGGTTCTCCGCGCTATGTGCCCCGCCCACTGCCACGGTGCCACTTAAAAGAACTAACCCGCTGGGCTATGTCGGTAACTTTTGTTCTTCTATCTCTTCATTTCTGATTCGATCTCGTAGGGAAACACCAAGCATCGCCCTCTCCTTAGCTCTCTGGGCGACCTACTAAAATACACCGTGAGATTTGAGTCGTTCTGGACCCATCGTCCAGTGACTCCATTCATGCAACTGAAGATACATGGGTCGAAATATGGAGTAAATTTTTGGACCTCCTATACAAAATGTCTCATCACGTGACCTAACTTACTATGGGAAGTCCATATTTGGTTTGCATGTTTCTAGCTATGTTCCTTGGGGAAAATTGTTCGGTTGCATGAATGGAGTCACTGGACGATGGGTCCAAAACGACTAAAATTTCACGGTGTATAATTAGGGAACAACTAAGAATTATTAAGTGGGACAAAACTTACAGGGACGAATGAAGTATGTACTTATTATACTTTGGTCTAATTTCGAACGAATGTGTAGGCGTCAACTAGTTTATTTATGCATTGTGACCTGAAAGCATATAAGATTGTCCTCCCACGCCTGATTGAAGGTCTGAAAATTATTTATCATATTCGGATCGATGGGGTATGGTCCCACTGTTCGATGTTATATCTTTTGTCCTTTAGAGCAATGAGAGCTAGCCGTAATTAAAGTTTTAAGAAGAAAAACACGTCTGAAGTGTCGAAATTCGCCAATTGTTATAAGTATATGTGTACTTTGTGGAACAATAAAGTTTTAATAAATAATAAATAAATAAATTGCTCAGATTCCTGTACAGTTAGGGATCTTGACGCGGCAGTAGTCTCGCCAAATAGAATTCAAAATTAAACCGGTCAAGTTAGAGTCGGACTCGCACACTAAGAGTTCCGTGCCATTATCTTTAAAAACCGCAATAATAAATCACGTTTGTTGTGTTGGAGCCCCTTACATATTTATTTTATTCTGTTTTTTTGTATTTGTTGTTTTTGCAACCACAGAAATTTATCATTTGTGAATTTCAACTGTCAAACTATCACGGTTCATAAGACAGGATGGCGACAGACAAACGGACGGACAGCAGAGTTTTAGTAATAGGGTACCATTTTAGCCTTTGGGTACGGAACTCTAAAAATCGGACAGTAGAGCATGCATTAAGTACCTAGATCTAGACTTTTAGAACAACAACCAATCACTTTAGAAACAAAATCTAGGCATAGCAAACATAAAGTAAAAACAAGATAAAGTGATACCTACTTAGTATTGACAAAACGCTACCCGCCTATGCTCTTAAATACATGCGTATCGCTTATCGCGGTAAGTGGCACTGCACCTTGTGCGTAGGTGTATAATGTTACGGTTATTAATAAGAGAATTTAATCGAATCCAATGTTTTTAGAATTATTTATTAAGCTGTAAGGCCGGACGTAAATGGGGCAGTCGGGGAAGTAATGATGATTGAGCTATCAATCACTAAATATTTGGGCCAATCACTCTTAAAATGAATTTCTTAAGTAATGGGTAGTGTTTACACATGATCCGTATTTTACAATATTTAACTTGGATAAAATATATGACTACACACGACATTTGTACTTCACGAGATTTTACTAACGCAGACGCTAGCGACCGCGTTAAAATTTAATATGGAATTTATTAGTTACCTTACTATCCGCCAGAGGCGCTGTACGGGATTGCCATACATTGTTAGACGCTAGCGACTGCGTTTATAAAAACTCGTGGTAAAGGTGCTGGCTTATAAATCATGAATTTGAGTCGAAAATTTAACCTTAGAAAGTACTCCGTTCTTATCGTTTCTTCTCTTGTAGCGTTGCCAGGCGTCCGGATAAAGCCGGACATAGTTGGGCTTTTTGATTGCGTGCCCGGCCAAAATAAACGGTGTCCAGCTTGTCCGGCTTTTGTTAGGCTTTTTACATTTTTATTTAATTTAACACGATTTATGGTAATAATCAGAAAAGCTTTAAATACAGAGACACAAAATCCTCAATAATGTAGGGTGTCCGGCTGTTTTAGCCAAATGTCCGGCCAAACTGGGTGGTCTGTCCGGCTATTAGGTTTGGCGACCTGGCAACCCTACTCTCTTGAGTCTGATGGAAGAGATTTCTTAAGGAATAAGCAGCACTCTTGTACTAATGTTCTGTTATATGTTCTGTTCGATCTACTTTGTAGTGTACATATGAATTTGGTAAATAAATAAATATCCGGGTCCGGGTTTCCGCTTGTTATCGCAGAATCATTAGTAGAGTAGGTTAAAATTTGCACTATAATACATTTTTCCCCTAACTTTTTTGCGCTTAACTATCATTCTGTTTTTCCTAATGGTTGACTGGTAGAGAATACTTAGGGAGCAAGGGAATGAATTTGTACTTCTAGAACAATAAAGTTTAAATAAATTGTAGGTAATCGTTAAACTGTGTGGCTGGCATTGTGTATGACATATTTGGCCGCGAACACACGCGGGCGGGACATAGCAAATGAAAAATGATAGTTCTTCAAATTCAGAATTCAAATAATAATCTCCAAATTCTGCCATTCCAGGCGTACAATATATTATGTTAAAGTAATATATAAAAAAATTGGTTGTCTGTAAAGTCGGTTTACGGACGGTAGTTTGACGTGACAACGTCAAACATTACAGTAGTATAATACACATGATCATGCCTCTCTCGTTCGTGCCGCGCTCTCGCTTGCGGAACGCGACAATGAGCGTAACGGGACAATGACGTCATCTTTTTCGTGCGTGCAGCCCGTAGTATAGAGTTATTAGACGTTGTCACGTCAAAATAAAGTAAAATACATGCAGTGAAACTATAACTGTGACGAAACATCCTAGGCCACGTGTTGGCAGCGCGACGGAGACCCTGAAGATGTCACTAGCTGACCGCTGACCCCCAGAAACCCTATTTTACAATTTCGCTCGATATTGAATGATTTTAATTCGTCATAATCGGTGAGTCATACTCATCTGAAACTAAACGTAGCGAAAACTGAGTACATGGCTTGTAATACCTCAGATTCTCATCCTCTACGTATAGGCGTAGACCTGGTCCGTAATGATCGATTGAAATACTTGGGGTCTGTACTCGATGCGTCCGGGGACATCGATTGCGATGTTAAGAATCGTATTACAGCGGCATGGGCAAAGTGGCGTGAGGTGACTGGTGTCACTTGTGACCCCAGAATGCCGATCAGGCTTAAGGGGCAGGCCTAAAAATCTATCATTAGACCTGCCCTCCTGCATGGCAGTGAGACGTGACCCGTCCTTGAGCGGCACAAGCAAGAATTGCGTGTTACGGAGATGAAGATGCTGCGCTGGATGTGCGGAGTGTCGCGGAAGGACCGCATAAGAAGCTCCCGCAGTCGGGGTAGCCTTGATGTCCGTGACATTACGAAAACCGGCTACATACATTGGCAACAAGTGTCTGGCCATGCCGACTCCGCTAGGGTCTGGTAAAAGGGCCGCGCCCAAGAAAAGCTGGTTTGACGTCGTAAAGCAGGATATGCGTGTTAACGGACTATCTGTCAGGGATGCCGAAGACCGGGCGAAGTGGAGACGTAGAGGTAGGAAAGCGGACCCTGGGCTCCAAAGCAGACAGCTGAGGATGCAACCGGGAAGGCGCTAAGATGATGATAATGGTGAGTCATACTTTTAAAAATAGGTATCCAGGCCGCAAAAGATGGGCGCGCACATTGAGTTATTTCAAGTAAATTTTTAATTACTAGTTTAAAAAATACTTAAATATGCATTTAAGTCAAGGTTTGCATGCAAACGTGCAAATACAAGCCGGACGTGATGTTGTATGTCGGTTTGCATGGATAATAAATCGATTAAAGCTTGTGACGTACCATTCATTCATACACATACACACCTATTGTTTTCTGAGAAGATAAGTTGGGTCTTTGTGTTGCACAGAACCTTCTTGGTCATCCTAGCGTGTTTCCTGGTTTAATGTTTCTTGAAATGGAGCAACTGCCGGCTGAGCTCTGCAAACCTTTTGAAAGGATTATTTATTTATTTCTATCTTTGAAAATACAAAATGTGTATTTAATGCCTTAAGGCATTCTCTGCCAGTCAAACCTTAGGACCAAAAAGAGAAGGAAACAAAGGTGGTGCTATTAAAAAAAAACTAATTGAATCGACTCGTAGATAAGAATAACATTTGCAATCTAACTGTGCCCGTGATTTCGTCCGCGTTCCGTTTGATTGCATACTTTTCTTTTTATGTGATGCTACCGAACTCCTGCTGCGTTAGTACTCATTATCCGTTGTTGCAGAGTTTCACAAAACTAATATTTAAAAGGTTCAGGATCTCACTATGTAAAATACTGCAACGGAATCCCGTTTCGCATGGGAGCCAAAATCAAACAATCGGGATTTGTAAATGAACATTTCCCACCTAGTGCTATTTTTGACCCCTTACATTGTTTTTTCCTAATCTTCAATGTACATACAATTTTATTATATGTATATTAAAGAAGATAAGCTAAAAACTACACGGCAAGGCTTATTTATTAATTCATCTTTAATTTTTTTCATTTTCAAATACGGAACCCTATACATGATGTAGACATGCAAATTTGATAATCATTATAACTAGTAGGTATCTAGTTTACTTAACTTTTACCGACTATCATTCGTGCTAATAAATATAAAATCATAAAAATCGTGTTTTGAGGAACGTTTTTTGTAGATTTCGATGCTCTTTGGATTTCACTAATACAAATTAATAGCCATTTTGTGGCGAGTGGATCAGCCAATCTACGTTACCGACTAGTCTGTCGACGCAGGTTCAATTGGGATGACGACAAGATTCAAAAAGTGAAAACGTACCTACTGATATTCCATGATATAGTATACATGTATTTAAATTCGTTATTAAACTTAACACTTTGAATTTTTGCACAGGAGATTTTTTATAACAATTTAAAAATCGATGGGAAAGTCCATGTTGAAAATATAAAATTACTAAAGAAATCCATATCCATACTTCCATCCATACTAATATTATATATGCGAAAGTCTATCTGTCTGTAACGCTTTCATGGCCAAACCGCTGAACGGATTTTGATGAAATTTGGTATGAATAAAGTTGAAGACCCGGGGTCAAACATAGGCTACTTTTTGACGCAGGCCGAGCTGCGGGAAACAGCTAGTATATTATAATCGATGAACACATAAAAATAAACTTTCATTTAGGAAATATTTACTTATACAAATATTTAAGGTAGGTGTCGAACAAATTAAGTCTCACCCTTACAAATTACGTCACGGCTAGGCTAATCCATTAGTATGGAGCGTTTGGTATCGTCCAAAATGCACGTGAGTTTAAATTCGACATATCTCAGTTAGTTTAAGTTTTATCGACGTGTTTTATTACCAATGTGCCTAGTATAGTGAGGTATTTCATTTAGAAATTCATAAGAAAATTTCATAAGAAATATGGTGAATAACCGGGCAATAGAGGTGGCAAAGTATTGGGCAAATTTTATAGTGCAGTCAAAAGGCATTTTGACTAAAAGGAAGAAGAAGACCAATACAAATATGATTTTATGTCGAAAGACCCAAGAAATAGATTAAAAAAAATGTGTTTGTATCGACCACCAGATGGCATTTGTCTTTATTATCAGACAATCAAGTGATTTAACATTCACTTACGATAGTATGTGTCAAGCGACCTGTAATAGAATGGTCGCCATTAGTGGCTTTTATTTCGAGCTCCTCCGTGCTTCGGAAAGGAAGTTAAGCCGTTGGTTCCAGCTGTTATTGATAGATATGACAGTTGTTGCAGCCTTGACTTACGAACGTGACGTACCTGCCGAAAATGTTAATTTTGCAATAGAATTGTTTTGCCAATTTAGCTTAACATGTAAATCCCAGAGGACGTATGTCAAGCTCAGCTAGCAGCCCCTCCACTGTACATGTATTTACTAGTATATAAGCTAATGCAAGAGTAATAAAGATATCTTCCATTCCATCATTTGTGCCGGTCTCAGGAGTTTCATTTACCCAGCCGCGATAACAGTCATCCATACTAATCACTACTAATATTATAAATGCGAAAGTCTGTCTGTCTATTACGCTTTCACGGCCAAACCGCTGAACGGATTTTGATGAAATTTGGTATGAATATAGAAGACCCGGGGTCAAACATAGGCTACTTTTTGACGCAGGCGGAGCTGCGGGAAACAGCTAGTTAGATATATAGTACTATTAATAATTATGTGCATATAGGGCAGATGTGTCAGTTGGTTAGATGCCTTTAGGCAGCCTGAAAAATTCTGACAGTGTTGGCCACTAACACAACTCGGGCCATGTTCCTGTTGGTCTGACTTTTCTGTAAAACGCAAGTAACTTTTGTGGAGCCCAAATAAATCTTCGTAGCATGTCCTGCTACAGTCTACGATACGCTACGAAATCTGTAGCCTAGGACCCGTTCGTAGCATTTCGTAGGTTCTGAATGCTAGACAAATTTTGATAGACATTTTTAAATGGTACGATTATAGATAATGTAATGAAATCGGTCAAGTGAGAGTCGAACTCGCGCACGTTGGATTTCTTATCGTCTAGAAAAATCGCTGTTTTTTAACAAAAGTGAATATAAGTATTAATAAATATTCTGTGAATATTTTGAGCATCTACTTGTTGCCGTTAATAATGAGAGAGAAAAGACCCCATAAGTATCTATTTTATTCTTTTTTTTTTGTATTTGTTGTTGCAACAGAAATACATCATGTGAAATTTTCATTTGTTTAACTAACACGGTTCATGAGATACAGCCTGGTGACAGACGGACAGCGAAGTCTCAGTACCATGCAGTAATATGCTCAGTTTTAAACTTTGGGTACGTACCCGTAATAAATAAAAAAGAAAGCCTAAATAAATAATAACAATATTAGGTGTACTATTTATTTCAAAAATAAAATTTGTTTTTAACAGAAATTGTGGAACTACCTCCCCGTTGACGTTAAATTGTCTCCTTCTCTTCCCTCCTTCAAATCTCGTGTTTTAAAATTCTACTCCGATTCTTAATTGAGCACAGCTTTGAACTATTATATTTTTTGTAGCTATTATTATGTATTATTGTTTTTTCTTTATTATTTTAAGAATATGTATGTATCTAAGTATTTATATAGCATATTTTTATGTAGTTTATGTCATTATAAGTATTATTTTTGTTTAATATTTAATAAATAGAGTTCTGTTCTGGTTGCACAACTTCTACCATCTGTCTCTTTTAACTGTATTCCTGTAACGTCCCGGTTGACTGGAAGAGATCTCTTTATGGGATTAGTCCGCCGTTGCATTTTTTTTTAGTTTTGTATTTACTGTAATGTATTTTTCTGTGCAATAAAGTTATTACAAACTTACAAACAGTTTAAAAAAAAATATAATGCAGAAATTTAAAAAAAAATAATCAAAATGCCCACCCTTTACAGTACCCTGCTCAAAGGTATACCCCGCTTGCTGTATTTCCTCTTTGAATTGCTATGGATAGCCTTTGAACCAGGTACCATTCGGAGCGATTGTTAGGAGTTTCCCAAACACCTTGCCGACCCTGAAGGAATCGTTTCACGATAACTTATTCTCAGCTAAATTAAACTATTTTAATACGGTTTTATCGCGTTTATTACTTATTTATTTATACCTGACGTTTCAAACACTTTACAGCGTTCATGGTCGCAGGCAGACTAAGTTAAAATTTGTCTTTGATGTCATAAGATTACAAACTACCGCCTGAAATTTTATTGGGAACTATTCCGATTCACGCAGTATTGGCTCACAGTATCTAAGGGTCTTGCAGTCTGCTTCCGAGTTTGTGATTTTATTAAGTTAATGACTGGGTCCCAAGCTGGCGGTACCTGCCATCCATCCTCTCTATTGAAATTAGGATGTTTTTTAATTTCAATAGCTTCACGTAATATCCTTGGAATGAATCTGTTTTCCTTTGCAAGGACTTGAGGATTATCAAAACGCATATAGTGGTTGGGTTTGTCTAGAGCATGTTCACAGACTGCAGACTTGGTTAAGCGTCTATTTTTCATGTCAGCAATATGTTCTTTATAAACTCCAGCATCTTGCAATGGGATATTGGATTTTACAGGTCTTAAAAATTGGTTTATTTTCTTATGCGGCTTGTAATAGGTCTTGATTGAAGCTCGCCTAAGTATGTTACCAATCTTGTCCGTGACTCCCTTTATGTATGGTAAGATGGCAGGAAAACGATCAACTGTGTGCGGCTTGGGTTTATAAAATTGACTGTGACTGTGGTTTATCATACATTGGGCAAAGAGAAGCATTAATACTCGTATAAAAGAACATATTGCTGACATGAAAAATAGACGCTCAACCAAGTTTGCAGTCTGTGAACATGCTCTAGACAAACCCAACCACTATATGCGTTTTGATAATCCTCAAGTCCTTGCAAAGGAAAACAGATTCATTCCAAGGATATTACGTGAAGCTATTGAAATTAAAAAACATCCTAATTTCAATAGAGAGGATGGATGGCAGGTACCGCCAGCTTGGGACCCAGTCATTAACTTAATAAAATCACAAACTCGGAAGCAGACTGCAAGACCCTTAGATATTGTGAGCCAATACTGCGTGAATCGGAATAGTTCCCAATAAAATTTCAGGCGGTAGTTTGTAATCTTATGACATCAAAGACAAATTTTAACTTAGTCTGCCTGCGACCATGAACGCTGTAAAGTGTTTGAAACGTCAGGTACGTGGGGCGCACTATAAGTTTCCGGAATGAATATAAAAAAATACTATTAAAGGTACAAAATTAATTTATTGTTTTTCAAAATAATCTTCATTGGCGTCTATGCACTTTTTCATTCGATGAAACCAGTTTTGAAAACTTTTGTGCCACTCCTCTGTGGTGACCTCTGAAACGTGTTTTTCATACTCCTCGACAGCCTCTTCTGGTGATGAAAATCGTTGACCGCGTAATTGGTTCTTAATTTTTGGGAACAGAAAAAAGTCACAAGGTGCCAGGTCGGGACTGTATGCAGGATGACTCATGAGTTCTACATTTTTCGCCTTCAAAAAGTCGTTTGTCTGTCTGGTCGTGTGAGAACTAGCATTGTCGTGGTGCAGGATGATACGGCGTTTACGGTTATTTTTACGGAGTTCGTCAATAACTTCCGGCAAACAAATGGTCGTGTACCAGTCACTATTCACTGTACGACGATTCTCTAAAGCAACAGTAGCCACGTGTCCAGTTTTATTAAAAAAAGAAGCAATCATCCGCTTAGATGCACTTTTCACGCGCGCCACTTTGGTTGGTTTCGGCTCATCTTGAAAGACCCATACGCTCGATTGCTGCTTTGTTTTGGGATCGTAGCAATAAATCCATGTTTCGTCACCTGTTACTATGTCCCACACCAAATTTGACGCACCTTCGTTGAATCTGGTAAGCATGGCACTGCACCAAGTGACGCGGTCCGTTTTTTGAGCCTCGGTCAAGTTGTGTGGGATCCACCGCGAGCACAGCTTTCTCACACCCAAATGTTTGTGTAGGATTAATTGTATTTGACTCATGCCTATTTCTAAGGATGCGCGAATTTCATGGTAGGTCACATGCCTGTCTGTTTCAATCATACGGCGCACAGCATTGATGTTTTTGTTGGTCACAGCGGTGGACGGCCGACCATCGCGAGATTCGTCACTGAGATTGATACGACCACGCTTGAATTCTGCAAACCAGCTTTAAATAGTTGTCTTGCATGGTGCTTCATTGCCAAAAGCTATTTCAAGCCGAGCGATGCTCTGTTGAGCTGTCAAATTACACTTAAAATCGTAGAAAATCATACTACGAAAATTTTCCCGAGTTAAATCCATGTTGATGCAGACACACAATTTTTTAAATGGCGCCACAAGGTAAAAACAAAAGACAGTCAGATGAAACAAACTGCATTCTACAGCCAAAGAGTTTTATTTTCAAATGTTGCAATAAATTTTTAAATATTGTTTAAGTAAGTGGCCAGTTCCGGAAACTTACAGTGCGCCCTATGTATAAATAAATAAGTAATAAACGCGATAAAACCGTATTAAAATAGTTTAATTTAATGAATAACAAACGCGAAAACATAAGAAATCATTATTCTCAGCTGTTGTATATTTATACTTATCCCCGTGTCTGTCTGTGTTTTGCTTATAATTTTCATTGTTTTCCTATCATCATGAGATCATTAAATGTCTTAAACCTTATTGTGTTCATTATTTTTTAAGATTCGTAACCGCAATTCAGTGATTCGGTTATTGGTTGAATTGAAATATCTTTTCAAACATTTATTGCAGTATGCGCGAAGGGCCTTCCCTTAACTTCCTGTATACATTATACACACTCTTTTAACTTTTTCGGCCATGCCCGATTTTGCCCCATTTGTGAAAAATGGTATTTCCAAAAAATTTAGCAAAAAGTTACAAACATACTTACAATACAAAATTATTTAATCTTTATAATAGGCTACTTGACTGTGTTCATACTTAGGCAATATTTGCATACGACACAATATATACACTAAAAAGTAACTGATTTTAAAAGCAACAACAAAATTGGCTGTAAATAAAGGCAGTAATTGGATTTTAAAGTTTTTTCAAGAAGAAAAGTGGGAGCGTGTTTGGGACGTCTTGCTATCTCTTTTGTTCACGAAACCAAGTGGCAGTGACGTCACTGCAGAAGTGCAGACAAACTGCATCCTTTTCTTTTTTTTTTTTGACAGTCTTATACTTATTTAAGAACAGATTTAAAAAAAAAATCTTTCCGTTTTCAGTTTATGTCAGTGAAATATTTAATAAAATAAATTTAATAGAATACCCAATTACATCAGTTTTAGAAAAATAAATGCGTATAAAAGGGAACTAGAAGATATTGCCGTGCAATAAGTCCGTCTTTGCTCCATAGGCTATGCTATTGTTATTGTAGATCATGTGTTTCTGTACCTATATGGGCAATAAAAATATTTTGTTTTGTATTGTACAAAGGATCCTTATCGCCCAAGCCATCTTTTCCAATATTAGAAAACATTAGAATACAATAAACATATTCATATGTAATTTCGCGCATCGATGTTTTGCGCACATAAAAAACATCTTGTAAAAATCTAAGTGCGCTATTTTTGAAATGTATGTATTATACTCGGTGAATTGATGGATTGTCGTTCGATATCGAATGTTTATCATACGTCTTAATCGGTGAGTCGAACAATTTTCATTCGATACGTTTCAAAAATAGCACTTCTGATGGCATCTTAAACAGTATAACGCAATGTTTTATGTAAGTCCTTTTTTATATGACCCGCCGCCTGCTTGACTTCAACCCTCCTAGGGAATGTTTTGCCCCATTGTTTTAAATAAGTAAATTGAGACCGCTATACCCAGTTTCCTATTACGCTCAAGGGTGGTTTTTCAATTTTTAATTTAAATTTTGAGGCAGGTTGTAGGGTAAAATATCACCCTACTGTACGGTTTGATAGAGCAAGTAAAACCGTCGTACACCGCTAGTTAGGTATATTTCTTAGTAAAATATTTTAATATCTTAGCATATTCGACTATCAATTTTGATCCGATAGTATAGAAGAGTTACAAGGTGAAGTCAATTATTTCCGAAACGCTATATTAAACCTAAAATTACATGTAATATGGACTTACATGAATGGATCACAACCATTAAAAAAAAATACCACTGAATCACATAATTTTCACTTTAATACTGGCACTTTAGTTTTTTTTTCAAAAATCACTTAACGGATTTGAAAGAAAATAAATTGTCTATACGCAAGTTTTTCCCGCGCCACATCACAATGAAAACGCGCGTTTCCGCTGGCATTCGATTTTCAAATAATTCGTTCAAGATGGCCGCGGTATGTTCTGTAATGAGCTAGTGTTGCAAAAGTTTCGGTTTGGATTTTATCGATATCGTAGTTCGTAATGTACCTAGTTTTCTCACATACGTTATTGTTTAAAAAGGAGCACAGATTAGAACTGACAACTTGAATATTTAAAAAAAGTTTAGAAGTTTTTGGGGTGAAAAACAACCTGAATTCAAGTCTTATCTACGTCCATACTTAATATTATAAGTGCGAAAGTCTGTCTGTCTATCTGTGTCAAACATAGGCTACTTTTTGACGCAGGCGGAACTGCGGAAAACAGCTAGTAACTAATAAATTGAATGTGATTTAATCAAAACTAGAATCGTTTATTTGAAGAATACTACAGAAATTACAGTGACACGTACACAACTTTATAAAATTTCTCACTTATATTACACAATAAAGCATTTTCATTTGAACAAAGCTATACAAATAGCGTATCGCTGATAAAGAAAGTAACAGTTTATTTGCAATGGTACAGTTTAAAGTAATAAGTAAACAATATGGCAGCACAATTAACCTTATTAGGTATGCAAAGGAAATAGAAACTATGCAATTCATAATAAACACAATTATGTTTATTGTCGATAATTATCGACATTTGCCCCAACACTAGCTTGACCGATGCAAGTACTGTCTGCTGTGACGCGCTTGTACACGCTAACGGCAAAAGATGTCACTACTCACACGCTATAGGGGGGTGAGAGTGATATGTCAACGAAAACATACTTACAGTATTGACATTGGGTAGTGTCGGCACCTCATTAAATACGTTTAAAGTATCCCTTTCTTTTAAGACCCAATACGAAGAGAACTAGAAAAAATTCATATTTTTCTATTCACTAGAACTTTGACTAAAAGTAATTCTAAGCTTTAAAACATATTGTGTAGGTTTGTTTGGTACATTCACAAGGTGCTGGCTCTCTTAAAATTGTAAAATTATTCAATATAACCATTAAAAAACGTGATATGAAATTATATATAAAATGACTTTCAGATTAATTTCTCTCTGTGAATATAGATCTGGGAAAAAATATTTGTATTGTGATCCCGAAGGTGACCGCCTTCTTCATTTTCTATAAAAAGATATAAATAAAAATATAAATCGTTTTATTACAAAAACCGAGTAATATCGCTTATGTCAAATATATGGGAAATATCATTTGCTTCGTATTGGGCCTTAAATTAAAGTTGTGTACAATTACGTCAACCGTGAAATGCAGAAGCTAGCGATTGTGTTAACAATTTAGTATGTGGCATGGCACACCTATACAACGTGGATAATAAGGGAACTAGACGCTAGAGTATGCGTAAATAAAATCTCGTGGTAATAAGCCTTTTGTAAGAAAGTATTTGTGAGGCTACACCGGGCGGAAGGCAGACGTGCGGGGTGCTTGGTTTCGGCCGTGGCTCCAACCATGGAGCACGAGCAATGACAAGCTCCGCCCACTTTTGTGTCGGCGAGGCGCCAATGATCACATCACTGCGGCATTTCAAACGGCATCTCCTCTTTGTAATTGCTCGATGGTAGAGGTATAGCTGTCTCTGCAGGTAATGGTTTGGTTTAGTTCACGCACAGGGTTCGAGCGTGTTTGCCATTGCAGCCGGGCTTCGGTGCTCAGTTGGGCAGGTCACGAGTACACTTACGGAATTCACAGTAACCTGACGATGAATTCCGAAATTTTGTTCGATAAGACACAAGTTCAAGATGGGGCCGCAGACCTGCGGTTGCAGAAGGCGTCAAAGTTGTCATTATACGTGTCGAATACCTGCGGTCTGAATTTTAAACCGTGTTAATTCCGATTTCAGAATAGACCACTCCTTTTCTTCCCATGGATATTGTAAATTTCACACGCGAAAGATAGATAATACCTACTAAAGGTGTGATTCTCAGACGGACACACTTTTATCTTTCATGTGCGCCATTTACGATACCCATGTGAAGAAAACGAGTGGTCTATTATTCTATTATAAATCTGAATCTACACGGCAAAGTTTTCTACCAAGACATAAAGACGTCAATTTCTTTAAATACACATAAATGGAAGTACCACACGAAAATTATTAAATATTAACGTAATGACGAGTCTACGAATTACAAATTCTGTGATGACGTCGGCACAAACGTACGCGAACACTTAAATATTTCACAACGCCAAAAATAGTAGATATTTTTAGAAAAAAAATAACTATATTTGGTGGCAGGTCGCACCTGCATCGTTTATTATTAATGAGATTTCGCGTATAACGTCTCGATGGGTGTACGAATGTTTTTGAATTTACTCAAATGTACCGGTTCACATGAGCAATAATGTGGCGCCGTAGTTTTGAAACGTATGAATTGTTCGAATCACCGATTATAACGAATGAAACTCATTCGATATCGAGCGAAATTCATTAGACTTTTCTTCGGTAAGTCGATTGGTTTTTTTTAAACATCATTCGATAAAAACGGGAACTCTTCATTCTACTCACCGATCTTGAATGAGTCATACTTAGTCCATGTAACCTCGTTGCTTCGCTCCTCACAACCTACCTCTACTTTAAGAGTTTAAGAAATTTTTAAAAGTTTAAGAAATTTTTCAAACTGTAAAATATTTTGAAGTGAGGACACTTCAAAATATTTTACAGTTTGAAAAATTTCTTAAACTTTCTCCATTTTGGACCAAACTAACTGCGAGTGGTCGCAATCCCATCTAAAGGATACAATTTTATTCGTAAACTAATATTATTAACGTGGACTGCAGCCACTACCACGAGATTTTACTAACGCAGACGCTAGCGATCTTAGTTACCTTCGTCGTACAAATAGTGGACATCGTATCTCTCTCTGTTCGTCGTATGATGCAGACATATAATGATAATTTTAATAACATTGATATTTTAGCATGCAGCTCACAAAAAATTAAAAAAGATGGTCATTGAGGAGTTGAGAGGTTGTTTTGTTTGTTTATTTAATTTATTGTTTATATAAATACTTATAGTATTGTTTAGACATTAACTTCTTGTTACGTTTCGTCACTTTTTTTGTGTCTTTTCAGTTTTTCTTAATTGTAAGTAGGAGTAGTTGGTTGCCACAGTCGGATATGTAAATATGCGAACAATGCTGTGAGCTGCATGCTAAATGACTGAATTTAAGTAATAAATATAATGTAGCTGTTTGTAAATAAATAGTACCGTACTATCCGCTAGAGGCGCTGTACAGGTTTGCCATGCTAAATTGTTTCAGTCGCTAGCGTCTGCGTCAATAAAATCTCGTGATTTACGTACAAGACGGGAGATGAAGTCGAATGCGAAATTTGTCTAAAAATGGCGTACGTACTTAAAGGGTTAGGGTACGACTTACCTATATTAATGAATGAATGAATGGAATAACCATTACCGCTAAATCTAGATTTTGAAGCGTAAGCTAAAGGTCACTGGGAAGCAAGTTCTAACGTAAGGAATCCATACTTAATATTATACGGCTGTAGGTGACTTTTATATGTATATTTTTTTTGTTGTATAATATTTATATAATTACAATAATATTTTATATGTATATTTATAACTATTGAAATCATATATATAAATTATACAATATATATAAGCGAAGTTCTTGCACGGTCGGATAATGTTGTGACGTGCCGTGCCAAGCGCAAGAATAAAGTGTGCGCCCCATCGCATTATCTTCGTTGCATACAAAATGTAGATAGATTCACAGGTTGCGCAGGCGCAATACTAAGCTGACAGTCGAGATTTGCTACCGACGCGAAATCATATTTTTCTATCGTTTCCATTGTGCTTGTTGTGCTATAAACGTTCTCTTTACTATTCTCCTTACTCCTTCCGACTTTACTTCTGTTGTGTGTGACTTTTGTGAAGTGGTGAATAAACCCTGCGCCCTATGTAACTGGATTTCATTATCACTTACATTCCTCTGGACTGACCACTCGAACAGAAGCTTTGGATATTGTAAGGTAGGATTGCCTTATACCTATACGCCTGCCTTGCCTATACGGCTAAATCGCTTAACGGATTTTGATAAAATTCGAATGAATAAAGTTGAAGACACAGGGTCAAACATAGTTTTTGACGCAGGCAGAGCTGCGGGAAACAACTAATTTAAAAATAAATTAAACGAAACATCCATTTACATTGGTTTATTTCTAAATGATGAAGAAATATTTAATAACAAGATGTCCATATATCTTCGACCCAGCGGTAGAACTTGCATTTCTAAATGGAAAATAACTTATTAAAAATGTACAATTATCTACTGAAGTTTTTTACTTATAAATATTTCCCGAATAGAACAAGAGATGTGGCTTTACAATTTTTTGGATTTTTGGTTCGTAGAAAATAAAAAATAAAAAAACTTATAAAATATATAAGCCCGTTGTCCGCCCGAATGTTAAGAATTTTGTCTGTTTCATTTCAAGATGGTCTTCTTCAGCTACCGTCGAATAAAAATCTGAAACAAAAATAAAATTATTTTATTGCCAGTCTCCGCATTCAAATTCTGACTGACTGAAATTATCATATTTTACACAATTTATAAAAAACACCTCAACGTACCAAACTGCCTAGGTAGGATACAGTGGTTAAAGCTTTTGCCTGAAGACCCAGAGGTCGTGGGTTCGAATCCCACAAGAATACTTTGTTTAGTTGTTTCCACTTTGGTTAGGGCTTGATTGTCTGATAATAAAGATGATTCTGTGCTTGGAATAGAATAATTCATATAGAGGAAAAATAATTGACACGATCGATTTGGTAGAAAATAGTATTAGATACCCTACTAATATTATAAACGCGAAAGTTTGTTACTCTTTTACGACTAAACCGCTGAATTGTTTTTCATGAAATTTGGTACGGATATAGTTCAAGACCCGGGGTCAAACATAGGCTACTTTTTGACGCAGGCGGAGCTGCGGGAAACTGCTAGTACGTTAATAAAAACATATCATCTTATGCTTTTATTACAAATGTATGATTATCTTCATAACCTTGGTTTTTGTGCATCTTCACATAATATGTTGTATGAGAATGTTTTTTGTATGAAATAAATAAATAATAGCAGAAAATTACAAAATCAAAAGATTTTGACATAACGAGAGAATAGGGTAGGTTAAAATACGACTTGAAGAAGGATTCCTTGAGAAAGAAACCATAGTTTGAGTTGGTACGAATGGAATATGAAAGAATGATCGATGATAAGAAGTGATCGGATAATCGGGCGCTAATATATCTAAACTTATTTTTTATTCCTACTAAAGAATAATTATAAGTGACTTAAAGTTGTTTTTACGAAATTGTTCAATCCCGGAAATGAGGGTTACTTATTAATTGGGTATTCTACTCATTTTTATATTCTCTTTTAAATCAATATTTTTAGTACCAGGAACAGAAATAAGAAATAATTTTTGTAATCCGTTCAAAAATATATAAGTTACAAGCCTTTGAAATACGGAGGAAAAAGTAACCATCAAAAAAACAAGAAAAGGATGCACTGTGTGTGCAGTGACGTCACTGTCACTTGATTTCGTGCGTACGAATGAGATAGCAACACGTCCCCACCACGCTCCCACTTTTTATCATGAGAAAATTTTAAATGCTAATTACTGCTATAATTAACAAACAATTTTGTAATATTTTCAGAATCGGTTACTTTTTAGTGTATATTTTGTTTAGTATGACAATATTAATCAAGTATAAACACAGTCAAGTAGCCTATTCAGGATATCCACATTATTCTTTCTGGGAAAGTTTAGATATATAAGCGCCCGATTATCCGATCACTGATGATAAGTCAAGATTTAAATAATGATATATAGCGGAATATTAGACTTCACAAATATTTAGCTAGAGTCGACTCGCTAAAAAACCTTAAACATACATATACATAAAGCCCGAACAGGAAAATAAAAACTCTGCATGGCGTCGCTACTGATCGCCTTTAGGTGGCAACATGTTGTATGTGTCATGTCAACAACTAAATTGACAATGTTATTTAATGAAATAGAAATCAATCCTTCGTTTTTATTCCATTAATCACTTTTCTCGCATTACTATGAATTATTTATGCCATTTTGATAAATAAATCGTAGAAAATAAATAATTACAAAATACACAACGTACACTCTTGTCTCTTTTGGCAGATGATGTTGAGATGACGGAATGTTATATGAATGCCTAGTTGCCATTAAAAGCAATTAGTCCAATATTTTTTCCGCAATATGGCGAAGGTTGCTATTTTATTGTTATATATATACAAACCTCAAAGCCACACCTCTCGATATTCTACAATAATCGCTTCATCGGTCGATCTCTCCGAATACGACGTCCAAAGTACCGATTATCGCGACAATGTCCGCTAACATCGAATTCTTGCCGATTTTCTCCAAAGCGGCGAGATGAGCGAAACCTGGCGCTTTGATTTTACATCTGAAACAAAAAAAATCTAGTTATAAAATACTAGCTGTTTCCCGCAGCGTCAAAAAATTGCCTATGTTTTACCGCGGGTCTTAACTATATTCATACCAAATTTCATCAAAATCCGTTCAGCGGTTTGGCCGTGAAAGCGTAATAGACAGACAGACTTTCGCATTTATAATATTAGTAGTGATTAGTATGGATGACTGTTATCGCGGCTGGGTAAATGAAACTCCTGAGACCGGCACAAATGATGGAATGGAAGATATCTTTATTACTCTTACATTAGCTTATATACTAGTAAATACATGTACAGTGGAGGGGCTGCTAGCTGAGCTTGACATACGTCCTCTGGGATTTACATGTTAACGCCAAACGGCCAAACCGCTGAACGGATTTTGACAGACAGATAGACAGACTTTCGTATTTATATTAATATTAGTATTAGGGAGTATGTATTTTGAATAGTATTGATTTCCTAGTTACAACTATAGGGTCCATCGAACACATTTTTTTTAAAGTACATAGTTATAACAACAGATTATAGATCGTAGTGTATATATATGTATTTAAGTATATATATTTAAACATTTGTATGTTTGTTTATTAATGACCTCTCCTCTCTCGGGTCTATTGTAAGAGATTCCATGTAGCACCTTTGTACTAATTTATCTTAATACTCTGTATACTGTTTTTCGAGGAGCTCGTCTGTAAAGCGCGACCCGCGTATCCGTAGCGAATGCGCGTGTTAAGCGACGGCGTGACGCGACTACTATTGGATGGGTCGCCATTTTAGTGACATTTTCTTTCTTAAGCTCCTCCGTGCTTCCGAAGGCACGTTAAGCCGTTGGTCCCTGTTACTATCGATAGATAGCAATCGTGAGGCTGTGTCAGATTCCTTGGGGTAGCCTGAAAAATTCTGACAGTATTTGCCACTAACACACCTCGGATCATGTTCCTGTTGGTCTGGTTTCCCTTTAAAATTATCGGCTTTGGGATTCACCCGAAACTTCTCAGACTATTTGAGGATTATTTTTCTGATCGGTCACAATATGTCCAACTGTTTGGCTTTCAATCTGAACCTTACCAGGCTACCTCTGGGGTAGTTCAGGGCAGCACCCTCGGTCCGACCTTGTTCCTCCTAATGATCAACGACCTGCCCATGGTGGTCAGAGAGACGCAATGCCTTCTGTTCGCGGATGACGTGAAGCTGTTCATGGGTGTAAATAACGCCCAGAATTGCGATGCGTTGCAGCGGGATATAGATAGGGTGGTTGAGTGGAGTCAACATAATTGTTTAGATTTAAATGTTTCTAAATGTAAAACAATCACATTTACAAGATCACCCTCTCCAATCGTTCATTCCTACACAATTATAGATACTCCAATGCAACGTGTCACACAAATAAGAGATCTAGGTCTTTTATTGGACGCTAAGCTGACTATGAACACTCACATAAATATTATTTGTAAGCGAGCTTATAAAGCTTTGTTATGCGGCAGTCTTATCAGTTCTCTGATCGGCGTGTCATTATTGCCCTGTACTTTTCGTTTGTGCGTAGCATTTTGGAATATAACTCCATAGTGTGGGATCCTCACGAGGAGAAATACAGGCAAATGCTTGAGCGAGTGCAAAAGAGATTCGCCCGTTCTTTATATAAAAAAATGTATGGATATTATCCCTTTCTATATCCGTCGCTGTATGTATCAGGTATGGTAGGCTTAGATACATTGGAGCTTAGACGAAAATGCAGCATACTACTTCATTACTACTTGCTACTAAATGGAAAAATCGACAACCCACCAGCTCTGGCTTGGTGCAGCTTTTATACCCCAGTGGTCTATAGGCAATTACGCAACCGGCCACTGCTCGTGGCTGCGACGTCGGCCACGGATACCCCACTAACCAGGCCCCGGTACTCTTTGGCGCTTTGATTGCTCATTTGCCAAACGTAGATATATTTTATGATAAGCTGAAATCCTTTGTTCATGAGTCTCATAAACCTGTGTAATTTGTCCTGTCCTAACTCACAGCACGCATTGGGACACTGTAAGTGCTGTCAGTGTTTGTATAAAATAAATAAATAAGTAAAAAGGGTTAATTGTAATAATCAGTTCCGCCAAATCTAGGACCACGACTTACTACGTACCCTAGTCTCCGAAGCGTAAGCTGACGACGCAACTAGGAATACACGCTAGGATAAGGATGACTCTGTATCCTGTTTTTATTTTGTGCATATAAAACACAACGAAAGGCAACTACACAACACAAAATAGTAAATAAATATTTACCTGTAAGGTTTAGAACCTCCATCCGAAACGAGGTAAACACCAAATTCGCCTTTAGGGGCCTCCACCGCAGTATAAGTAGATCCGGGGGGCACTTGGTACCCTTGAGTGAACAGCTTGAAGTGGTGAATTAGGGCCTCCATTGATGTCTGTTAAAAAAAATACAAATAAAAAAAAATATATAGCCCGACCAGGAAAACAAAAACCCCTGCATTGGCGTCGCTACTGATCGCCTTTAGATGGCAACATGTATGTGCCATGTCAACAACTAAATTGACAATGTCATTTAATGAAATAGAAATTAATCCTTCGTTTTCATTCGCATCAAATATTATGACATCTTTGATATCACTTTTCTGTCATTACTATATATTATTTTTACCATCTTGATAAATATTTTTATTTCATAATCACAAAATACACAACGTCCACTCCTGTCTCTTTTTGGCAGATGACATTGAGATGACGGAATGGGTCTTGAATACCTAGTTGCCAGTAAAAGAAATTTGTTCTAATATTTTTTTCGGAATATGGCCTAGGCTGCTATTTTCCTGGTCGGGCTAGTCTTTTAACCTCCTCATTCCAATTAGAACAATGACAGACAATTACGAAAAACAATTCGAGTACACATTGCATCGATTGAGTAAACGTGCAAATAACATTAGTTCGACATAGCATGACAACACGACGACGAACGACATACAACGTTGCTTCTAAATATGATTGAAATCCGTTCATAAATAACGGTATACCAAATCTTTCCCCTTTTTTGCCCTCATTCCCCGAACTTCCACCGACCAGATGGTCAGATGACCTGTAAAAGGTCGCAGGCAGACGATGAGCGCAGGCCGCTTACAACCGGTCATTTCGGAAATCATTAAGAGAGGCCTATGCCCATCAGTGGACTGACTACTGCTGATGATATACAAAATAGGCATCAATAATAATATGCAAGTTTCCACTAAGAACTAATCAGAGAGAAGACACTCTAATCATTAAATTAGATAGATATGTATAGTATGTATTAATTGATTGTAGGTTTATTTATTGACTGTTGTGTAAGGATGATAGTTTTAGTATTTTATTACTGTACCGCCTTTGTTTGTTTTCACTTTTATCCTATCTACCCTAAGGTTGGCTAGAAGAAACTGCAATAGCGATAAGTCCGCCTTTGTACTCAATATTCTAAATGTATTACTTTTAATTTTAATTTTGTGATTGGTACAATAAAGTGTATATCTATCTATCTATGTAGGATTGAAAAATATAAACCATATATCACAAAAACTAAAGATTGTTGCTATTTTTAGAAAATAAATCGACAAAATGGCTATTTAGCCATTTTGTCACGAGACACTGAGCACCAATCAGAAGCGATTACGTCATATCTTACAAAACATCATCGTTGTTGTTGATGTCGACGTTTTACAATAGTCACTTTCCATAGGAAACAGTCAAATCAGGTAAACAAATGTGACCATCTGACATTGACACATGTTTCTCAATGGCATAATGGTTTTAATATTTGTTTCATGGCAGCTGTACACTCTCGTTTGAATGTGGGCTAATTAAACCTCTCGAGTCTTAATATGACAGTTCTGCCCGTCCATATAAAGTCAAGACTCAAGAGGCTTAACTGGCCCACACTTCTTAACCTTATTTCTGTATGGCACTGCGAGAGTGTACAGCGACAAAAAGTTATGACGTCATTCGAATCGCCACGACAGCGCACAGCGTTTTACGCACGATATTCAAAATGTGTTTGTTAAATACAAAATACATAAGATTGAAGTATTGCAAAAAAAAAAATAACATTTTTTGAATACACTACACAATGACGTATAACTACATTTTAAAATTTAGTAAACCAGCCTATTATACTACTGCAAACAATACCTTCATTTCCTCCCTAGATGGCGGTGTCAGTTTAGCGTCATCAGTCTTCACTTCGCCCGGCGGCATTTGGTTCAGACATTGATCTATGATGCGAAGGGACTGTCTCATCTCCTCACAACGGCATAAGTATCTAAGAACAAGATTATCGATAAAAAATATCATTGACAACAATTTACAAAACACTGATAAAGAAAATACTAATAAATAACAGTTTTTTTTTTCGTCCAACAATTAACTAAACACTGATATAGACAATACTAAACTATGTAACATTAAAAAAAAAAATATTCATACATAATGAATTCATCTAAACTTTTTTGACGAGTAACTGAAACACTGTAAAAAAAAAACGGTGCGAGTCGAACTCGCGCACGAAGGGTTCCGTGACATTATGTATGAACATCGCAAAAAAAAATCATGTCTGTTGTATGGGAGCCCCCATAAATATTTGTTTAATTTTAATTTATTAATTTTTTTATTTTATTTTAAGTAAATATACATAGGGCGCACTGTAAGTTTCCGGAACTGGCCACTTACATAAACAATATTTAAAAATTTATTGCAACATTTGAAAATGGAACTCTTTGGCTGTAGAATGCAGTTTGTTTCATCTGACTGTCTTTTGTTTTTACCTTGTGGCGCCATTTAAAAAATTGTGTGTCTGCATCAACATGGATTTAACTCGGGAAAATTTTCGTAGTATGATTTTCTACGATTTTAAGTGTAATTTGACAGCTCAACAGAGCATCGCTCGGCTTGAAACAGCTTTTGGAAATGAAGCACCATGCAAGACAACTGTTTATAGCTGGTTTGCAGAATTCAAGCGTGGTCGTATCAATCTCAGTGACGAATCTCGCGATGGTCGGCCGTCCACCGCTGTGACCAACAAAAACATCAATGCTGTGCGCCGTATGATTGAAACAGACAGGCATGTGACCTACCATGAAATTCGCGCATCCTTAGAAATAGGCATGAGTCAAATACAATTAATCCTACACAAACATTTGGGTGTGAGAAAGCTGTGCTCGCGGTGGATCCCACACAACTTGACCGAGGCTCAAAAAACGGACCGCGTCACTTGGTGCAGTGCCATGCTTACCAGATTCAACGAAGGTGCGTCAAATTTGGTGTGGGACATAGTAACAGGTGACGAAACATGGATTTATTGCTACGATCCCAAAACAAAGCAGCAATCGAGCGTATGGGTCTTTCAAGATGAGCCGAAACCAACCAAAGTGGCGCGCGTGAAAAGTGCATCTAAGCGGATGATTGCTTCTTTTTTTAATAAAACTGGACACGTGGCTACTGTTGCTTTAGAGAATCGTCGTACAGTGAATAGTGACTGGTACACGACCATTTGTTTGCCGGAAGTTATTGACGAATTCCGTAAAAATAACCGTAAACGCCGTATCATCCTGCGCCACGACAATGCTAGTTCTCACACGGCCAGACAGACAAACGACTTTTTAAAGGCGAAAAATGTAGAACTCATGAGTCATCCTGCATACAGTCCCGACCTGGCACCTTGTGACTTTTTTCTGTTCCCAAAAATTAAGAACCAATTACGCGGTCAACGATTTTCATCACCAGAAGAGGCTGTCGAGGAGTATGAAAAACACGTTTCAGAGGTCACCACAGAGGAGTGGCACAAAAGTTTTCAAAACTGGTTTCATCGAATGAAAAAGTGCATAGACGCCAAGGGAGATTATTTTGAAAAACAATAAATTAATTTTGTACCTTTAATAGTATTTTTTCATATTCATTCCGGAAACTTATAGTGCGCCCCACGTATAACTAAACATACTGTGAATATTTCGATCCTAGCGTGTATTCCTAGTTGCGTCGTCAGTTTACGCTTCGGAGCCTAGGGTACGCTGTAAATCATGGTCCTATATTTGGCGGAACTGATTATTACAGCGGAGCGACTGCCGTCTGACCTCCGTAACCCTTTTTACAGGGAAACCAGACCAACAGGAACATGACCCGAGGTGTGTTAGTGGCCAACACTGTCAGAATTTTTCAGGCTGCCCCAAGGCATCTGACACAGCCTAACGACTGCTATCTATCGACAACAACCGGGACCGACGGCTTAACGCGCCTTCTGAAGCACGGAGGAGCTCAAGATAGAAAATGCCACTAAATGGCGACCAATCCAATAGTGGTCGCGTCACGCCGTCGCTTGACACGCGCATTCGCTACGGATACGCGGGTCGCGCTCGACTAACGAGCTCCTCAAACCGGCCTGTTGCCGTTATCAATGTCGAGCAAAATGAGGCAAAAAAAAAAAAACACGTTTGTTGTATGGGAGCCCCCTTAAATATTTATTTTATTCTGTTTTTTAGTATTTGTCGTTACAGCGGCAACAGAAATTCGTTTTCTGTGAAAAATTCATGTTCATGAGATACATCCTGGTGACACATGGCGAAGTCTTAGTAATAGGGGGTTTTACCCCTTGGGTATGGAACCATGAAAACAATCGAATAACCACTGGCAACATAATAAATACGAAGAAAGGTTGAAAACATTCTGCTATTTTTAACATATTTTTAATTAAGTATAATAAAGTTTATTTTGTAAGTAATTTATTTGTAATTTAATTAAAACTAAATAAAAACTAAGACCTAATATGAAAAACAAACCTAAATATATATTTTTAATTAAGGCAAATATCCTCGCGTAATGAATTAGTTTCGCCATTCGACGATGAAATGCTGCCAGCATCTTCGGCACGATGCCGCAGGGACAGTTTTTGTACTGAGTTTTTTTTTTATTTAGGCGAATTTTTTTTATAATTTTTTTTTCATTTCATTAGATAAGTTCTTTTGTTTTAAATTTTTTTTTTTTTTTGTTGAAATGGTTTAGTTTTTACACATAGTTCAAATTTTACCAGTAGATAAAAATACTCATGTATTTATTAAAACTCACCTATCATAGCAATCGCCGTTCGTACCAATGGGTACGTCGAACTCCAAGTGTTCGTAAGCGTCGTACGGCTGCGTCTTACGCAAGTCCCATTTTATGCCGGAGCCTCGGAGCATCACACCGCTAGAGAAAAAAAAAACAAACGATTAAGAATTTTTTTGTATAATTCGCAAGAAATCACTGGTTTTTTAGAAGTCAAAATATATTTAATTGATTAACAATTTATTTAATAGGCTAGTTTCCATGGTCAAAAGACTAACATTAAAATTAGTCCGTCATTTAGGGAATCAAAATATATATGTGACGTATTTTTTCTTTTGTCAATTGAGCGACAAATTGTAAAGATATAACGCATCAAAGTTTAGGAGTGGGGGCTCGTGACGTCACATATTGCGAAAAAGTGTAGCACACTGTGACGTCACACGGAACTTTAACGCGCCATATCTTTACCATTCTTTGTGTAATTTTCAAAAGAAAAAATACGTCTTCAATAATTTTTGATTATTCTGACGGACTAATTACATTTTTTTAGGAAACTAGCTATTGATTCAGGCGTGACTTCGCTGAAGTTAAAGTTACCTCATTAGTTTGCGATCTTAATTTGGTAAGTGTTTGTAAGTTGTCAGGAGTAACCCGTAATCGACGAGCGTGTATGACGAGAGTGATGAGCGTAGAAGAAGCGAGGGAAGTCTGTAAGGATCGTAGCAAATGGAAATCCTAGTCTCTGCCTAGCCCTACGGGAACGAGGCGTGATGGTATGTTTGTAAGTAAAAACTCTTTATTGCACCAAAGACAATACAAAACAGATAAAATAATATTTGTGACAAGATGTACAACAGGCAGTCATACCAAACTTTATAAATATATTAACTACTAGCTGTTTTCCGCAGCTCCGCCTGCGGTACATAGCCTATGTTACTCGGGGTGAATGTAGCTTTCCAATGGTGAAAGAATTTTTGAAATCGGCACAGTAGTTTTTGAGTTTATTCATTACAAACATACACACAAAAATACAAATCTTTCCTCTTTATAATATTAACTAGCTGTGCCCGCGACTTCGTCCGCGTGGAATAGTTATTTTGGGAATCATGGGCGAGCGCTCATCACGCGGCGCGTGTGAATTTTGTTTCAGAGTTATTTTAAAATTGTATTAACTTATAAGATGTTTATTGAAATAAGGTGATGTCAAGGACAATTTTGTTCACAGTTAAATACCCTTAATCAATAACACATTTATTTGGATAAAGATTAATATTAATAAGTTGATACAACTCTGACAAATAATTTGTAATAACGCATTAATTTCGACCAAATTTAATTATCATAAAAACTGTTATTGTAAGTTAATCTTAAAAGATACACATATACTGTCGCGGACATTTTTTTAGATAATTTAAAGAGGAATAATTCTTTCATACATATTTTTTGGGTATCTCGAACGGTTTTCGCAGCGCACGCAACGGAAGCCCTCAAAGATGAATAATTTCCCCCGTTTTTTCCACATTTTCGGCTGTTTTTTCGCTCCTATTAGTCGCAACGTGATGTTATATAGCCTAAAGCCTTCCTCGATAAATGATCTATCCAACACTAAAATAATTTTTCAATTCGAACCAGTAGTTCCTGAGATTAGCGCGTTCAAACAAACAAACAAACTCTTCAGCTTTATAATATTAGTATAGATGTAGAAAACATATATATTCTCAAACGTCGCCTATATCCTTAGTTCTTCGACGCCAGAGATCGGTGGTCCAATTTTGAATGAACTCAAAAATCACCATTCAAGATCATACTAGTTGCTTAAAAAGTATAGTTTCTGAGCCCAAGGCAAAATTCTATTTTTCACCCTTCACGAAACATAATTGGCATTTTCCTGTTTTTCTCCTCCATTTATACCGGCTTTCGGCACCTAACTTTGGTCCTTTGAACCTTTGAGACGGTTTGTGGACAACACGTCTCCGAAGACAAAATTCTCTCGTCCGAGAATTTTGTAGCGAACACATACATACTTGTGTAGTATTCTGGTCACTTAAAAAGTATGGATTCTAAATCCAGCGTATTCCAGGGTAAACCAAACAATGTCTATTTTTCTGCTCGAGTTTTCGACAAATTTATCCCAGTTTCGAGACCTTTATCCTGCTTTTGCACGCTTTTGTGACGTCAAACCTGTGAAGATATTTCAAAAATATTCACCTGAATCCGTAATTGAGGGCATCTTGCGCTGTAACGACACCAATATCCTTGGTCCTTTGAACCCAGAGACGGTTGGTGGTCAACACGTCTTCAACTTCGTCGAGACGCTCCGAGAATTTCGTAGCGAACTCGTAGATATCGTCCATTAGACCTAAAGGCATGTCCTGCAAAAAATTAACACTTGAAAAAACAGAAAAGAAACGAATCGAGATAAAATTAAATTAAATTGATTATATTATTTTTTCAATATAGGATATAAATATCAATTATTGACGTCAATTTACTTATATTAAGTTTACGACCACTTCCAAAGCGCAAGTGGAGAAGTAGCGGCGCCACAAACTGCACTGCAGCGTTTTCTTCAAAACGTCAATTAAAAAAGGAAGTAGTCTTCTTCGTCTAAGCAAGTTTAACCCGAGAATATACTGTTAATCCAACTAAAATTCCGGTATAAGGACTCTGTCTCCAGAATATAAAATCTCTGCCATCGGTTTTTTATGCTTAGATTAGTTACTCTTGGATAAAAACGATGATGAAATCGGCCCTAAATCGTTCATTTTTATTTCACTAGGGTAAATAAGCGAATTGTAGTAGATGTTTAACAAAATACAGTATTATCTTTTCATTCTCAAACAAAACTGACTAGATTATATATTCCATCACTTATAGACAGAATTTATACTTTTTCTTACCAAAGAAACGCCGCCAGGCCTTATATAAGCAGCGTGCATCCTAGAACCTCGAAATGTCAGAAGAAGTTCTTATAGATAAATAGGTAGTTAATAAGTATTTCCTTACCCCTTTCTTACTAGATGCCTTAGGGCAGCCTGAAAAATTCTGACAGTGTTGGCCACTAACACACCCCGGGTCACGTTCCTGTTGGTCTGGTTTCCCTGTAAATGGGGTTACGGAGGTCAGACGGCAGTCGCTCCAGTCGTACCCCAGGCTCCGAAGCGTAAGCTGACGACGACGCAACTAGGAATACACGCTGGGATGAGGAAGAAGTATTTTCTTACCAAATAAACACCGCCAGGCCTTATATAGGCAGCGTGCATCCTAGCACCGCTAACTCTTTCGTAAAACTCCATCATCTTCTCTCTCTCTTCGAAAAGCCAAAAGAAGGGAGTTAAAGCGCCGATGTCAAGAGCGTGCGTGCCAACAGCCATTATGTGGTTCAGTATACGTGTGATTTCCGCAAAAAGGGCTGGGGAAAGAAAAAATACTGTCACAAAAAGTATATCTTTACACTAGCAGCCCGTCACGCCTTTCTCCTAGCCTATAGCCTTCCTCGATAAAAAGGCTATCCAACACTAAAATAAATTCAAATCGGACCAGTGGTTCCTGAAATTAGCGCGTTCAAACCAACAAACAAACTCTTCAGGTTTATAATATTAAATATTTATAATACTAGTAGTACTATGAACAGATTAAATAAAATTCTTCCGTCCGATCGTTTGACGTTACAACCATGTAAGACGCCGAGTTTTAAAAATAGTTAAAAGAAACTCGCAAGGTTGGTTATTTACTGTATCTGCGTCATATTCGTCGCAGCGGCCGGGCGGCCGAAGCGACATCCTTGCATTATTTCGCTTTCGATTTTTACCCTAAATCTGCGTGGTCAGGTATCTGTTTCGGGTGGGAGAGTGTGAGTGTGCGTCCTGTACGTTAATACTATTATATAATTCTGTGTCAAAGGTACAATGTTTGTGATAGTGTAGTGTAGCTAACTTACTTTTTAACTTATTTTAATTTTCATGGTAATTTTAATTCTATTAATTTGTTATATGGTTTTATTTATTATTATTTTTTAGCTTTTGACGTTTGACTTACTGCGGATATATTTAGCTCTGATAGGCACATCGATGTTCAGAAGTTTCTCCACAGCGAGACTGTAACATTGCTCGTTGCACATCATAGACACGTAGTCTAGGCGATCGAAGTAGGGCAACGCTTGAGTGTATGTTTTGTACTCGATCAGCTTTTCCGTGCCTCGGTGGAGGAGACCGATGTGTGGATCTGCTGCGCGTACAGTCTGTAAATAATTACAAGTGGAAATATTACATGAACATGAAATAAAAAGGGATTTCTTTTTTGTTTTTTTATTTTACACCTAACATTTCAAACACTTTACAGCGTTCAAGGTTCAATCTCGCAGTATTGGCTCACAGTATCCAAGGGTCTTGCAGTCTTCAGTTGAGAAACACGTGATACCTACATTGTATCTTTTATATCTAAGATCTTATTTGTATCTAATTGCCATGTTTGTTGCAAATAAAGTTTCATTGATTCATTCATTTGAGTTTAAGATTACATTTATGTCTGGATGACGACTTTTTCAATGATTTTTGACATCTTTTGTAACCCGTGTTTGGCAAAAAATGAAATAAACGAGTTTGAAATTTTTTTCCTTATTTGCTTCAAGAAGAGGCCTATTCTCAAGACAGAAACTGAGAGATAGCATAAAGAATTTAGACACTAGGATCAAACAACTGTCGTTTGCTTCAGGCTGACCTCGACAGAGTGTCCATTCTTTCTAATTTTTTTCAAATCAAAAATGAAATTAAAATATTAATTCATTGCAATATATATTTATTTAGGTACATTCAATTACTTATTAACAAGTAAAAATATATAAGGCAGAGAAGTTTTTTGAAAAATTGCACTTCTGAACTTATAATACACAACTCAAGCTACGGTGAGATCTATTCTATATATTTTAATTACCTCTATCCTGCTCCAACACAGGTCTCAGTACTCCGTGGGCGGCGGGGTGTTGAGGTCCAAAGTTGAGCAATATGTTGCGGACCCGCTTTTGAGCAGGGGTCACTTTCTGACCATCGATATTGGCAAGTGAAAGTACGATAATCTAGTCTTATTTTACTAACTGACTTAACCCAGACCCAGAGGTCGTGGGTTCGACTCACTTTTTACTGTTGGTGCCGTTTGCCCAAAAGCGGTTATTAAAAACTGACGCCAGGGTGCATTGGGTCGATTGACCATGTAACTTTACTTTCTTACCCATCGATATTGACAAGTGAATCTAATTTTACTAACTGCCTCTATGGAGTGATCAATGACTTAGCCTGCAAAGCCATTGTTCGAAAAACTGACACCAGGGTGTACAGGGTCGTTAGACCATGTTACCCACTCGATATGGATGAAATGAGATGAGAAGCTTCTTCAAATGTTATGATATTTAAAGAAGAAAGTTTGAGAATAGCATCAAATAATTTCTAATGTTTTCGCGATTGTTACAAATTAAACTATTTCGGTTTTTATCGTGTTTTATTATTTATTTCTTTACACTTAACGTTTCAAACAATTTGCAGCACTCATGGTCGATCACGAGGAGCTAAGATGAGAGAGGTCTACTCTTTCTTTCTAGTTTTTTTTTTAATTACCTCTCCGTCGAGCTCCAGCACAAGTCTCAGTACTCCGTGGGCGGCGGGGTGTTGAGGTCCAAAGTTGAGGATCATGTTGCGGACCTGCTTTTGAGCGGGAGTCACCACACCTGTAATGTGTATGTAAATTAATGGTTTTTAAGATCGATGGTATTAAAGTAAATATAAGTAGGAAACATAGAAATGGCTAGAGATAGAAAAATGTGGAAGGCACTAAAATACCGTGGCAAGGTTTTTTCTTGTCATCACCATCATTTCGTGTAGGTTACATTGTCAATCGACCATGTACACCATGGTGTCAGAGTTATTCGGAACCGCCTCTCGGCCTCTGATGTGGTTCCTTTACTTTAAAAACTTACTTCCTTTTCCTTTTTTTTTTTCTTGTAATTGCTTTTATTTGACAATGTATCCTTGTTGTGCAATAAAGTGTTATGTATTGTGTGCACGAATCACAATATGATTATAGCCCGACCAGGGAAATAAAAACCCTGCATTGGCGTCGCTACTGATCGCCTTTAAGTGGCAACATGTGTCATGTCAACAACAAAATTGACATGTCAATGTCATGTAATGAAATATAAATCAATCCTTCGTTTTCATTCACATCAAATATGATAACATCTTCTATATCACGTATATTCTTTTTACCATTTTGATAAATATTTTTATTTCATAATCACAAAATACACAACATCCACTCCTGTCTCTTTTTGGCACTTCATGTCTCTTGATGACATTGAGATGACTTGAATACCCAGTTGTCAAAATAAGAAATTAGTTCTAATATTTTTCCGCAATATGGCCAAGGCTGCTTGCTATTTTCCTGGTTGGGCTATACATTATGATACATTTCAAATCATATTCTTTTTTCTCAAATAAGTAAAAACCTACTTTAATTTGTTCATTGGGGCCAATTTGGAAGTATCCTGAACTCAAAATGTTCAGGGAGAATATGAGTAGAAAGGGTGTTGAGATGGAAATGGATAGAACTTATATACTATCGGTCTTTAAAGGTCACTTGAAATGAATCGCAATAAGATCACAATTTAAAACATTAAAATAAAAAAACTTTTTATTAACTCCTTTACCTTATTACCAGTTCGACAATTTATTATTATTTTATACCACAGAGCAAATATAAATTTGGGTTTGCTGGCAAATCCATGGCAAACAATAAAGGCTTTTTATCTTTATTTTTATCAAGGGTTCAAGTCCCACAGGAAGCATACTTTGTTTAGTTGTTCCCAGTTTGGTTGGGGCTTGGATCACCTGATTGTCTGATAATAAAAATAATTAATTGCTTCGGAAGGCATATTTTATTTATTTATTTTTAACATCATGGCCTTTTTAGTCTTAGATAGTATATGAGTATTAGATAGAATATGATTTTATGATTGGTCTGGACCTTGGATTTAATCTACATATATTTGTTATAATATCTTTGATTTTTAACAAAAAAAAAAATTATAATAAAGTATCTATTGTTAAGTTAGTATCCCATAATGTGTTATGGGAGTCTCAAACTTACTTTGGGGCTAACTCATCTGTTTAATTTGTATATACTTACTTATATAAAACTAGAAAGGACAGTATGATGCTAACTTACTGTTGTACGGTGGATGTTTTATCAGCGAGGTGATTTCGTCAGGGTACATGACGACACCCTCGAACTGTTTCACGAACTCCGCATCGGGCATCCATCTGTGCGCTTGCCGATTTGAACTGTAAACAAAAGCTTTCTCACTAAAATATTGCACTGTGAAAACTGCAATCATCTCTTTAAACTGAAACTTGTCAATAGCCCTGAATGTAAGGTATGTCAGGCAGAGGTGTCTATAAGCCACATTTTATGTCATTGTGATTCCTTGGCTAGCAAGCGAATGGACTTCTTTGGAACAGTGTATCCGGAGCTAGAGAATTTCAAGCACTTCACTCCAGGTGATGTTCTGAAGCTCATGCAGTCCTTCTTTAAATTAAAACTTTTGTTCCACAAGTACAAATACTTCTAACAATTGGCAGATTTAATGGGAAGAGCATTCACTAGCACCCACCATTGGGAGAAACTTAAAAAATACTAGCTCTTTTCTATGAACTTCTCCTGCACCAAAAAGTATGTTATACACATTTATTTCATGTACTCACTGTAAATATACATTATAAGGAAATCTATTATGTTTCTTTTACCCACCAATACAACTTTGTTTTTGAAGAAATATGTTTGGTTCCAAGTCAAAAATATCCATGCAAACTTTCATCAAAGGTTTATACAGTTTGACCGTGACAGGGACTATCTGTTTCCCACAGCTCCCCTGCGTCAAAAAGTAGCCTATGTTTGACCCCACATCTTCAACTATATTCAAACCAAATTTCATCAAAATTCATTCAGCAGTGTGGCCGTGAAAGCTTAACAGACAGACAAATTTTCGCACTTATAATTTTAGTTTTGGTAAAGTCTGGATATTCTACTGTGATGATGAGATATGGACTAAAATTGAGTAGTAACGATGTATGCCAGCCAATTAAAAACAATTCCGATACTTCATTTCCTATAAGTAATGTGTATTTGAGTGTAATATAATGCAATTAATTGAAGACTGGTGAAACAAAGAGAAATGTAGAAAAATCTGTATAAGGCTAATGCTGTCAGCATATAAGGATTTCAAATTATAACATGAAATAAATAAAAATAAGAGAAAGTAGGAATACTCTAAAAATCTCTGCAGCATAATATAAATAATTGTCTATGTAAGTACACAAATTTTAAGGCAGGTCAAATAGTAATTGATGTATTGGGATTTTAAATGCCATATGAATAGAAATGAGAGACTGTGAGGAGAGCAGCTGCAGACAGCATAATACAAAGCGGTCCATAGAACGTAAAATTCGAGTTTGAGGTTAACTTATTTTCTCGACGAATGTATACATAAATGTGCATATTAATTCATGTTTTTCATCGAACACATATTTCTCTACAATGTTAAATAATAATTATTATAAAAAAATAACGAGAACAGCCCTAAATAAAACATTACGTAACTATAATCACAACAACACTGAAAATTCCAATATAATTGTATTGCACTTACTTTGCGTTATAAATTGCTGGAATATTATTCAGCAGGGCCTTGTTGGCACTCAAATTAGCTGATTTTCGCAACAAAACATTCATTATTGAGGCCATTTTCAGGCCAAAATACAATATTTTTTTGTGATCCTGAAAATTGAAAAACGTCAACCCAGCCAGCTAGCTGTCATTTCAACTGGCCTGGCAGTTTTCTGACACACTGACAGTCATTAATTTGATGACAGTGACAATTTTTTTTTTGCATGATTTTCAACGTCTTTGAATACAAGTTTTTTAAGGTCTTTTTTTATCTTATATTATATCCTACTCTTCTTTTCGTCTGCCTATTTTACAGTTTCGTCCTTAAGCTCAGCTTACGCTTTAGAGCCTAGAATTTGCTTGAATTTTATCCTTGATTTTGAAGTACTCCTCATTTAATTTGAAGCGAAACCACTGCAGTCTGACTCAAAAATAATATAGTATCATAAACGGTAGGTCCGAAGCGGAAGTGGGTCATGTGAGGGTCAGTGAAGACTTATTATTATGGAGAGGCTTAAGCCTGGCACGCAGGTAAAGCCCCCATCACATGGCACTTCCATCTATCTGATCTTATTTCTGTGGTCTGTATGAGAGAAATCCACAAGAGTGTAAGTTTATCCTCTCAAATACACATCTAGACGGACATATTGCTGGAACGCGCTGGATATTAGCTGTAAAAATGTATATTTGCGGCTCAAGTGTCAATTTGCGACTCCAAAATTGTGCAAATACAACCGGGAAGTATCATTATCATTATAAACGGAACTAAAAATCGTTTCCGAAAAATTAGTTTCTATTTTTGTTTTTGTGTTTATTTATTTTATTTATTTATAAACCTTTATTGTACCACAAGTAAAAAAAATACTTTTACGATTGGCGGACTTAATGCTAAAAGCATTCTCTCCCAGTCAACCATTAGGAAAAACAGAAACGTTATGTGCGGCGCGAATTATCTTAAAAATACAATGAGAGAGAAAAAACACTTACTGCTAAATAAACACACATACCTAGATACAAAGTCATGAGAAACAACCTGACGCCAGACAGACAGACGGACAGACAGACTTAAAGCGAATTCTCAGTATGAAGGTCTCGTTTTTTACCATATGTGTACGGAACAAAAAGGACAATGTTTTTTTCCCTTTCGACCTAAAACCAAAATTGCATTGCTCCTAAACTGAAAAGGTAAAGTACAAACAAAGTAAATAAGTACTTAACATTTATTAGGCTTACATAGGTATAGAAATTTCATTTCAATACAATACAACTTAATAACTATTTAACTCTCTTTTGCTGTCTTTGTCGGTAGATGTCGTTGACTGGCGGCGCAACTCCAAGGTCGTCATCATCAGAATCCTCGCCAGCTTTCCTTCGACGAGCCTGTGAATAATAAAAATAATCGTTAATTTAGACCCCACGTTATCGAGATATAGCAATTGTGAAGCTGTGTCAGATGCCTTGGGGCAGCCTGAAAAAATTCTGACAGTGTTGGCCACTAACACACCTCAGGTCATGTTCCTGGTCTGGTTTCCCTGTAAAAAAGGGTTACGGAGGTCAAACGGTAGTCGCTCCATTGTAATTACCAGTTCCGCCAAATCTAGGACCATGACTTACAGCGTACCCTAAGCTCCGAAACATAAGCTGATTACACAACTAGGAATACACGCTAGGATGATGATGAAATATTATATGTTTAAATTGTAAGTAGGATCTTGATACAATCTTTATAAGTGGTCAGCAGAACGAAGCCAACATATGTGTAAGATACCTTCTGTAGTAAGTATCCTTAAACATTAACAACAGACAAAGAAAGATCAAACAATATACCTTATTGGAGACAGTAGTGATGCCTTCATCATCAACGATCCAATGCACTGAACGCGCCAAATCGAAGAGTTTCGTGTCACAACCGTTCTCTTGCGTTGGCGCAGGGGCTGTAAAACAAAAAATTAAATATTTTTATGACCTTCATGAATAGAGTCGAGTGGTCTATTCTAGAACTGAGACTCGCAAAAGGCGACATCTAGTTGTGGCAGACTTTGATCCTCATGAAAAAAATATTCTAGTCAACATGTCATATGCTTACATGTAGGGGGAGTATGTTTAGCAAGTTACATTCCCCGCATACAGTTCAGGCCTACGATACGCTTGAATCTTGACCATGATATGGTAGCAGCAGTCATAACAGTGAAGCGACGTATCTTGATAACTATTTTTGGATTGTCTATTCAATATTACATATAATTTCATTTAATTACTTACGTTTATCAGGTAAAGAGATCCTATTAAACAGCTGCATCAGTCTATCAACAGCTACGAATGGTCCTCTAAAGCAGTTCGGTGGAGGCATTAGAGTGCATACATGAGCAGCGGCCGGTGGCATTGGGAATGTACCTCCTGTGAACAATACAATACAATATTACAAACCAAAACAATACAATTCCAATTACGAAAATAGCTTGTTGAAAAGTCTAAGGCTTCAAGTTACCCGACTGTGCCAGAAGGAGGGTTATGTTTTTCGTTATGTATAATTGTTTGGCACGCCCTACAGCCGAAACGGCTCGATGGAATTTAGATTGAGATGTATCGTTAGATTCGTGTTTACTTTGAAAGTGACACTGGGTATATTAAAATTAAAAAAAAAAAACAAAATGAACATTTTTTTGGGGTATTTTTATTTTCAAATTACACAGAAACGCTTTAGTTTGTAGGTATCTTGCTTTATAATAAAACTAGCTGTTTTCCGCGGCTCCGCCTGCGGTATATAGCCTATGTTACTCAGGGTGAATGTAGCTCTCCAATGGTGAAAGAATTTTTGAAATCGGCACAGTAGTTTTTAAGTTTATTCATTACAAACATACACACAAAAATACAAATCTTTCCTCTTTATAAAATTAGTGTAGATTTAACAAACAGATAAAGTTTTTTTTCGGCTTGGAAAATCAATAAGATACACATCAAGATCCAAAAATAGTAAAAATACTGTGATAGCATACTTTATCTTTAACAAAACTATTTTCTTACATAAAAATTAAGAAACACTCGATAAGACCAAGTTAACTAAAATCTGTTTCGTCTCGTTCTTTCGCGTTAAATATAGATAAGACAGAAAATGACTAAACACATTTTGATGAATGTAGGCTTAACGAATGTTAGTAAATTTTTATGAATAGGGTTAAAGTTTTGCAAAAATTTTTCCGTAGTTTTAACTTGTGCTACATTTTTAAATTAAAATACTTTGGGCAAGTGAAATGTTACAATTACCTGATATCGGATGTTCTCCAGGCAAAGGGTTGGATTTCGGTTTGTACGGGATCATCTGACTTGTGTCAGGCCGTGCTATGTCCTTGTTAGGATCGTTATCTCTGAAAATAAAAAAATGTGTGGGTAGACAAAAAGAAACATATAGACCTTTGTACTTCACTGTTATTAACCGCCCCATTGTTCCTGGGTACTAGAGAACCCAGTCGCAAGAACCCGTAGATTGCCATGCGTACTAAACTAACGAATTAAAAAAATAATAATTATAGAATGACTTTTAGTAACTGAAAAAGCTTTTCGTCTATAGCCGAAATGAACAAGCTTATTAGAAAAAAATATACTAGTGTCTAAGGTCTGAAACCTGTTAAAAAAAAAAAACATGAAATCCCGAGACTCAAAAAGCTTGCCATCAGTAGCCGTAATTAACAAGCTTAGTAGAAAAAAAATAACACTTCTGTAGAAGGTCAGACATCTGTTCAGAAAGTCCGTGTGTTTTACGTGCCTGCTTTTACGTAAATAATCAAGCATATCATGTTTTTTATTTATATATATTGCACATTAAACTAGCTTCATTTTGACAAATATTTGTATTAGCCGCGCGACGGCGGACCCAAAACGCTGATCGACGTATTTTAGGAGAACCGCGCGGGACACGTTAGCGGCTAATTAATTAATCTTTCGTCTCGTTCTTTCACGTCAAAAATAGATGAGACAGAAAGAGACTAAGCATTTAATTTGTATGAATAAGGGGGTAAAAAATAAATTTAAACCGTCTTACTACAAAAAGTTAGACATCTGTGACACGGACACGTTAGACATAAAAAAAAAAATATATAGTAAAATAACGTTTATCTTTAACTTAAAGTTGTCTTAGACAACTGTTTAACAGAGCCTTAAACCATGTGCATACTTTAGACTACAGAAAAACCTAGTTTAACGATGGCTGGTTTGTTCAACATGTGCAACACATGCTGAACAGTTGTCTAACTTTTACGTAGTAAGACGGAAATATTTTTATATGAATAGATTTAATATCCATAGAATGTTCGCGAGGTCTACTATTCACACCAGCTAGTCACTTTGGAGGAAACTTACTTCTATCCCAATATAACCGAGCGCCCAAGATTTGTTCGACATACACTTTAAGCATTAAGTTTACTTGTGCTACGATAAACTTAAAAAAATAAATTTTAATAGTTTTATTAAATTTAATATTCGCAGAATGTTCGCGAGGTCTACTATTTACACACATTAGAGATTAGTAACTTACTTCTGTCCCAATATGACAGCGGCCAATTCTGGAGATATGCCCGACAGTGGACCACCGAGCGCCCACGATTTGTTCGACATACAGGCTACCTGTAAAAAAATAAAATTAAAAAAATAACACAAAATGATGTCTAATGTTGAATAGTGACAAACTTTGATTTATTAATTCACTAAATTTGAAATTTCACAATAAATTTATTAGCTATCTGTTGACCGGCTCTGCCAGTGTAAAAAAATAGCCTGTTTGACTCCGGGTCTTCAGTTATATCCATACCAAACATTAAAATCGGTACAGAGGGTTAGCTGTAAATGCGTAACAGACAGACAGATAGACAGACTTTCTCACTTACGATATTAATAAGGACGTATGGATTAGTATGAAAGTATGGATTGTATGAAAGTATGGATTAAAATTCTTGTAGTCACCTCTTAAAACCCTTTACTTTCATAACACTCGATAGATTAAAGAGAAAATATAATATAAGAATAAATATGCATTTAAAGAATGAATAAATTAAAAATGAATGAATTAACTTTATTGCACCATTTACAAACAAGAGAAACATATAGTTGAATCGAATAAAATAAAACAAACACACGCACACATGGTCGGCAACGCGCTCGTGACATCTCCGGTGTTGCAGGCGTTCATAGGCTGCGGTAACCACTTACCATCGGATGGGCCGTACGCCCGTTTGCCTACTTGATTGTATAAAAAAAAAACATAAAGGCGGAGGACTTATCGCTAATGAAATTTCTTCCAGCCAACCTTAGAATAAACGGTATTTGTATTGTGTAGTAGAAAAATAAAGAGAATTTAATAATTACCTCCGTATATCCTATAGATTTAAGTTCCGCAATACTGCAAGGGTAGAGGTCCAAAAACTTGTATCTGTCCACAAGCTGGGCGGTTTCTTTACCTTCGAATTCTTTGATCTGAAAAATTAAAATTTGGGATACATTCGTTGTAAAAATAAAATTTTAAGGAAAGATCCAATGGTAGTGATCCCCTTAGTATATAATTATTAATAGTACCAACGTACAGAACGGACACTCACACCCTCCCACCCGAAACAGATACCGCACCTCACCGCGAAGATTAAGGTTAAAAATTGAGAGCAAAACAATGCAAAGATGACGCTTTTGCCGCGCGGCCGCTGCGACGGCTAAACGGTAAATAACAAATCCTACGACTAACAAACACATTGACGCGTGTGCGTACGCGACTGAATCGTAGTATTAGTAACAGATATCGCGCTCGCCGCTGTTGTACGGAGTGTCCGGGGTGTGCCCTTAGTCTATGAAAGCACTAAAGTTAAAATAAAGGTCCTTCCTTTAGAAAATACTGTTTCAGGATCGGTATCAGTCACATCTGAAGATGTAACGGGGTTGACAGAGCTTTATCTTTTCCAGCACCGCCTGCCTTAGTCTATGAACGTCCTATGAGAAAGTGATTACCATGGACTTTGAACACTTTCATATATAAGAATAAACTGTAAGTATAAGGATTATAACGGGGTTGACAGAGTCTCACCTTTTCCAAAACCGCCTGCCTTCGTTTCTCCACCTTCACAATAGAGACCAAGTCCCCAATGTTGGACTCGAACTCCAGAAATCTGTTCCAGATGTCAACAGAACTTTCTGGTTTGAGACTGCCCGAGGATAGGACCCTTTCGAATAGTACGCGCGTGTTGTTGTCCTCTGAAAAAAATATCATAAATTATATTGAACTAAATAAATTCATACAATACAATAATTTCCAATTTTATATTCATATATTTCATATTATATCTTTATTGTACAAAAAATGAAATTATAATTTTTATTTATACAGGCAAGTCACACAGATTAAGTGAGATCATCATCATCATCATCGTCCTAGCGTGTATTGCTTGTTTGCGTCGTCAGCTTACGCTTCGGAGCCTAGGGTACGCTGTAAGTCATGGTCATAGATTTGACGGAACTGGTAATTACAGTGGAGCAACAGCCGTCTGACAGAGCACAGACTAGAGGTGTGTTATTAGCCAACACTGTCAGAATTTTTCAGGCTGCCCTAAGGCGTCTGACAACAAAGTCGCTAGCGCAAAAGTGTGAGAGAGAGAGAGAGAGAGAGCTAGAGAGAGAGGGGGAGAGAGAGAGAGTGCTAGAGAGAGAGAGAGAGAGAGTGCTAGAGAGAGAGAGAGTGCTAGAGAGAGAGAGAGTGCTAGAGAGAGAGAGAGAGAGAGAGTGCTAGAGAGAGAGAGAGAGAGAGTGCTAGAGAGAGAGAGAGAGAGAGAGTGCTAGAGAGAGAGAGAGAGTGCTAGAGAGAGAGAGAGTGCTAGAGAGAGAGAGAGAGAGAACGTACTCCGGTATGTGCGAGAACTTCTTCAATCCGAGCTCGAAGATCCGGAACGCTATGTTCTTGTCCTTGGAGCAGTAATACTCCATTAGAGGGAGGCAGAGACAGAGAGTGCTAGAGAGAGAGAGAGAGAGAGAGTGCTAGAGAGAGAGAGAGAATGCTAGAGAGAGAGAGAGAGAATGCTAGAGAGAGAGAGAGAGAGAGCTAGAGAGAGTGCTAGAGAGAGAGAGAGAACGTACCATTCAAATGCGACAGATAGTCGATATAACACAGCACGTACTCCGGTATGTGCGAGAACTTCTTCAATCCGAGCTCGAAGATCCGGAACGCTATGTTCTTGTCCTTGGAGCAGTAATATTCCATTAGGGCGGCGGCGACGAAAACGTGGTAGCGGGATCTAAATAAATAAAAAAAATAAAATAATTTATTTTGGAAACACCAAGAGTTAACTTTAAGTAGGTATTACTAACTAGGGGTGAGTCAAAGTTCCCTAAAAAGAATTGGAACCCTATATACATGGCAAAAACTAGTGTCCGACCGAAAGTTCGGTTTCGGCCAAAAATCAAGTTTCGGCGGTAGTTTCGGTTTTTTGCCAAAACCGAAACTGATTTCGGAAGTTGTCATACTAATATTATAAATGCGAAAGTCTGTCTGTCTCTTACGCTTTCACGGCCAAACCGCTGAACGGATTTTGATTTGGTATGAGTATAGTTGAAGACCCGGGGTTAAACATAGGCTACTTTTTGATGCAGGCGGAGCTTCGGGAAACAGCTAGTGTTAAATAAATGATCACAACAAACTTAATATGTTGTGTTTTCATTTCATGTCCTAATTAATGCAGAAAAACGGGTAAAAAGCACCAAATTTCAGTATTTTAAGGAATTTTATACTTGACCACGTGAGTTTCGGTTTCGGTTTCGGCCGAAACTGAAGCCACGGCCGAATATTCGATTTCGGTTTCGGCCGAAACTGAAGCCACGGCCGAATATTCGGTTTTGGTTTCGGCCGGAAAACCAGTTTCGGTCGGACTCTAGCAAAAACATATGTTTTGAATACATTTAAAATATTTTTCGGTAACAATTAACGACCTCCAATAGGCAGCAGGAAGCAACGGCTGGCATTTCGAAGCACGTAATCATCATTATTAACAGACCCACATGAGATTCGAACCTGCAACCACCGAGTCTAATGGCTTAACCACAAGACCACGGAATCAGTTATTAATACCATCGACACTCGAAAGAAGAGAGAATAGGCATGACGAATAAGTTTGCGATTTCATGATTAAATGAAAGACCTCACTTTAACAGGCACACTGGTAAAAAAAATCACGTCGATAAAACTTAAACTAACTGAGATATGACGAAGTTAAACTCACGTGCATTTTGGACGATACCTAACGCTCCATACTAATGGATACCTAGCGGTGACGTCACGCCTAGGTAATTTGCAAGGGTGAGACTAAAATTTGTTCGACAACTACCTTAAATATTGCGTTTATGTAAATAGTTTCTAAATTAAAGTTTCTTAATTTTTTATGTGTTAATCGATTATTATATAATTTTTTTAGGAATTTTATATTTTTAAAATGGACTATCCCATTTTTAAATTGTTATATAAAATCGCCTGTGCAAAATTTCAAAGCGAAAATTTCAACAATAAGCTTAAATACATCTATGATATCATGCCATCACATTACTTTTTAAATTTTTGAACCTTGACGTTTACCCAATTATAGACGTTTAATCATGTTATTTAAATTCGTAAAAAATTTGAAAAATTCGCGTGTATCTTTATTGTACAAATTTCAAGTAATCAACAACAAAATAATGGCAAAACAAAAGTGCAATGGCGGAGCAATTTTTTTTTTTTTCATTTTGATTTACGACACAAAGGGTTCCGTCAAGTTTGAGAAACGCTTTTCTTACCTAGGATCCTCTCTGGCTCGTTTAAAAACAGTACGGGCAGATTTGATGCCTTCAGCTCTTCGCGCAAACTTCATATATTGAACGTAAGCTAGCGTCGGATCAATGTCCTCCATATCGAGATAACGGGTGTATACTTGATGCACCTGAGAAGAAAAAAACAACGATTTGTATAGCCCGACCAATAAAACAGCCACCTTCGCCATATTGCGGAAAATATTGGAACTAATTCCTTTTACTGACAACTTGGCATTCATGTAACATTCCGTCATCTCAACGTCATCTGCCAAAAAGAGACACGAGTGGACGTTGTGTATTTTTTGATTATTTCCTGCGATTTATTTACCAAAAAAATGGCAAAAATAATTCGTAGTTATGATTTAAAAGATGTTATCATAATCAACAAGAATAGAGGACCGTTCAAACTGACGCGAATCCCGCGCGACAGGCGGGACGCCCATAGAAAAGAGAACATATAAAAGTGCCATTAGCAGGCCAGCTAACTTTGGCACACGCTACGGCATTTCTACCGATTATTATTTCTGTGGGCGACCCTTAAAAACGAAGGATTGATTTCTATTTCATTAAATGACATTGTCAATTTAGTTGTTGACATGACACATACAACATGTTGCCAACTAAAGGCGATCAGTAGCGACGCCAATGCAGGGTTTTTAATTTCCTGGTCGGGCTATAATATAGTTTATTAATATTTATTCATTCGTTTGAGTTACATGGCCAAACGATCATGTACACCCTGGTGTCAGAGTTGTTCGGAACCGCTTCTCGGGCTCTTACGTGGTCCTTATGTGACCGCCAGATTTCCTAACCAAACTGGAAACAACTAAACAATATATGCTTTCCGTGTGAATCGAACCCACGACCTCCGGGTCGAAAACCAACGTTTTAAACTCTGGACCACGGAGGTAGTTAATGCTTATTAGGGCCGATTTCACCAAAGTCGGATAAGTTTTATTCCAAGGATTATGTCGCAATTTACTCTCGTATAATGAAATTTACATTTCACCTCACATTTGTACTGTTATTCCACATATAATTCCGATATAAGGACTCTGCCTCTAGAATAAAAATGTCTACCATCCAATTTTTTATACTTAGATTAGTTATTATTAGAACGAATTGGTGAAATCGGCCCTTAAGACTTTGTATCAATCAATCATCATCATCCTAGCGTGTATTCCTAGTTGCGTCGTCAGCTTACGCTTCGGAGCCTAGGGTACGCTGTAAGTCATGGTGCTAGATTTGGCGGAACTGGTAATTACAATGGAGCGACTGCCGTCTGAGCTCCGTGACCCATTTTACCCTTGATACAGTTTGTATCAATCAATACCTTGTTGTAATGGAGTCTGCTCTCTTCATAATCAGCGTGCGCGAAATGCAACAACGTTGATTGTTTCAGCGGGCCACTCGTAGCGCGCTCGTACACCGCTCCCGCTTCGTCAGAAAACAGACGAGACGCGTTCGAGTCCTGAAGCAAATGTAAAAATATCTATACTTCTATACTAATATTATACATAATGAATGAATGAACGAATGAAAAATTATTTATCAAGAAACATAAATCTCACAAGATGTTAGTATAATTTATAATAATACTATAATTTGTAAATTGACGTTTTGAAGAAATTGCTGCAGTGGAGTTTGTGGCGCCGCTTCTTCTCCACTTGCGCTTTGGAAGTGGTCGTAAACTTAATATAAGTAAATTGACGTCAATAAGTGATATTTATATCCTATATTGAAAATAAACGATTTCATTTCGAAATTATAATTTGCTTGTTTGTTTGAACGCGGTAATCTCAGGAACTACTACTTGTCCGATTAAAAAAATTCTTTCAGTGTTGCCTATTATATATATATATATATATAATAGCCTATTTATCGAGGAGGGCTATAGGCCTGAGCGAAGTCGGGACGGGCTGCTAGTATTAGTATACAATACAATACAATACAAATACTCTTTATTGCACCAAAAAAGAAAACATTACAAAAACATATTAACAACCTTAGTAAAATCTCCTTTAGTAAGATCACTAAAATTGAAAAAGAGAATGAATGAAATGAACCAAAATGAATGAAAGTACTGAAGTGAACAAAATTTTAAACACTCGCGAATTTAACTTTTAATGTAAAACGTTAGAAATTCACCATATAATAACTAAAAAAAACACGCTTATTTTTATAGAAACTTACCCCTTTCTCCTGCAACAACTTAGACGAATGGTCCAAAAACATGGCCGCCTGATGCCACACGTCCGGATGGTGTGCGAGACACAACAGACACTGTTCTATGGCGAACATTACTCGTCTGGCGACCAAAGCTGTGTCTTCTGAACGGAGCGGGTTCGATCTCTCCCAGGATATATACTTTTTCCATAGTTCCACCTGTTAAGAATAATACGACGCTTTATCTCTCTGGACCATTCAAAACTGAAAAATGTGTAAGTCTATACTTTGTAGTTGAATCATTTGAATTGAGGTTAACGTATTTACCAAAACCAAACCACAAACGCGAGCCGAATGATTTCCGTTCGATTTCGAAATTTTTGACAACTATTTTCAATCGACTCACCGATATTTTATACTCAAAAATAGCCCTCGAAGCTGGCCTCCAGTTGCCCTATTTTTGAAATGTATGACACAAATTTTTCCAAAGAAAATCGTCCAAAGTCGAAAAAAAATCCTTCAATATCGAACGAAAATTATTCGCCTCGCCGATTATGCGTGAATTACACTTTTTTAAATAGCACCCCAGGCCGCTTCCAACCAGTCATTCTAGAAATAAGGGCTATGTCCAGTAGTGGACTGCATTGTTACCTGTTTCATTTCCACCCTGTCGACGGTTGGTGGCATTGCAGGCATGTCTCTGTTCTAACCACGGGTCACAGTCAAAGAATTGTCTTTGGCCACTCAATTTTTAGGCTGCCCAAAGACATCCGACACAGCCTAACCACTGCCATCTATCGATAACAACCAATAAAAGCCAGGGAAATTCTTATTTTACTGTTATGTTACCTGTTTCATTTCCTCCCTGTCGACGGTAGGTGGCGTTGCGGGCATGTTTCTGTTCAATCCGCGGGTTACAGTTTCCAATTCTTTGGCTACTCTTCGAGCATTCATATATTCTCTAGATCGCTCCATGGCCATTCTTTCAGCTACAAAAAACATAATAGTTAAGTATAGCCCGACCGGTAAATACCAGCCTTCGCCATATTGCGGAAAAATATTGGAACTAATTTATTAAATTAAACTATTTTAATACGGTTTTTATCGCGTTTATTACTTATTTATTTACACCTGACGTTTCAAACACACGTGTTCTTAGATACTGTAAGCCAATACTGCGTGAATCGGAATAGTACCCAATAAAAATTTCAGGCGGTAGTTTGTAATCTTATGACATCAAAGACAAATGTTAACTTAGCCTGCCTGCGACCATGAACGCTGTAAAGTGTTTGAAACGTCAGGTGTAAATAAATAAGTAATAAACGCGATAAAAACCGTATTAAAATAGTTTAATTTAATGAATAACAATCGCGAAAACATAAGAAATCATTATTGGAACTAATTTATTTTACTGGCAACTAAGCATTCATGTAACATTCCGTCATCTCAACGTCATCTGCCAAAAAGAGACAGGAGTGGACCTTGTGTATCTTGTGATTATTTCCTACAATTTATTTAACAAAATTGCAAAAAAATTCATAGTAATGAGAGAAAACTGATATAAAAGATGAGATTGATGTTTGACGCGACGCCAATGAAGGGTTTTTATTTTCCTGGTCGGGCTATACAGTTGAAGACAGATAAACCTGTCCCCTCAGCCTTTACGTTCTTGGAATGAATTTAAATTAATATGATAAGGGGGTAGTTTATCCGTTTTTGACTGTACGTATTTCTCTTCTCTAGTATGTAGAATAGAATATATCTTCTTAATAAAGATATATTCTATTCTACATTTAAGTTACTTTTAGTTGTCTGCAATGAAAATTGCACAACTCATTGCACCGTATTAGGTGATAAAGTTTGAAATAAATAAGAATAATATTTCTTTATTGATGACTTCTGAACATCATGAAATAGGGGTCCAGATCAAGGCATAGTTAACCTAATTTTATCTGCCTCAATGGTCCAGTGTTTAACGCTGAAGACTCGGAGATCGTGGGTTCGATTCCCACGGGAAGCATACTTTGTTTAGTCGTTTCAGGTTTGGTTGGGACATTGCAGGCTAGAATCACCTGATTGTCTGATAATAGTGTTGATTCCATGCTTCGGAAGGCACGTCAAGCTGTATGTACTTACCAATAATATTGTTGATGCTCTGTTCAAACGCTATGTAGTCCTTCCATAAAGTTTCTATGCCTATTATTGGTGTTATAACGGCCCTTTGATAAACCTGGAACGAATATCAAAATTTCATAAATTCTTTATTCTGTATTGCATAATACAAAAAATTGTACCGGTCTCTCTAAATCAAAAAATGTTGTTTTATTAAAATTTTTTGATTCAGACAGAACTCTAGCTCGCAACAAATTATTAGATCCTATTACATATGAAATTGGTGTTTTGTATGGGAGGAACAAAATGTCGAATATTTTTTAATTTAATATATTTATTTAATCAAAGTATGAACCATTGTTATTTATGCACTTTTGCCATCTCATAGGTAGTTCATTGATCCCTTTACTAAAAGAACCATTCGGACGGGAATCAATAAAATCTTTGCGGTTTGGACTGCTCCAAATATATATCATCTTAATATGTATTAATTTTTGTCTCAGTATTTTTATATCTTTTTGCATCCAATTTGATCTCCATCTTTAATTTCCTTCTTCTGCAAGATGGCCTGAGAGTGGTTACCTGTGCGATAAAGGCCGCCTTTTGTATACTGTACTGTGTTACTATTATTAATAATTTAAAATATCCTGTATTGTAAAGACCCCGTCACGAGAGGATTTAAATTATGTAAAAAATTGCATTTTTGTGACATATTTTTAATGTTTAGAGAGAATTTAAATTTATTTGTGGTTTTAGATGAATCTGTTGACCGCCGCAACTACCCGCGTGTATTTCATAATTGATTAATTGTATTATTTTTCTCACATTTATTTGTTTCAAAAGTGAAAAGATAAACTGTCACCAAAATTAAATTGCTGACCAAATGTTTATATTCAGAGCCGGGCTCGTTCCTGTACCATGCATCATTGACATATCGCAAAATATAACCCGACTAATTGGAATTGGTCGTACCCATGGAGTAATTATATAGGGGAGATGCCTTAATAAGCGTTTTGTAAGAAAGCGTTTGTGAGGCTACACGGGGCGGAAGGCAGACGTGCGGGGTGCTTGGTTTCGGCCGTGGCTCCAATCATAGAGCACGAGCAACGACAAGCTCCGCCCACTGCAATGTCGGCGAGGCGCCAATGAGTACGTCACTGCGCCATTTCAAACGGCATCTCCCCTATATAATTACTCCATGGTCGTACCCGTATAGTAATTTAAGTCGATTGTATTTGGTGAACTAATAATATTGTCGCTAGGTAACCATTAGAAACCACCATAGTAGAGATTAGTTTGTTTACTAAATTTATACCTTCTCGTGACGGCCGAGTACTCGGTTATTACTCAGTACTCGGCACCTTTTTCAGTACTCGTACTCGGTCGAATAACTCGATTCAACTGCCGAGTGTTGGCGCCGAGTATTTTAACCTTTTCAATGGCATATCTGATGACATCATATTACATGACGTCTTATATTGCGTTCAAAGGGTTCATAAGTTATAAAAACAACTTTTATAGTAGATGCCAGTTCTTCGAAGCAGCTCCAAAAAGCAACATGGTCGTCTTATCTTGAAATGTTTACATTCGCATTCGGTTCAATTTAATTTTTTCGGTTCATTTAACAGAACCGAGTTACTTGGCCGAGTTATCTGTTTTATAAAGGCAAACCCGAATAATACCCGGTATTCGGTTACTCGGTAAATGTAGTACTCGGCCCATCTCTAATAAAAATAAACATATTTTCATAAAAATAAATAAAATAAATTCTGATTCTGATTTATACAAAAACAAAATGACCCGTCTCGAAATGGAGACATTTTCTCGCTTCGCTCGTTGAGTCATGATATCTAAGGATATCTAGAGAACATGCTTATCACACGTCACAAGCAAAGAACTTTTTTTTCTTGGACTCACCGATTTTGTGTAAGTCATGCTCAGAAATAGCACTCCTGAAGACTATTTTTGTAATGTATGATCATATATATTATATACTAACTACCCGGCAAACTTCGTACCGCCTCCGAGTATACTCACTTTTTAAACTTTCCCTGGACTTCCACAAATAATTCAAAACCAAAAATAGCCAAATCGGTCCTCTAGTTTTAGCGAGACTAACGAACAGCAATTGATTTTTATATATATATAGATATATGTCAAAAGAAAATCATTCGCCTCACGAATTTTGAGTAAGTCATTTAAATTCAATTTACATTTAAATTATATTATTTCCAATTTACAATATTCGATTAATTTCGATTGCTGCCAAAATGTTTATGAATGCCGTGTTCACCTGTAATTGGGTTGCATGCTGGCACATTTCTGGGAATGTTTATTGTATATTATTACATGTACCAAAATTAAATAACTCCATACTATTAGCACTCGTCGGCTCCATATCTGTCGTAAAATAAACTTATAACTTTTTTGTATCATTTTTTATCTGCAATCAGTACCTTTACTATGATAGCATGAGATGTAGCTTATGTACTTATGAGTAAACAATATACCTTTCTAACAGCGGAAATCTTCTGGTTCTCAGCGTAACTCCCGACGGCGTCAACGCTTTTAAGGAAGGTCACATAATCGTTCCATATAGGGTACGCGTGTATGTCCAGACCTATTTTCTCCAGGGCGAAGTCGTAGGCTTGTGCCATTTTTTCTCTGAAAGTAATGTTTTACTGATGAATGATTTTAAGCAACAGACGGGACCACGGGGGAATACGCAGCGAATTTTCATACCAAAAGCACTAACGGCGACTGGCGAGGCGAATGACGAGAAGTAACGATTACTACTCTAAGATAAGGCCAAGATATTTTGATCATGTCAACTAAGGATAGGACATAGCAGGCTTTAATTATTTACGGCCGATTTCACCAACATCATTTCTATCCGAGAGTAACTAATCTAAGCATAAAAAATGGATGGCAGACATTTTTATTATAGAGACAGAGTCCTTATACAGGAATTATACTTACGTGGAATAACAGTATATTCTCGAGTTAACTGTATGGTGAAATGTAAACTTCATTATACGAGTGTCAATTACGTCACTATCCTTGGAAAAAAAGTTATCCGACATTAATGAAATCGACCCTAAATGGTTTAATAATAAATTGTTAAAAGTTGACCTCCGGTCGTATAAGGAACCGCGTCACAAGGGTCGATTGACTATGAACCCACTCTATATAATACGAAAATGATTTAATGAATTAGTATCTCATGGACATCTAATGAAGAGAAAATAAAGACTAAGCGATTCCCGGGCTCCAAAGTCTTTCAGCTTAGAACTGGTTGTATGAGGATTAAATAATTTACTTACTTATAAGTTGGCAGCATACATTTAGTCTCCTTCACATAGTTGAGATAAAGTCTCCACAGTTCAATGTTCAGGATCTTCATCAGGCACCGCTGAAACAGCTACCAGACAAACATAGAAATGTTATTCCTATACTTACTCCACAGAGTTATTAAAAGTACAAACGTACAGTACGGACACTCGCGCCCTCCCACCCGAAACAAATACTGCACCGAGGCGCGCAGATTTAGGGTAAAAATGAGATTGATTAAAACATTGCAAGGATGTCGCTTCGGTCGCTGCGACGGCTATGACGCAGATACGATAACGGTCCATTTAAACTGACGTGAATCTCGCGCGACTGGCAAGACGACCATCGAAATAAGAATATATTGAAGTGGCATTAGCGGGTCAAGGCACGTAGACAAGTTACAATTTGGACTTGTAACCTTTGGGCCCAGTTAAGGGTGTCTATTTTGAAAAATCTGAGCGATTTGGCCACGAAACATTTTTTTAAACTTTCTCCCCAACAAACAAAACAGAATTACCTACCTTCTGGGTGGTGTCATGAATTGGTCCTTCAATATCAAGTGTTAATTTCTTCAAAATTATCTTTTTTCACAAATTAATTCACCCTAACGAAAATCCAATTTGGTACAAGTACAACCGTTTACTGTATAAATTAGATTATGCTTAATTATTTAAAATGGAATCTATTTTCAATTTATTTAAGCTGTCAAACATATCAACCAATACGGTTGATAAAATATATAGGAAAGGATGTGCGATAAACACATAATACAAAAAAAATGTTATCTCTTTTGGTACTAGTCTGAAAAGGTAAAAGAAATTCGTCTAAATGTAATTATATCGAGCCTAGTCCTCTCACATATTCTTACTCCTCTTTCCTTACACACATTCCTCCTCATCTTACCTCACATTCTGCCTTGTCTTACGACTAACACATTTCACCTCCTCTTCTCCCACACATTCACCTCTTCTCCCACACAATCACCTCCTCTTCTACCACACATTTCACCCCCTTCTATCCCACACATTTCACCTAACTTAATTATTTATTATAACAAAGATTTTTTTTAAATTCACCACGAAAACTAAGACTTATTAAACAAAAAATAAAACTAAACTACAAACTAACAAGAAATTAAAACTAAACACGTCCTTGTCCGTCCGTGTCCCTGTGGCATGGCTCCAAGAACGCCAGCCGCATTCCCGGGATAAATAGCTATTGCTATTCTTTGCGCGAGACATGAGCAGGCCCTCCTGTCACCAGCGACTTCGATCAGTCGTGGGCCAAAGTTTTATAAAATGATTTCATGCTGGACTCCTAGATAACGATTCATATTTGCGCCGCTTGGCGTCCTCTGCAGCCTCCGCCGCGGCTCCGGCCCTTGAGACTGTTCCCTTTAGGCGGGAAGGAGCCATCGGACGCATGTTGCGTCCCATAAGAGTGCCCTTCCCCGTTCCCAAGGGACCAGTGTAAGACCATCTGGACGCTTCCCATCATCCCTAGCTAACCTCACTGGTTCCAGCGCACTGGGGATATTGATAGTGGCAATGCTCTTTTTATTATTTCACTTAAAGAGCCGTGGCGGAAGAACCTGCCATCTCTTTTGAAACAGTGCAGTCCATGTAGGCCTTTCCTGTCGACGATGGCGTTCGACAATGGCCGCCTACGGCGATCCGGAAGGTGCATTGTCGAAGATTGTTCCGAGGGCGGTTAAAGGTAGGACGTGAAGCCATTTACCTGACTCGTGTACCGACACAGCGAGAAGCCTTGCATGTTCATTGTCACTGGTAGAATTTTGAACCAAACAATTATAATCTCTCTGTACCAATGGATCATCCCAAAGCTTTTGACGTAATGGTGCCTCCGTGATACTTTCGTTGGGGCAGAGAGATTTCCAACCTTCAATTGCGTCGTTGCAACAGTGTATGTAGCAGGCGATTGTATTTCAAATTTCAAAATTTTTTCACAAGTCTTTGACACACTACACCGACGACAAAAAAGCTGAGAGAGCGACACTGGAAATTTTTCGTATGCCTATTCCACCATATCTAATTGGTAAACAAGCTAGCATCTAGGTGTTTTCCCCGAGGTTTAAATAAAAAAAAATCTAGAGCAATTACGATGGTGGCATCTTGGTGTTCCGAAAGATGCATGCTCTTATACATGCGAATTTAGGGACAAATAAGCAGTATTTCAGAATGGTGTATGCGATTTGTGAATTTTGAAGGCCCAATCTGCTGACGTTATTAGAAAATGTTTTAGATTTATTTTCTGAAAGAGGTCTGATTCACATTTACTCATGTTTATATCTAGAAATAAACATAAATCTAGATTGATTTTCCGAAAATTATTAATAATCGTTTCGTACTGTGTCGACTTTACCTCCTAAAGTTTGAAATTATGGGGTGGATTCCTAGACTGAATAGTGCTGGTCCTAGAGATCTGTTGAACGCCTACTTCTAAAGAAATTTCTGAATCAAATAAAATAATTTAGAAGGACAACTATAAGATTTCCAAATGTAATTATATATTTACGGAGTATGAATAAGGGTTTCGTCAAGTAGGGTTGATCGGTCAATATAGTTAAAGGCATTTTCATTTTTGACATCAGTTTAAAGCCTCAGCCGCGCTCTTTTTCCAAAAAAGTGCGGGCTGAGTGTACTGCAGCTTGACTACCTCCACGACTACCAAATCCTAGTTGTGTAGGTTGAAATAGACTTTGAAATTTTGATGACATTGTTCTGCAGGCTAGTTTTGAGCAGCCGATGGCAATAGGGCGCACACCTCCATCTTTCTTATTGAAAGCGCAGAGGCGCGCTAGCACGGTCACTCTCTGAAGTCTGATATATGTCCGGTAAATAAAAAAATACACAATTTGGTAATGTCGTTTAGCAATGCCCTACCGGCGTCGCCGGCGGATGCACCAATCACTACGTCTACGCCGCCGCCATTGGGGAAAGACATTATGGCATTCAGAGTATGTTCAATTTTGATTTCTAAATGAGCCGAGAGGTTTTGAAGTGGAGTCGTAGAGGTGGAAGCAGCCAGGGAATGTTTGTCACGAAAGCTTCTCAGTGTATCGGTAGTATTAGGAGCTAGAGTATCTTCAGAAAAAAGAATTCTTGCAGCGTTTCTTAAATCGCCATCCATTGCCTTACTTTCGACTGTCCTTTTTAGATTATTTAACTTTTTGGGGTTATACGGAATATCTATGGTATGTTTATTATGAATGTTGGAACAGTTTAGCTTTAATTATGATGTGAATGATTTATTGCTATCAGCTATATGAAGGTGAGAATGATAAGAGAATGTGAGTAAGTCTTGCCATGATTGTGGTTTGTAAGATTGATGAATCATACAGTTTTGTAAGGCAGCAGATAACGATTTAGCTAGGGATACTCTAGCTCCTCTTGGGATTCTCTTCACTATCCGATCGTTAGAATTTAGCTGACGTAGGTATTGGTCGAATGAAAATGTAGACTTTAGAGAAGGTGTAGCGAGAAAGGATTGTCTTTTCCAAGTGGGACAACAACATTGGAAGATTTATGAAATTTGGCTTTGTGAATTTTGAGGCCTCGACGACCTTTAAAACGACGCCCATCGGAACACTGGTCACAAGTGATATATAAATCTATGGCTAGCCCAGTATGTGTTAACCGATCTAGCGACAGTGGTGATCGCTGCGAGTCTTCGATGATTTTACTTGATGTGCCTTCCCGTGATGGAGATCACCTCCTTTTTCTCACACACATTTCACCTCATCTTCTCACACACATTTTACCTCATCTTCTCACACACATTTCACCTCCTCTTGTCACACACATTTCACCTCCTCTTGTCACACACATTTCACTTCCTCTTCTCCCACACATTCACGTCCTTTTCCCTCTCACACATTCCTCATCCCTTTTCCCTCCTCACACATTCCAATTCAATTACACACATTCTTTTTACATTCTCCTTTACCATCTCATACATCCTCCTTGTCACTATTATATATATTTCTTCTTCTCTTATCTCTCACATCTTCCTCTTAAGCATGTTCAGACAAATACCACCTTTTATATTTTTTGTTACGTCACTCACTCAAATACAATACGGGAATGAGAAAGCTCGGCATTGATTTCCTTTTCGCCTTAGTATTTATCGCACATCTTTCGTTATCGAATGTCTAGCCTTACTTATTTCAAGGCTAGTGTACATTTTATATTGAGGAATATATTTTAAGGGATTATTACATGTCAAAAGGGATCTTCATACGAAAAGGTTCTCATTCACTGTATAATAAAAATAACAGTATTATTATAAGATGCATTAATCTTTTAGTTACTAATGAAGGGAACAATAGAATCCATAAAATACATCATCCATTCTTCATACAATTTAGGTCCAAAAAGTGAAAGGGCCGGCCAGAAAAAGAGTTAATTATTCTGATAGACGTCGTCTGCCTAATAATTTCTTATTATAGCACAAAAGCTGCATCAGCTTATAGATATTAATTCGAAAATGTACGGGAAAACATAATATTTTTTTTTTTTTTATTTAACTCAAATACAATGCTGATACAGTTTTGATGCTTAACAAGAAATGATTAGGTAGACAACTTTCTATCAGAATAACCTACTTTTCTGGTCAGCATTTGTCACTTTTCGGACGTAAATGGATGTCTTGTTAGCTATCCCTTCGGGTTTTCTTAGGTTTGTTTTTAATATTTCTAGAACCTTTTGCATAGAAAATCACCTCCAACATGTCTGAACACAGCACCCTAACCGAAAAAAAAGATAATTTTGTATCTTTCACATTTATTCACTTACAAACTAATACATAGATTCATAGAATCTGGCCACATTGTCATAGACAATATTATTATTTTAAATATCACAGATAGGCTTTCTTTTATTTATTTTTTTAAATCTAAACTTACGCTATGACGATACTAACCTTTTCGACATTCTCAAAGTTTCTCGCTTTCATCTGAAATTATAAATAAAACATCCATAAAAATTTTGCAGATTTTTTTAAAAGTTTCATTTGTTTTTTGTACTTTATGTTCAACATGGTCAGTTTTATTTTAACACTTCATGTGACATTAATCTAGACAACAAATAGCAGTCCTTATTTTTACGAAATTGACAGAAGTTAAGCCTTCACGGTAGCACATTTTGTGTTTTCTAACATTAAACAAAATAGGGCTGATTTAGCCGGATCCAGTGCTGGCATTGCATTAGCGACTTTGTCTATGTAGACAGGTTCATGGACATGAAATCATTTGTAAGTGTGGATAGATTTAGTGTTTCTCATATGAGAGGAAGGCTTTACACTTGACAGGCAGATGAAAGCGTGCAGTAAATTAAAAATTAATAATCCATACTAATATTATAAATGCGTAAGTCTGTCTGTTACGCTTTCACAGCCAAACCGCTGAATGGATTTTGATGAAATTTGGTATGAATATAGTTGAAGACCTGGGGGTCAAACATAGGCTACTATTTGACGCAGGTGGAGCTACAGGAAATAGGCAGTTCCATATAAATATATACCAACCTCCTGCTCAATGTAGATCTTCCAATAGCGTCCAGTTGTCGGAAACGCAACAATGAGACTTATACATAGACCGCACATCATTGATGGGCCTTGTTTGAGCTTCTGGTATGATAGGTTATAGACTATATGTATTTGTCTAAGCGTGTTTTCCAAGTTGCGTCCTCAGCTTACTCTGCAGTAACTAGGGTATGCCATCTGACCTTTATAACCCTTTTTTTACAGGGAAACCAGTTCAACAGGGGCATGACTGAAGGTGTGTTAGTGGCAACACCAGCAGATTTTACCAGGCAGATAAAACCGTGCAGTAAATTAAAAGCAAAAACCAACCTCCTGCTCAATGTAGATCTTCCAAAAGCGTCCCGTAGTTGGAAACGCGACAATGAGACTCTCATACATAGACCGTACATCATTGATTGGTCTTGTTTGAGCTTCTCGTATGAGCAGAGACCACGAGTCTACGTCGTAAACGTTGGCTTCGACTGATCGCTGGGCACGACTGAGGCGCTCGTTGCCCCAGTCCTGAAATTAATGATATTATTGTTTTCATTATGGACTTAAACTTTCACGGATTTCATTTGGTATATTGAGAGAGGGATAATATTGAGAGAAATGTGCACACCTTGCTGTCAAGGGATTTCGGAACCTCTCTGACACAATTCTTTTTACAACCACGAAAATACAGTTCAAATTAGCAGAGTGGAACAGACTTCCTGAGAGTGTCATCAGCGCACCCTCAGTCAACACTTAAAAAACAGATTGGACAATTTTATAAACTCTCCAAAATGCTCATGCATCAGCTAATATAAGCTGCTGGTGTGTTTAAAAATATAAATAAATAAATAAAGTTGTAAAATTCTTTTAATCTCGGAAATTAACCTTGCTCTGTGGAAAAGCAAACATATTTTATGTAAGAGAGTCCACACTGCTAACGATTACTCAAATTATTCTTTTGCTAATATGAAGAAAGAGTTCACGTGTATATTAGGCACATTATTCTGACACCAGGATGTACATGGTCGATAGACAATGTAACCTACACGAAATGAGGATGATGAGGCACATTACATACCTAGAATAAATCCACCATTGTTTATTTGTCCTATTATTTATGTTTTAATGTTGTTCTAAACATACTTTGTATCATTTATTCGCATGAATTACAGTACATATGTAGTACATAATATCTTTGATAAATTAGAATTTCGTGTATTCCACTCTCAGATGAGTATGCAAAAATAAAAAAACAGAGCAAAAATTTAAATTCAATTAAATTCCAACTACATTTTCAAATTATAACTGTATATGAATTTTTAAATGACAATTTTAATTTGGACATAATTGTTTAATAACTGACATAAATATACTTTAGAATAATTAATTTGTAATGACTATTTAGAATAATTCAGATGATAAATTGAGAATACTTAAATTGTAATATATTTGTTTAAGAATTTGCACAGCTTTATCGGTAGAATGTATATGGGAACATTATATTATTATTTAACAAGACATGTAACACCTGCATTTTATGCAAATAATTTGATTGATTGATTGATTAAGATTTATAAAATAAAATTACTAAAAAAAATTTGTTTCTTTCATATATTTTTTTTTAGGGAATTCTCTATGTTCTGTTTGTTTGTAATATCTTTATTGTACAAAATAAAACAAATAATTTACATACACAAGCATTAAAAAACAATAAGTACAATGGCGGACTTATCCCACTTAGGGATCTCTTAAATAGATCTGTTATATAGGTAAGTATTACAAAGAAACAATTCAAAGAACTGAAACAAAAGACATTCCAAACAAAGGGCCTCTGGAACAATCTTGAACAGTTCCTTCAACTGATTTTATAAAGAGATTGTAGAGTATACACCGTGGCGTCTTCATGTCCCTCAGTGATGAGGCAACGACAAAAAAACCTGTGTGTAACTACCAAACCAGAAATGTATTAACATTTACAAGGCAAGACGCTAGGTGTATCTTAATTAATAACTATCTTATAATAGATAAAATCGTATAGAAACATTTGAGATAACTTACGATTTCAGCATTATCTTCTACTGCGACGGAGGCCATTGCCGTTAACTGTAGCGGCGTTTTGAGGTTAGGTTATTCTCACAAACTCGAGTTGAACGTATCAAAGATTTTGAGACTTTGAAAGAACACACACACAATTAAAAATATACACGTTTCGATCAAAAAGTAATTAATACTTTCACAACATAATAATTTAGTAAAAAATAATGATGAATGACAAGCAAGCCAAGCAGCCAAGCCAACAACAGCAAATAGTGATGCGAATCGAATCGCCGTTATTCGAATGATTCAAATGACTCACTCGAATCCAGTGTATGGACGATTCGAATCAGTCTAACATTCGAATCATCCATTTCATTCGAATCAATTTACCATTCGAATCAGTTGTATGATTCGTCCTGTACGAAAAAATATAGTAATTAAGTTTTCTTTGGATTAATTTATAGTAAAATAGTGTCAGTGACAGTGATTATTAGTGGGTGGGAAAAGTTTTGTCCTCTGGAGATTTTTCACTAAAAATCCTGAATAGGTTATTTATAACCTGTGATGTGAGTACAAGAATTTCAATAGTATCACTAATTTGGATAATCACATAAAAAGGAAACCTCTCGAGTACAGTCAAGATACAAATCTTAACTAATGCCCAAACTGAAGCAATAAAATTGATCGATTGTAACGCTAATCATAATCGAATCTAAACGCGAAAATGATAACTGATTCGAATCGTAGCTCAATCCGAAGCAAAACGTTATTCGAACGCACTTAATGGCCATTCGAATAAGTTTTTGATTCAAATCAAGAAATTATTCGAATTCATACTTGTTTCGGATCAGCACTTCGATTTTTTTAGGGAAGCAATCGAATGGATTCGATTGTCGCTACACCTTTCGAGTCCATCCCTACAGCAAACTAAGACTAGTGTTGTTTGTTTGCTTTGCTTATAGATTGATTGTCGATAATCGACAATCGATAGCCTATCGCTAGTTACACTAACCAATGGCAACGATAATCTATCGATAGAACTGCACTTTTCAATTGAATCTATATTTTTGATAGTAACTTTTGAACTATACTATTGATATTATGGCCAATAGGGTACTATGGATAGTTTTACGACCAATACTGTCGATAGTATTAAATAGATAGTATCAACCATGGGGTGCCAGAAGCAAGAAATGTATGAATTTTGTGTGGTGTGCATGATCTGACCGTTTAAATGGTACTAGCTATTTCCCGCAGCTCCGCCTGCATCAAAAAGTAGCCTATATTTGACCCGGGTCTTCAACTATATTCATATTTCATCAAAATCCGTTCTGCAGTTTAGCTGTGAAAGCGTAAAAGATAGACAAACAGACAGAAAGACAGACAGATAGACTTTTGCATTTATAATATAAGTATCGATTATACTTCATTATTTTTGGAACTGTAGTAGTATTGATACTACTGGACCTATCGGGATCAAATGCGGGATCATTCCAAATGTATTGGGAACATTCCTATTTAAAGGGGAAAGTTCCCGGGAACCAAAACTTACACCCGTATTCTTAAACCTTTACTCAAACTCGACTCAACCTTACTCCAACTCATTGATATGATTAATCGACACTAGCTTCCTTGACTTAAGGAGATTTCTCATTGGAGGTGAGGATCGAACTGTCAAACATAAGGTTGGACTAAAGGTACCTTGACGCGTCCTTGAAATGAAATGAAAAAACGGGGTTTCGCCACTTTTGGCCCAGGTCTTTACTTACTTCATTTTATTTTTTACTCTATTCTTTTGTAATTTTCAATTTTTGTGTTTAAATTGTTATTAAGACCTCATTGGAGTGTGCTCAAGCAACCAACTAAGAATGTCGTTTTCAAGAAAATTTCGAGGACTTCCATAAGGCGCCCTCGAATGAGTTTGATTGAAGGACGTTCTTAAGCTTAAGTTTATGAATACGAAGGTTAATGTTCTCAAAACATCAGGAATGTTGAAATTTTTTGGAAGTAATAGTATATTGTATTACATAATTAAAAATAAGTATATTACGCGTGATAAAATCTGAAATTAATAATTCTAAATTTTAATATTTATACTTTCTCGTTCTACAAAGTTGACTCATTACACCCATTATGACTGCAATACTATTGTAAATAGATGGCTATCGATGGTACAAAAATATCGATAGTGATATAGACCTCCTTTTACAAATCGTCTACTAATTACTATGGTTTTCATATGAAGAGATTATGTCAATTGTCACTCGTGTCATCAATGTGAAAACAAATTGTACTATGATTTTCAGCTAAATAAAACCTTATATATAAAGGTTTTACTTATTTCAGTTAGTATCGATTGTTTTCGGTTAATAATGTTAGAAATTTAAAAACTATCGATAGTATTAGACGTAAAACAATCGATTGTATCGATAGTGTTGGTCTTATCAGTAATTTTGCTCAGAAATCCCGACAATATAGATTCTATTGAAACGTGGTACACTATCGATAGTCGACTATCGATAAGCAACACTATAGAAAATCTATCTATCTATTTAAACTATAGGTACTGTTACCGCGCCGAGTTGATAATTTGCAAATATTTCCGAAAAACTGGTGAAATATGTTATTTTACTCATTCTTCAAGTCCTTAGTTGGTAAAGACGTGGTAGTGGAACTGAAAAATGATCTCAGTATATGTGGAACGCTCCATTCTGTCGATCAATACTTGAACATAAAGTTGGCTGATATTAGCGTCATAGATTCGGACAAATATCCTCATATGTTATCAGTTAAAAACTGTTTTATTCGTGGATCAGTTGTGCGGTACGTCCAGCTGCCCGCTGACGAGGTGGACACCCAACTTCTTCAAGACGCTGCACGAAAAGAGGCGACTGTTTCGACAAGATAAACAACCTCAAAAGTTTTGTTTTGGTTTTGTCTGCTGTTGTATTTTCGGACTTGAGTGGGTGTAATTATTACTGTAAGCCTAAGTTTCGTATTAAACATGTGAAGTAAGTTTTTTGGCTTTTATATTTCAACCATAGAATATATAGTACCTATGTAGAAGTAGCCTACTTTAGTTTATTAAGTAAGGAACTGGTAGTTACGCTAACACTGTAATATTTAGAGCGCTATTTTTGAAATACTCTCGTGTAAAATGTAAAATGAAAATCATCCGATATCGAGCGGAAATCATCTCGCTGGTTTTGTGTGGGTCATACATTTAAAAACATGGCTCCTGTTATCTATGACCAGTCTACAGGAGAGGTGAATTTCTTAGCTAAAGAGGCAGCTGGAAGGAGTGGGGAGCTTTTGTGCCTGCCATATGTCTCGGAACATGTACCTACATTTAAGTTATATTGCTTAGAAAAATGAAAGAAGTTCTATATTGAATATGCTAGTTCGAAGGGCATCTGCTATAGGATCATTTAGAGTTTCCCCACTCTGGTACCCTGGTTTGATTGTGCTAGCCTCATGAGGGAACTGTTGGTGACTGCTTTTGGAGTAAGGTCTGGCCATGTTCCAGTAAACATGTTTTATCTTTTAATGAAAAGTACACTTACAGATGCTTGCAATTTTTGCGAGAGAACGGAAGATTTAATTCATATTTTGCAGGAATGTGGTCAGTACTCCGACCTCAGTGGTCATATTCTGGATTGTATTCCTCTCACAATGGCGGCCTCATTGTTACATTGAGTTCACCTTTGTCGGGTGGAACCAAGTCCATTTACTCTTTGTGAAGAGCTGCCATGGTTAAAAGATGAGCTTGCTCCACCTTTGACTTTCTCCATTACAACCCTGGTGTGAGAGTTTTTCGGAACCACATTTTTGCCTCTTGAGATGAGTGATCTAAGAACTTTCAAACCAATGGTTAGTCTCAGTTCTTCCTTTTGAGTTAAAATGTTAATAAAATCAAAATCTGACAAAAAGTCTGACATTACTCGTAAGTTTTCTGTAAGGAAAACATATTATGATCTCCGCTTGGGATTCACAGGTTGTCCGGGTCCTTTAAGAGGCTTGCATGGTGATATTGATCCAACACATAGAGGCCCTTTGGAGAAGTAGATGTCATGCCCATCATCAAGTTGCCATTTCCATGAATAGGTCTCTGCAGGAGGAGGAACTATTTCTAATGAGTAAAAAGAATAACTACTACTCATCTTAGCGCCTTCCCGGTTGCATCTTCGGCTGATTGCCTCGGAGCCCAGGGTCGCTTTCCTACTTTTTCTCCTTCATTTTCCCTGGTCTTCGGCATCCTAGGTTGTAAGTCCATTAGCACGCATACCTTCCATTGCGACGTCGAGCCAGCTTTTTTGGGTGCGCCCCTTCTCCCCTTCTACTCCAGCTAGACACTTGTTCACCACATAATTAGTCCGTTTCCGTAGACGTGGCCGTACCATCTTAAGTGGCTCTCCTGAACTTTGTCCGCTATATCACGAATATGAAGGCTGCCCCGGATATGGGAGAGTGAAAAGAATAAATAGTCAAACAAAAAGTATATATATCTAAATATATTTATTATTTTCTCCGCATCACCATATATATATATATATATATATATGGTGATGAAATTTGGGTGGTTTAAATCTGGGTTATTATATAGGAATGCGGGCACCTGCCATAATCATGATTACTGACTCTTAGTGGCAGGCGGTGGCTCGCCACTCAGTGAATGGGCCCCCAAATAGCAAGAGAACATTGGGATGAGCGGCTAAGGGTGCCGAGAGGTGCGGCTCCGGTTTCGCCATCGCGAGTTGCCTCTTGAGCGGGTTTCCCCGTTATTACGCCATTACGTGCAATACACTTCCACCCTCGAGCATATAGCTCTTGCGACTCCACTCTGGCTGGCCGGCTAAGGCAAGCCAGAGGTAGGGGTACTGACCCCCATCGGCGTCCACTCCGACCTTGGCTGCTGAAGGCCGAAGGCGAGGGTCGGAGGCCTCCCCTGGGAGCACTCAGGTCCGCGGTGTCGCCGCTCACCAACAGCTCGCGACAAGCTGCCCTGCGGAGACTGACTGCACTGAAAAGAGAACCCAGTAGGTGTTGGGGTCGTCACATCCCTACGCCTTTTATAATTATTATTATATTATATATTATTGGAACATACGAGCAGCTGTTGCGTGTGCATCTTTGTGCTTGGAGATTTTATCATATCTTTTTGTAAACCTGTTTAAAATGGTTAATTGATTCATTTTTAGATATATTTCGTATAACATAGATCTATTTAACAAATTTTAGCAGACAGATTGCAGTGTCTGTAAAATGAGTAAAAAAAATTTTATGCCTAGCCACTGACCCCGTACCTTTACCATGAGATTTTATTAACGAACACTAGCGATCGTGTTAAGATTTAATATGGAATTTCTTAGTTCCCTTACTATCCGCCAGAGGCGCTGTACAGGTTTGCCATACTAAATTGTTAACGCAATTGCTAGCGTCTGGATCAATTAAATTTCATAGTTTACGTACTGATGTCACCCTAATTTTTAATAACTACTGGTGGTGCAATTCACCGCCAGAATCACTCTGATCAAGTTGCATAATCAAACAGCTTTAAAGCTCTATTCATACTGACGCGAATCCCGCGCTAATTACTGGACGCCCACAGAAATAAGAATATATAGAAATGTCATTAGCAGGCCAGTTAACTTTGACACACGCTACGGCACTTGTACAGATTCTTATTTCTGAGGGCGTCCCGCCAGTCCCGCGGGATTTGCGTCAGTTTGAATGGACCTTATAGCCTTTTAGGGTGTAACTGGGAAAAACGCTAAGATTATATCTTTGACTGTGTAAAGCAGTGTTTTATCGGTGGCAAAATGGAGCAGGCATGATAATTTTCAAGGTGATTTCGATATCTACTTAAAAAGTCAAAGGTTACTGATTTGATTCTCTCACAAAGCCCAAAATAAATTATATAATAAAAAAATTTACATAATACCACGATACGTACGGAACAGATAGGAAGAAATACAGAACTGGCAAATTGGCAAGTGGCATTATTTACTGGGCACTTCCATCCCCTCATCAAGTTAAGAAACGTTCCTTAAGCCTTTTTTTTTTTTTTTTTTTTTTTTTTTTTTTTTTTTTTTTTTTTTTGTTAACGGAGGGGAAATGCATTTACGCACAAAGTGTGGGACTCGCCGGGCTGCTAGTCAGCCCGGAATACCCACTAAAACCCCTCCGGCGTTTCCGCACCGGCTGTTGAGGGCGCCATGGGGTCGCGTAAGCATTCTACCACGACGCCCTCCAGCCATGGCCTTTCGGCCCCCTCATTGTGGCCTTTCGGCCCCCTCCCCAAATCGGACGTGGCCCATAAATGGACCACGCCCGTCCCCCAGACCCACATCCATTCGCCGTCTCATCATAGACGGCGGTGGAGTGGGCAGTTGGCAGAAATTGGCCGACAGCCAATAAGACCCCGACTACCAGGGAGTTATTAACTGTCGCCCAGGGTGCACCGTCCCGAGTCCCTTGTCAGCCCGCCCTCTCGCCGGATCCTTGGGATCAAGTGAGAATGCAAAGCTTTCAAAGGACCGGGCACTCGAGGAGGTTCTCTGCCCTGCACCCCCGTTCCTTAAGCCTGCATTAACCCCTATATTCTCAAACGTTTGCTCATACTCGACTCAACCTTACTCCAACTCATTGGTATGATTTCGTCGTCACTAGCTTCTTTGACTTAAGGAGATTCCTCATTGGAGGTGAGTATTAAACTGTCATATAAGGCTGGTCGAGAGGTACCTTGAGGCGTCCTTGAAATTAAACCAAGTAGTTATAAATCAGTTTTTGTGCCACTTTTTGCCTACGTATCCATTACTTTATATTTTACTCTATTTTGTAATTTTCAATTATTGTGCTAAGAATTGTTATTATAACCTGTGACGTTCCTCATTGGAGTTTGCTCAAGCAACCAACTAAGAATATCGTTTTCAAGGACTTCCTTGAGGCGACTTTCCAATGAGTTTGAGTAAAGGACGTCAATAAGGTTATGTTTAAGAATACAGGTGTAAATATTTAAATCTTTATTATTTGTTACACTTGTTAAACTTATTCTAGTCCTACATATACTGAGGAAATAAAATAATAGTGCCATTGAAATCGTTTATTTTCAATATAGGATATAAATATCACTTATTGACGTCAATTTATTTATAAGTATTAAGTTTACCACCACTTCCAAGGCGCAAGTGGAGAAGAAGCGGCGCCACAAACTCCACTGCAGCATTTTCTTAAAAACGCCAATTTACAATTTAAGAAAAATAACTTCATTACATTACATTAACTCAAATTAATATGTTTAGTGGCTGTCTGGCTCGATAGGCGATGGCCTTTTCCTCAATTAAAAAAAAACATTGCAAAAGCGTACGAACGAAGGCATGGAGCCCTATTCTCAACAGACAACAGCCCAAAAACGATCTCATTTTGAGTAAATGTTTTTTAAATATTTTATGTGTGTTACCTTATAATCCCGTCATATCTGGACAGATTTCAAAAAAAATTGTTGTAAAGGATAGCTTTCAATTAGGTCCCATAGCAATTTTATTAAAATCGGTACTAAAGTTTAATTGCAAAATGACTGTAAAAATGAGAGCGGACAATGATGTCATCCAAATAAACATAATTCAACATTTTTGATCTTTCATATCTTTTCAAGTCGTGTTCAAAATACTTTTCATTTTATTTTTCAATAGAACTTTTACTTTGATGATATTACTTAAATTCAATTCAATTCAAAAATATATTTATTTTTCATCACACCACAATAAAACAGATTTTTTAATTAGAGTAAGTTTTACAGTAATTTACGTACTCACTTGTTAGGTACCACAGATTATACAGAATATTAAACTAGTAATGTTACACAGTTCAGAACACAACAAGAAAAAAGCTAAGAGGGTTGGATAAAGATATTTTTCAGCAGTGGCTTCGATTGACAACCTTAACAACAATTTTAAGTAATAATAGCTTTACAATATATAGTTAAATAGGAACTACCTTACACAATAAATGGTACAAACTCTGTAAAAGCAACAATGTCCAAAAACATTGATCTCAGTAGGCAAGTCATAGAATCATATAAACCCCGTTCTCCAAGAGATCATTCTTTAATCTATGACAAACTTCATTGCATTAGAAAATATAGTTCTAAACTACCGTTCAGTAAGAAACTTATCTATACCATTGAAATAAGATTAGATAGAAGGGCCATTGTGTAAGCTCTTTCGAGCCTTAACTGTGACACGCAGGTGACGCCCACATGGTTTTACTATACTAATCTTATTTCTGTAATCTATTTCGCACAACACATGCCGCGACCTCACATGGCCTATTTGCCTTTTTGTGTTGTAAGTAATGTTTTGCCAACATATCACTTATTACATAGTACCTACGTATTTGTATCTATTTTGGCAAAACGTGTAATGAGAAATATTTGGGCAAAGGCCAATATATGTGGTCGTGCCATCATATATTTAAAAAGTTATGCAGCAATGAAAATAGACATCCACCACGGTGGCTTTTCAACCCAAGACTTCAACTTTTCCCTCGACGGCATTACAACACTCTCCTTTTTCTTTGGTTCAGGAAGTTTTGCATAATTTAACAAAACATTACAATCTACGTTTTGATGTAACAATGTATTTTTAGTTTTGATTTCTACAACGCACTCTGTGTTAGCTGGGTTCAGCTTAGGTCCTTGAATTTTCATTGGATCAACAGCATCCTCTGAGTACGTATTAGTACATGTTGTTGTGTATACAACTGAACTAGTAGTTACATTATTTGGTTTAACATTAACAGTAGCATTAGGTAGTGTGTTATTATTTGCTAAAATAGCAGCCGGCATATTTGTAACATTCAATGGCATAACATGTCCAGTAGAGTTGATTGCCGTATTAAGTGTAACATTGTTACTCAACGTTGTATTATTAGAATTAACATTTGTAACATTCAATGGTACAATATGCCCAGTAGTGTTGAAAGCAGTTGTCATATTAAGTGTTACATTCTTATTCGTCATTGTATTATTGAATAACATTGAATTATTTAAATTTCCAGCAGAAACTGTAGCTAAATTTGTATAGTTTGATAATTGAGGTGATTGAGTTGAGATGCTGTTTACATTATTATTCCCGACATTTGTGTTATTGGCAATATGTGTTATATTATTAACATTTGTAAAATTGTGTGGTACATTATTTGTGTTCGTAACGTTATGTATTACATTATTAGTATTAGTAACATTAGTCACTTTAGTAACGCAAGTCGTCTGATTAACTGATGTAACAGGCTTTTTCTTAGCACCATCTGTAAACGTTGAAACGATTTCGCAAGGTATTCTCAGAATTTGTTCTTGATAATTTTCTTTCACTTTGAGGGAGCACTGAGCTGCATCTTCAGGTCTAGCATTTGAGTATCCAGGCACAGTTTCATATCGCCTTCTATAATAATCATCGTAGTAATAGTGTGTGTGATGGTCACTGTGACTTCTGCCCATATTGTACAACGTCAAACCAGTCAAGATATCATTATATCTACTGTTAGAATTTCTATAATCATTTATGTACACGTATTGTGGAGAAGAATAGTAATCTGGGACGTAATATTGATTAACATTATTGTTATTTGGTATATAATTATTACGATGGCGATGATTGTCGGAACCGTAAACTATTTGGCGAGTATTGTAAGTATTTTTAGGGTATTGTGGTGGATGATAGTTACTACCAGTATTTGATTGAGGATAATTATAAGAAGGATATCTGGAACCAGATCCAACTGAGCCAGATGACGAAGGATATCCGTGGCCAGAAGAAACTCTAGAGTTCCGTCCAGACATACCTGAAGAAGGTGGGTAAAGACTTGGTTTACTGTTTCCTGATAAACCCGAATGAGAGGTTGGATAGCTTGGATGATAATTGCTGCTCGGCTTTGATTGTGGATAACCGTGACTTGATCCTGACAGACTTGGTCTTGAATTCGATGACCCCGATAGTCCTGTAGAAGCAGGATAACTATGTCCAAAGCCTCCGGAAGTTGGCTTACCGTATCCAGATAATCCAGAAGATCCTGGGTAACTGTGTCCCGAGCCAGACAAGCCTGACGAGGAGGATGGATAACTATGGCTGGAGCCAACGCTTGAATGGCTGCCGTATGAACTCGCACCGCTGCCACTTCCGTAAGAATGACCTCCACTGTAGCCACCTCCACTAGATTGGCCGTAGGAATGACCGCCTCCATACGAATGACTACTGGAGTGACTACTGGAATGGCTACTAGAATGAGAGTGGCCACCAGAGTGACTTCCACCACCCCTTCGACATTCAGAATTCGAAAGTAAAATTATGAATAAAAGCCCCAGCAGTACGACTCTGCGGGCCATGATGCCGAGTGAGACTGATAAAAAAGTGATTAATGTATACCTAATACGTCATTAGTTTAAGGAAAATCGGAGTGACATAGCACAAGATCAGAAAGTAATGTCCTGAAATACTATATTAGAGAAGTAGGTATAACTCGCCCTAACCTGGAAAGTCGAATGAAAATCGTACGACTCACCGATAATGTCGCATGAAAATTCCTATTTTTTTTAGTCATACTTCAATGCTCATACATAAATAGCGCTTTAGGAACACCTTATTAAAAATTATAATTACTAAAATAAAATCTTAATTTTGTTTATATGACCACGTTTGCAGTCAATTTTAGGATGATTTGATGTCGTCGAAACCACAGGAACATATGGCGGCTATTGGCGCTATTCATGCTACAACGGGCCGTGGCCGTGTTTTCGCACAAGCCTGGACGGAGCCCGCTCCCGCTCCGCTCTGTCGTAACATGCTTAATGCATGTTACGATGCATGTTACGACGGGGCATGCTGAAGGTTGTGAAGCCGCCGTCCATTCCGTAAGAAGTTTCCTGAACAGTCGCGATGTAGAGGTATTGTTAAAGTTAAATATCAAAAATGCGTTTAACTCTGTGAACAGGGTTGCTTGCCTGACTTTATTTAATAATCTTGGCAATATCTTTGGCAATGTAACAGTGAAAATTCCAAATTAATGTAGACATAGACATAGGCATCATTTATTTTGGTATTAACAAAACAACACACTTACATTATCAATTTATACAAAAATAATGCATGCATATAAATGATCAAAAATGATTGGTATTTTTGGTATATAATAATAATAATAAATCATTTATTTCAGCAATTTTACAACCATATTTATTTGTTAGTAAGTCTTAACCTATTGTAAGTCAAAATTATATGTACGTTTCAGTAATCCAAAAAAGGTAGTAGTAATGTATAGGGACAATCTTCTACTCTCCTGTATGGGATGTTAGCAGGGCGACCCCCTGGGGCCAGCTGTATTCAGCCTCGCCATACAACCCATTATTGAAAAACTAAATTCTAAATTAAACATTTGGTATTTGGATGACGGTACCTTAGAAGGTGATGCCCAAACAGTTTTAAAAGATTTCCAAATTCTATCCACAAACCTCCATAACATTGGCCTAGATTTTAATTTTAAAAAGTGTGAGTTATATATTTTGGACAGCTGTATTTCAATGGAAAACATTATAAACCATTTCACATCTATTACATCAGACATCAAAATTACAGAAAAGGATTCACTTCACCTTCAGTCACCTATTTTCGAAGAATCCTCAAATTCCATTGATGAAAAAATTTCTAAATTCCAAAAAGCTTCAGAACGTATTTTTATATTTACAGATGCATTTCTCTTATACAATAATTCGGCATTGTCTTTTCGTTCCAAATTTTACATACAACCTACGCTGTACCCATTTTCGGAAATCCCCCCATCTGCTCCACAGGTTAGACAAATTTATTGAAAACCCTTTCTTCTGTATTCTATATTAACTTTAGTGATCGTATTTGGGACCAAGCCTCTTTGTCTATCAGGTGTGGAGGCCTAGGTATCCGCAAAATTTCCAGTGTAGCTCTCCCGGCATTTCTGTCTTCCGTGTACAGTGAGGAAACCATTTTTAGATTTTTTTAATTTGAGGTTTTTTATTTATATTTATTTAAAAAAATCTTTGCCAGACCCTGCAGTTTCCGTGCTTGTGTCTGTGGTTGCTACTCAATCAGCTCTTACGTTGGATGGTTATGAAAGATGTGAACTTTGCCTTCCACTCGTTGTTAGAGGTCGCAGAGAGCTAAATGTTCACATAAGCAAGGCGCATAAGCCGGAAGCGTCTGCTCTTGTGCATAATGTGGCTTTATCATCTCCCAATTTGCCTCCAGATGTTGTTGAGGATGTTCCTCTATGGGAAACATTGGGTAATTGTACATAGAGGTACAAGAATATCAGTTGCAACGTCTCAAAAAAAGTTACTGACAATGTAGTTTTATTGAATGACAAGCTGGGTTTCAACATGAACCGAGATAGTTAGACTGTTGAAATTTACACAGATTATGTATTTGTTGCCGCTATATAGACATTCAAGAAATTGAAAAGTCAACTTACTGCATTAAGTTGTACTATGGCAATTACTGATACAAAAGGTCAGAGATTAATTCAACATTGGATGCGTGTCTTTCAATTCTCAAAATAAGATTATTTTGTTCAATTTCGGGTTTGTCCATACGAGTAATTTTACAAGTAACTAGTTTGTTTGTTGAGGCTCTTCTCGGGAACTAATTAAAACGTAGACTAAACTCCGAGGCAATCACGAGAAGATTATAATTTCACCCATATTGATGCAACAATATTTATGTCCGAAATAGTTTACCTCCGCCACAGAATTCGATATTAATGGTAGGTTGTAGGTTCTAACGTTCAGATCGGATACTCATACCCTCCCGAAACAGATACCGCACCTCACCGCGCAGATTTAGGGTAAACATCGAGAGAAAAACAATGCAAAGATGACGCTACTGCGACGACTATGACGCAGATACGGAAAATAATAACCAACTCTACGAACTACAACACACATATTTCTGTGCCTCCTGTGATAAGTGACCTAAGTTAAGTTGTACCCTTTATTCGATTTTAACGTGGGCATAGTCAGTAAAAAAATTATGACACGATATGCCAAGTTGTAACCTCCATAAGTAATTACTTAGTCGGTGGTCATTTTTTGAGCCCAGTGATTTCAATGTCAGTGTATTCAATTTCACATTTTATTGTTCAGTAAATTTGTCGTAAATATTGTATCAATAGAGTAATATTCCTTTAAACCAACCTTTCGATATGTCTAGAGTACAAATTGACCTATACTTACCGATGAGAATATGAATTTATGCTGTTTTGTGAAAAGTGATACAATCAATACATACAATAAAACTAGGAACCGCGTGTCTATACATTTGATAAAATTAACAAAAAATGGGTGTGGGCGATAAAAAAAGAGTAACAGAACACAAAAAGAGTTATTTTATTTTTTTGTCTGTCTGTCTGTATGTACTCGCTAATCTTTAAAACTACTGAACAGATTTTTACGCGGTTTTCACTAAAAGATTAAGCTCATCCCTGAGCAACATATAGGCTTTGTTTCATCGAAATCTGATGTGATATAAAAAAGTTATCGTCATTTAAATTTCAAGATAATTTTTCTATGGGTGATTTAATAGTTACATAAAATAGCAACAGATAGCGCCTCAAGAAATTTTTAAACGCGCTATGGTTGTTTTTGCGAAAAGTTTTAATACAAGCTGATTATTTTGCTTCGTACTTAAGACCTTTTGATTATTTTGTGATTTGGTTAGTTACTGTTGTTGAATTTGTTGATTTTATACTGATACTTGGCTATGAAAATACGGACTTCTGATCTGGCTTTGTGGATTGGTTATTTAATATTTCGGATAATATCGTTGATTTATAATTTGACACTTGGCTATGAAAATACGGACTTTCTTATCTTGCTTTGTGGATTGGTTAGATATTTCGGATATCTCCAAAAGTTTCTTTGCTTTATAGATTTATTGAACTAAGTTTGACATTTGGTTATAGCAATGTGGAATTTGTGATGTTGCTTTGTGGATTAGTTAGGTATTTCGGATATTATCTTGAAAAAATTCTTGGCTACATAGATTTATTGAATTAAATATATATATTAGTGTATTTTGTGCTTTGCTTTCAAAAATGCCCCGAAGAAAGTCAAATCTGTCTCAGAATACTAGACAAGCGAAAAGACAGTGGATGAGTAGATCCAAGAATCCAATGACCAAAGAAAGGCACGACTTAGTGTAAATTGAGAACGAAATTCATTGACTCGCGTCTCGGAGAGTTCCATTCAAAGGGAGTCTCGACTAAGTGCTGATCGTGAACGTCACACACTATCTCGCGCCTCGGAGACTTTTATAGATAGGGAGTTTCATTTGACTGCTGATCAAGAACGTCACACACTATCTCGCGCCTCGGAGACTTTTATAGATAGGGAGTTTCATTTGACTGCTGATCAAGAACGTCACACACTATCTCGCGCCTCGGAGACTTTTATAGATAGGGAGTTTCATTTGACTGCTGATCAAGAACGTCACACACTATCTCGCGCCTCGGAGACTTTTATAGATAGGGAGTTTCATTTGACTGCTGATCAAGAACGTCACACACTATCTCGCGCCTCGGAGACTTTTATAGATAGGGAGTTTCATTTGACTGCTGATCAAGAACGTCACACACTATCTCGCGCCTCGGAGACTTTTATAGATAGGGAGTTTCATTTGACTGCTGATCAAGAACGTCACACACTATCTCGCGCCTCGGAGACTTTTATAGATAGGGAGTTTCATTTGACTGCTGATCAAGAACGTCACACACTATCTCGCGCCTCGGAGACTTTTATAGATAGGGAGTTTCATTTGACTGCTGATCAAGAACGTCACACACTATCTCGCGCCTCGGAGACTTTTATAGATAGGGAGTTTCATTTGACTGCTGATCAAGAACGTCACACACTATCTCGCGCCTCGGAGACTTTTATAGATAGGGAGTTTCATTTGACTGCTGATCAAGAACGTCACACACTATCTCGCGCCTCGGAGACTTTTATAGATAGGGAGTTTCATTTGACTGCTGATCAAGAACGTCACACACTATCTCGCGCCTCGGAGACTTTTATAGATAGGGAGTTTCATTTGACTGCTGATCAAGAACGTCACACACTATCTCGCGCCTCGGAGACTTTTATAGATAGGGAGTTTCATTTGACTGCTGATCAAGAACGTCACACACTATCTCGCGCCTCGGAGACTTTTATAGATAGGGAGTTTCATTTGACTGCTGATCAAGAACGTCACACACTATCTCGCGCCTCGGAGACTTTTATAGATAGGGAGTTTCATTTGACTGCTGATCAAGAACGTCACACACTATCTCGCGCCTCGGAGACTTTTATAGATAGGGAGTTTCATTTGACTGCTGATCAAGAACGTCACACACTATCTCGCGCCTCGGAGACTTTTATAGATAGGGAGTTTCATTTGACTGCTGATCAAGAACGTCACACGCTGTCTCGCGCCTCGGAGACTTTTATAGATAGGGAGTTTCATTTGACTGCTGATCAAGAACGTCACACGCTGTCTCGCGCCTCGGAGACTTTAACCGAACGGGAATCCCGATTGACTGCTGATTGTGAGCGTTATATATTGTCACGCGTTTCAGCAATATTTACTCAGTATGAGGAACGCTTAATTAACGATCGAGATCGCCATAATATTGCTAGATCTCTAGAAGCTTTGAGCAGCACCAACAACGATTGGAAGTAGCAAGAGAAACGTATGAACTCACGCGTCAAAACCATCAATTATTTTTAGAAAGGGAACGGGAGAGAGTAGATGCGGTGCTGAGCGCGGAAACAGAAGAGGAACGTCAGGTTCGTTTGAATACTGATCGACTACAGCATTCACTTAACACTTTCGCTGGCAGTAACGCCTCTCGACGTAGATAACAATTGAGTGCCATTGTTATTTCCTTCACAGTCAGCGAAAGTGTTAATAGAATATCAATTTCATCTGAAGACTCAGACGAGGCTCAAGAAGGCGCAGCCACGAGGCATGACGTTCTTCCTTGGGTTACCAAAGAAAAAAGTGCCTTAACTTATACGCCTATGATTGATTACACACGAAGTGGAAGGAAATCACCCAAGAACTTTTGTCAGGTCAAGCATCTTATGACCGACATGATCTAATATCAAGAGTGTTCCACTTAAGATTGAAATTGATGATCGATTTGCTTACGAAAGAAGGAGTTTTTGGATTATCTTTGTGTTTCATGTACAGTGTCGAACGGCAAAAGCGCGGCCTTCATCACGCTCATATCCTCCTGTGGCTGCAAGAAAAAATACGGCCTAACGATGTCGATTTGTGAATAAGCGCTGAATTTCCGAATCCCAATCCTGTGCTTTACAATATTGTGAAAACGCATATGGTGCATGTCCCCTATGAACTCCTATTGGACAGCATTTTGGAAATTTTGGAAAGAGTAGAAATATAAGTATTTTAGTAGTTGTTTTATGTTTTAATAGTAACTACGTTGGTATTTTTTATATGATTGGTCATATTTATTTTTAAAGTATTTATTAATCTACTGGCAAATGCCACTTATCATTTGACTTTTTCGAAAATGCCGGCGCGCTGGAAATCTTTCTCCACAAATGGTAAATAATATAATATTTATTTTTGTTGGTAAAAATTGCTTTGGAAATAAAAGTGAAACATGGTAGTGGATGAAATATGTTCACATATATGGTGTTTTAATTTAATGTATGTGAACTTTCTTATTTTACTTTTTATGGTGTCCAATATATCGGATACTATTAAGCTAGAAATTTATCAACTTTGAAATGCGAATTTAATGAAATGCGAATTCGAAGACTGATTACTTTGATGTGCTTTATAATATAACTCAAGGTCACCAACTATGGAAAGGGAATTCTCAGTGTTTCCCTACAAGATCGAACCAGATGTGAGTAGATCGCGGTACATGGCGCGGAGAAGCTGTGTTTGGCCGTGGAGCAAAGCAAGCAAACACAGAGTGAGACTACACGTGAGGCATCCAGCGAACAGATGGTCAGCCAACCTGAAGAAGATTGCAGGCAGTCGCTGAATGCATCCCGGTTTCAACCGTTCATTTTGAAAATAATTCGAGGAGGCCTATTTCCAGCAGTGAACTTTCTGCTTCTGAAATGATAATATTGATAACATAGTTTTTGTTTGACCATCTACTGAGTTGAATGGTCAGGCTACGGACGAGGATAGTGTTGAGGATGAACTCGATGCCAAATCTAATGATTTGACAAAGTAGATGTGAACTACGACATTTGCAAACAAGGGAGACATGATCCAGTACTATCAACATCTTCAATTACTCCACCTTTATGTAAATCAACTGGCATGTTGGAAAGACACCGATAATGTCTAAGTAATACCACTTATAAACGTCATATCGAGCATTTCCCTTTCCATAGCTCTTTGGGTAGCCTTCAGATTTGAGGAACATGCTTTTCTTTCCCAGCATGGAATGCCTCACCTAGGCCAAAAGCCTATCTGTTACGGGAGGGTATGCGTATCCTATCTGTACGTTAGAACCTACAACCTACTATTAATATCGAATTCTGTGGCGGAGGTGAACTATTTCGGACATTGACTTGTTATTATGATTAATGTAGTTATTTGAATATTAAATCATATTTACATTTGCATGCCTAAATGGTTGATTGTTAGGACGAATTATTAATGTGTAATATCTGATTGTACTCTTTCAATGCAAATAAATGTTTTCTTTCTTTCTTTCTTTCTTTCTTTCTAAATATTGTTGCACCATTAAGGGCGAAATTATAATCTTCTCGTGATTGCCTCGGAGTTTAGTCTACGTTTTAATTAGTTCCAGAGAAGAGTCTCAACAAACAAGCTAGTTACTTGTAAAATGACTCGTATGGACAAACCCGAAATTGAACAAAATAATCTTATTTTGAGAATTTAAAGACACGCATCCAATGTTGAATTAATCTCTGACCTTTTGTATCAGTAATTGCCATAGTAAACCTTAATGCAGTAAGTAGACTTTACAATTTCTTTATATCTATATAGCGGCAACAAATACATAATCTGTGTAAATCTAACTCTGCTTTCGATGGTCTGCTCACGTTAACCTTTACATCAATTCTGGGAACCAACATCAGAAATCAAAGAGGAGGCACAAATTGTACTTTATAAGTTGCGTTAAAGATGAACTATTATATCTCTACTAACAAGCAATTAGCCCTCTGCGACCTCTAAAAACGAGGTGGAATGCAAAGTTCACATCTTTTATAACCATCCAACGAAAGAGCTGACTGAGTAGCAACCACAGACACAAGCACGGAAACTGCAGGGTCTGGCAAAGACATTTTTAAATAAATATAAATAAAATAACCTCAAATTAAAAAAAAAAACAAACCTCTTCACAGTGGTCATTAATTTTTAATACATCCATTAATTTTGTGAATAATAAAAAACAATAAATATAAAAATTATAACAAGCAAAAATGAAATAAAAAAATACAAATTAATAACAACCAAAAATAAAGAGAATAAGAAAAAAACAGTATCACCATTATAAAATTTCGAATTAACTAAATTACACACATTTATAATATAAGTTTGTACAACAAAAAAACAAAAAAAAATAATCAAGCAATAAATCAATTAAGCAATAAAAACAAAATAAATTAATTTAAAAATAAATCTAATACCGGCAACATTAAATTGCAAATTATTTAATTCCACACATCATCATCAGCTTTCCATAACTCACTGCTGGGTGCTGGGCATAAGCCTCCCTCTGTCTATTCCACATAAACTAATAAATACCTAAAACTAACTAAAACAGATTTTTTTACGAATTGTACTGTGTACAGTTCCGTGAACGTCGCACCTTGCGGTAGTGTACCTTTAACCCGGTAATTACCTGCCCTCTGGTAACGGGATACCTCTATCAGCTTTTTCGAAAGCTTATGAGCCGCTGCAGCCCACGGTCCTAAAGTTTCTACCCCAAAAGGCGCAAATATGTAGTTACTACTAATACCAGCATATTTGCGCTCTTTGAGGAGCTCTACCTCAGCTGCAGCAGCACCAGCCTTCAGTTCGGTGGCCTGAAGATGGGACGGAGCAAGCGTATCGACGCAAGTTGCGTCCTACATAAGCGGCCGACCCAATCTCCAGGGCACCAAAGTCCATCTGTTCTCTTGCCATCATCCCGAGTCAGGCCGTTTGGTTCCAAAATTGCAGGTACGTGGATGGTGGCAATAGCCCGATGGATGATATTGTTTAGGGCAGCATGACGCCCTAAACGGCCGGCGCACCTGGAGCATGAGAGTCCGTGATGTCCAAGGACCATACAATTTGCACCTAAACGTAGAGTTGTTGACGAACGGAAGGCGTCGTTGTGCAGCAACGTGCCCAAGTTGGCAGACGGTAGTGGTTGCAGCCAAAGTCTTGATTCCCACTCCGCCTACAGTCTACAAAAGTATAGACGTTTTTAGTAAATTATCTTGTGCAATTCTGCAAAGCGGCTCGTCCCATTGCCTCTGCGAAGAAGTATTGTAAACTGGAAATTTGGAATTTGGTAATAATACTGACTAAGCATATTCTGGCTTCCAGTGCATGACTAATTTTGATGTCAGGGATTTCACAAATTTTTCTAATAATGGCTGTGCGCGGAAGTCAGAAATGCCGGGAGAGCTGGAAATTTTGCGGATACCTAGGCCTCCACACCTGATAGGCAAAGAGGCCTGGTTCCAAATACTATCACTAAGTTTTTATTGAATACAGAAGAAAGCGTTTTGAATAAATTTGTCTAACCTGTGGAGCAGACGGGGGGATTTCCAGAAATGCGTATGTTTTAAGTAAAATTTGGAACGAAAAGACAATGCCGAATTATTATATAAGCCAAATGCATCTGTAAATCTAAAATACGTTCTGAAGCTTTTTGGAATTAAGAAATTTTTTCATCAATGAAATTTGAGAAGGATTCTTCGAAAATAGGTGACCCAAGGTGATGTGAATCTTTTTCTGTAATTTTGATGTCTGATGTAATGGTTAATGATGTTATTCGAAATATATAAACTAACACTTTTACAAATTTAAATCTAGGCCAATGTTATGGAGGTTTGTGGTCAGAATTTGGAAATCTTTTAAAACTGTTTGGGCATCACCTGCTAAGGTACCGTCGTCCAAATACCAAATGTTTAATTTAGAATTTAGTTTCTCAATAATGGGTTGTATGGCGAGGCTGAATATAGCTGGCCTCAGGGGGTCGCCCTGCTAACATCCCATACAGGAGAGTAGAAGATTGTCCCTATACATTAATGTGGAAGTTTCACTGTTACATTGCCAAAGATATTTATATATAAATGGAATTATGTTCCTTACTTTTGTCAGCAAGGCAACCCTGTCCAGAGTTAAACGCATTTTTGATATCTACCTTTAACAATACCTCTCCATCGCGACTGTTCAGGAAACTTCTTACGGAATGGACGGCGGCTTCACAACCTTCAGCATGCCCGACCACAGAGCGGGGCGGGAGCGGGCCCCGTCCAGGCTTTTGCGAAAACACGGCCACAGCACGTTGTAGCATGAATGGCCGCCATAGATGTTTCTGTGGCCGTGCCGTGGCCGGGGTACGTCGCCCCATGCACGCCCAGTAAATAAATCATCCTAAAATTTACTGTAAACGTGGTCACATAAACAAAATTAAGATTTGGTTTGATTCCTATAGTTGCTTAATAATAATTTTTAATAAGGTGTTCTTAAAGCGCTATTTATGTATGAGCATTGAAATATGACTAAAACAAAATCGGTGATTCAAATTTCCATGCGACATTATCGGCGAGTCGTACGATTTTCATTTGACTTTCTGGGTTTGGGCGGGTTATACTTCTCTAATATCGTACTCCAGGACATTACTTTCTGATCTTGTGCTATGTCACTCCGATTTTCCTTAAACTAATGACGTATTAGGTATACAATAATAACTTTTTTATCAGTCTCACTCGGCATCATGGCCCGCAGAGTCGTATTGCTGGGGCTTTTATTCATAATCTTACTTTCAAATTCTGAATGTCGAAGGGGTGGTGGAAGTCACTCTGGTAGCCACTCTCATTCTAGCAGCCATTCCAGTAGTCACTCCAGTAGTCATTCGTATGGAGGCGGTCATTCCTATGGAGGAAGTCACTCCTACGGCCATTCTAGTGGAGGTGGCTATAGCGGAGGTCATTCTTACGGAAGTGTTAGCGGTTGGAGTTCATACAGCAGCCATTCAAGCGTTGGCTCCAGCCATAGTTATTCATCCTCCTCGTCAGGCTTGTCTGGCTCGGGACACAGTTACCCAGGAACTTCTGGATTGCCTGGATACGGCAAGCCAACTTCCGTAAGCTTTGGACATAGTTATTCTACTTCTACAGGACTATCGGGGTCATCGAATTCAGGACCAAGTCTCTCAGGATCAAGTCGCGGTTATTCAGAATCAAAGCCGAGCAATAATTATCATCCAAGCTATCCAACCTCTCAATCGGGTTTATCAGGAAACAGTAAACCAAGTCTTTACCCACCTTCTTCAGGTATGTCTGGATCGAACTCTGGCCACAGATATCCTTCGTCATCTGGCTTTAGATATCTTTCTCGTTATTATCGTCCATCAAATACTCCACCAAAATACCGACACAATTCTTCCCCTTCTCGCCATATAGTTTACGGTTCCAAAAATCATTACTATCATAAAAATTATAAACCAAATAACAATAATGTTAGTCAATATTACGTCCAAGATTACTATTCTTATCCACAATACGTGTACATAAATAATTATAGAAATTCTAACAGTAGATATAATGATATCTTGACTGGTTTGACGTTGTACAATATAGGCAGAAGTCACAGTGACCATCACACACATTATTACTACGATGATTATTATAGAAGGCGATATGAAACTGTGCCTGGATACTCCAATGCTAGACCTGAAGATGCAGCTCAGTGCTCCCTCAAAGTGAAAGAAAATGATCAAGAACAAATTCTTAGAATACCTTGCGAAATCGTTTCAACGTTTACAGATGGTGCTAAGATAAAGCCTGTTACATCAGTTAATCAGACGACTTGCGTTACTAAAGTGACTAATGTTACTAATACTAATAATGTAATACACAACGTTACGAACACAAATAATGTACCACACAATTTTACAAATGTTAATAATATAACACATATTACCAATAACACAAATGTCGGGAATAATAATGTAATGAGCATCTCAACTCAATCACCTCAATTATCAAACTATACTAATTCAGCTACAGTTTCTGCTGGAAATTTAAATCATTCTATGTTAATCAATAATACAATGACGAATAAGAATGTAACACTTAACTTAACGACAATTGCTTTCAACACTACTGGGCATATTGTACCATTGAATGTTACGAGTATAAATGTTAATTCTAATAATACAACGTTGAATAACAATGACACACTTAATACGGCAATCAACTCTACTAGTCATGTTGTGCCATTGAATGTTACAAATATGCCGGCTGTTATTGTAGCAATTAATAACACACTACCTAATGCTACTGTTAATGTTAAACCAAATAATGTAACTACTAGTTCAGTTGTATACACAACATGTACTAATGTACGTATTACAGCGGATGCTGTTGATCCAATGAAAATTCAAGGATCTAAGCTGAACCCAGCTAACACAGAGTGCGTTGTAGAAATCAAAACTAAAGATACATTGTTACATCAAAAAGTAGATTGTAACGTTTTGTTAAATTATGCGAAACTTCCTGAACCAAAGAAAAAGGAGAGTGTTGTAATGCCGTCGAAGGAAAAGTTGAAGTCTTGGGTTGAAAAGCCACCGTGGTGGATGTCTATTTTCATTGCTGCATAACTTTTTAAATGTATGATGGCGCGACCACACATGGCCTATTTGCCCTAATATTTCTAATACAAATCGTATCTACTATGTAATAAGTGATATGTTGGCAAAACATTACTTACAACACAAATAGGCAAACAAGCCATGTGAAGTCGCAGCATGTGTTGTGCAGAATAGATTAAAGAAATAAGATCAGTATAGTAAAGCCATGTGGGCGTCACCTGCGTGCCACAGTTAAGGCTCGAAAGGCTTAACTGGCTTACAATGGCCATTCTATCTAATCTTATTTCAGTGGTATAGATAAGTTTCTTACTGAACGATAGAGAAAATCTTTTCTAATGCAATGAAGTTTGTCATAGATAAAAAAATGACCTAATGGAGAACGAGGTTTATATGATTCTGTGACTTTTGCCTACTGAGATAAATTTTTCGTTCTTTGCAAATTACCTTACACATTGTTGCTTTAACAGAATTTAAAAGTAAAGCTATTATTACTTAAAATTGTTGTTAAGGTTGTCGACCGAAGCCACTGCTGAAAAATATATCTTTATCCAACCCTCTTAGCTTTTATCTTGTTGTGTTCTGAACTGTGTAACATTGCTAGTTTAATATTCTGTGTAATCTGTGGTACCTAACAAGTGTACGTAAATTACTGTAAAAATAACTCTAATTAAAAAATCTGTTTAATTGTGGGGTGAAATATAATATTTTTGAATTTAAGTAATTATGGACCGATAATATTAGTAAGTATATTTATCTTTATTATAAGTTGGTACCATTAAGATTGCATATTTAAGATTAAAACATGTATTTGTCTTTTGAAATAAATTTAAATATTATGTGTGTCATCTGCGTCAAAAAGTAGCCTATGTTTGACCCGGGTCTTCAACTATATCCATAACAAATTTCATTAAAATAAAAGTTCTATTGAAAAATAAAATGAAAAGTATTTTGAACGCGACTTGAAAAGATATGAAAAAATCAAAAATGTTGAATTATTTTTTTAAATCATTTATTCAGTAAATATCAAATGTTACAACAGTTACCGAACCGCGGAAACCTCGATGGGTTTATCCATGGAGTAATTATGTATATAGGGGAGATGCCGTTTGAAATGGCGCAGTGACGTACTCGTTGGCGCCTCGCCGACATTGCAGTGGGCGGAGCTTGTCGTTGCTCGTGCTCTATGATTGGAGCCACGGCCGAAACCAAGCACCCCGCACGTCTGCCTTCCGCCCCGTGTAGCCTCACAAACGCTTTCTTACAAAACGCTTATTAAGGCATCTCCCCTATATAATTACTCCTTGGGTTTATCTGTGTTCGGCGAGTCGCTATTGCATTTAGAAAGTACTTAAGTATTTTTTCAAACTTAATTTAAATTTTGTAAAGTTATTGTTATACAACTCCTGAAATTCTACAGGAAGCTGTTTAGATAGTTTGGTATCATATAATTAGGAATTCTTGTCCCATACAGATTACTGAATTTTGGAAGACTATATTTATTTAAATAACAAAGTGTTCTTAGGTAGCTAGGTCGCATTTTTTCCATTAAACCATTTTTTTGACATGATTCAGTTAAAATTTGATATTGTATTTTATCATAGACACTTAATATATTGCAATATTTAAATAATTCCGCATCATCCTTAGCTAACTTTTTTAAGATTTTATTTGGAACATATATTTTTAACATTTTTAGTTGTAATTTATAAATAGATTCAATGTATGTCGAATACGTTCTTCCATAACTACTTAGGCCATAATTGACAACAGTGTCCGCCAAGGCAAATACAATAATCTCAAGATCTTAAAAGGTAATTTATATTTGAGTTTGTAAAGCTTGCTAATTACTGACCTCAGCTTGTTACAAACATGATCTTTATGTGGTCCACAGCAAAAACGGCTATCAATCCAGACACCAACGTATTTATGTTTATCTATACATACAGATAAATAAAATTGTCTGTTTGTAATATTGAAATAACCGTTTATTACTACATGCATATGAATATATATACTGTACATGCACCAAAATAACATTTTTTACAATTTTTGTCTGTCTGTCTGTCTGTTTGTTCCGGCTAATCTCTGAAATGGCTGGACCGATTTTGACGGGACTTTTATTGGCAGGTAGCTGATGTAATAAGGAGTAACTTAAAAAATCTTTTATTTTATAAAAATAAAGTAATGTTGCGCATAAAAAGAAACACAAAAAAAAATAATTAAACAATCGACTGTTAGGCGGAACGAAGTTCGCCGGGTCAGCTAGTCTAATAGACGAGTATGTTTATTTAGATTAGATGACATCATTGTCAGCTCTCATTTTTACAGTCATTTTGCAATTAAACTTTAGTACCGATTTTAATAAAATGGCTATGAGACCTATTTGAAAGCAATTTTTTTTTTATCTGGACAGATATGACGGGGTTATGAGGTATCACACATAAAATATTTAAAAAACATTTACTCACAATGAGAACCTCCTCCTTTTAGGATTTTGGATGTATGTTGAGAATAGCGCTCCATGCCTTCGTTCGTACGTTTTTGCAACATTTTTTTTTTACGTGAGGAAAAAAAGGCCATCGCCTATCGAGCCTAAGTAGGCAATTAGACAGTGGAGACAGAAAGCCACTAAAGATATCAATTTTAGTTAATGTAATGTATTGGCAGTATAATTTTATTTCATCAATATATGTAGGACTAGAATAAGTTTAAAAAGTGTATTTTTTTAATAAAGATTTAAATATTTACACCCGTATTCTTAAACATAACCTTATTGACGTCTTACACTCAAACTCGTCTCAAGAAAGTCCTCGAAATTTCCTTGAAAACGATATTCTTAGTTGGTTGCTTGAGCAAACTCCAATGAGGAACAATCAATCGGTACAAGTGCCGTAGCGTGTGCCAAAGTTAACTGGCCCGCTAATGGCACGGCACTTCTATATATTCTTATTTCTGTGGGCGTCCTGCAATTGGCTAGTAAACTTTTTCATGAAAATGTCTAATTCGTAAACCATTTCGAGGAATAGGCTTAGGGAACAGATTACATTAATTAGATCTTTAGATATGCAAGTATTTTTTAAGAAAATCGCAGAAAACCCAATGACTTTCATTTTTTAGCAAGGTTGACGTATGACGTAGCCGGATAACTTCCGGCTATTCACATTTAATTTTTTAGGTTGGCAGCACAGCTTAGTGAATAGATATTTTTTGTTTGGTAGCGCTAATTAAGCGCTTCACGTACTTGTCACCCATGTCAAATGTCATCTCTGTTCAAGTAAACATAACCCATAAATAACCTAATTACATCTTCATTCATTCATTTATACATTACAATGAAGAATCGGTGTCTAATTATTGAAAAATCAAATGTCAACGGATGAAGATACGGCAGTAAAGTCCAATAAACAGGCCAATATGCAATAGATACGAGAAATGGGGTAGGTACCTAAATATTTGGCGATTGTAAACAAACAAGAAACCAACTCGCGGCTCAGGTCCATCCTGACTTTGACATTTGACACTGACATATATATTTTTTAATACCTTAGTAATTTTTGCTTTCTTGCAGTTCGAAATGGCCATTATAGCTGCGTGACGTCATCACTATAAAATCTTTAAAATTAAATAACAAAATAAATATAATTATAAGAATTTTTTCCTTTAAATTGTATCTCCAAAATAGTCTATTCAATCAATAAAATATATAAAATACACAATTTATTTTTTAGTTGACTAGCCAATTCGCGCGGGATTCGCGGCAGTCTGAATAGAGCTTTAAAGCTGTTTGTTTATGCAATTTGATCTGAGTGATTCTGGTGGTGGTCAAACTATCAGTTGCTATCCAAGATCCTGGAGGCTTGTGCACATAAGCAACTTAATTATATTTTTCTTGTCAATGGATTATTAAATCCTTTACAGTCCGGGTTCCGTCCATGGCATAGTACTGTTTCTGCACTTATTAAAGTGACGGATGACATAAGGGCTGGAATAGAGGACACGAATGTGACAGTTATGGTTATTAGTAGACTTCTCTAATGCATATAATACTGTCGATCATGATATTCTTTTAGCTATCCTTACTCTTCATTCTGTTTCTTCGAAAGTCGTGGATTGGTTCTCTTCCTATGTTCGTGAGCGTCAACAGTCGGTGCGTCATGGGGAACCCTTTTCGGGCTTGTGTGACCTCGACTGTGGTGTCCCGCAGGGCGGTATAATATCTCCTTTGCTTTTATCAATTTTTTATTGACTTCATCACAAAATAGCTTTAATGCTCGTTTCATCTTTACGCTGATGACTTGCAGCTTTAAACACAGACTAAAAAAGAGGATCTGGATGGTGCGGTCAATAAAATTAATACAGACTTGGTAGCTATTAGTGACTGGGCCCGACGATTTGGAAGTTCGGTAAATCCAGAAAAATGCCAGGCTATTTTGGTAGGTAGTTCTCATCTTTTGAGCCGTGTCGATGTTAGTTCGCTACTGAGCATTAGCTACGAGAACATTTCCTTTTAGCGCAAGTGTAAAGGATCTTGGGCTCATCATTGACTCAACTTTGTCTTGGAATGCTCAGGTCACCGGTATTGCCAAAAAGATTAACAGCGCTCTTCGTTCTTTTTACAAATGAAAAAATTTTCTCCCAACCAATATTAAAATTATGTTGATGCAAACCTTAATTCTCCATAATCCCTCCCTATTCTGGATTATGCAGATGTGTGTTATCCGGACCTAAATTGTAGTCTCTTGAACAAACTAGACAGACTTCAAAACAACTGTATGCGCTATATTTTCAATCTGCGTAAGTATGAACATGTGTGAATACCGTATGAATTTGTAAAGGTTACCTATACGTCATCGGCAGAACTGCATATTCTTTCGATCCTTTTCGCTATTCTTTTTGACCCTATTACTCCGAGGTATCTCAAATCTAAATTTAATTTTCTTAGTGATGCTCGTGACAGGAATCTTCGCTCTTCTCATAATCTTCGCCTTTACACTCCCCTTCACCGGAGTATGTTCTTTGCAACTCATTTGCGGTTAAGGCTGTACTGCTGTGGAATGACCTACCTATCCGGAAGACTCAGATTCGCTTACGTTTCAAAAATGCAGTGCGTGCTCATTATCTTCGCGAATTGTTAGATAGTACCTAGTAGACATCAAAATATATGTAATGTATTTAAGTGTCTAATATTTATCCCATCAAAAACATAAATGTGAAATGAGAGCCAAGTTCAATATTATGTCTTGGTTGTTGACTTCAACGACAAAAGAAGTGAGGATCTAAATGGGTGCCAAGTTCAATGGTCAGTCCTGAAATTTAATTATAATAACAAAAAATATATTTTCTTCTTATAACTTAGGATAATATATTGTAGCCTAAGGTAGCCTGACTTGGCTAGTTCTCATATTTGACACGTTTATGTGAATTAGTTTTTGAGTTATGAGGGGGTCAAAAGTGGCTCCAAATGGTTTGTGTATTACTCACGGTGCTGCTCGCCAGATGTCGTGTATATATAGCCAGTGGGTATATCTCTGGACGATGGCAAGCATCCCGATGGCCTAACTTTAGTCCCCTGGGAACGGGGAAGGGCTCTAGTATGGGACACCACTTGTGTCGATACTATGGCCCCTTCTCGTCCGGAGCCGCGGCGGAGGCTGCTGAAGACGCCAAGCGGCGCAAATATGAGTCACTAACTAGTGACTATATATTTGTTGCGCTTGATGTTGAAACTTTTGGCCCGTGGGGTCGGGCTATGAAAAAGTTTATCAAAATTTTGACCCCAAAACTTGTCGACGCCGCTGGTGACAAGAGGGCCCGGCTCATTTCTCGCGCAGAAAATAGCGGTCGCTATCCAGCACAAGGAAAATTTTAGATTTTAATTAGTTTTTATTTTTAGGTTAATTTTTATTGTTAGGTTTTAGTTTTAGTTAAGATTTATTTAGTTTTTACTTTTCTATATAGTTTCTCTGTTATTTAAGTTTATGGTTGCCAATTATAGGTAAGTATATAAATGAAACACATATATTATGGAAGTTCTGTGAAGCCTCGGATTTGTGCATTTTCACTGACGATACCACTACATCACTCCTATCATCTACTTCATGTGGCATGGCCCCCATATATTAATTAGTCTCATGCCGGGATAGCCGAGCTGGGGAGCCCGCCACAAAGAGGCCGAAAGAACAACAAAGAATGTGTAGAGAACACACACTTACAAAGTAAGAATGTGTAGACAATTTAACGAAGTTGTCCTTGTCCACAGGACCCTTAATATATATGGCGTTTCTATCTCTTCATTTAAAAAACATATGTCATTATTTTTGATAAAACACGAAATAAACTCTTTACTGTACTATTCACAAAAATTGCAAGTTAGTATGTTATTTTAAACAACGTTACAAACATGTATTTTTCGCTGCATAAACAGTCCCTCTGTTTAATGTATTGTCAGAATAATAATAAACCTCAATTACAAAAAGATTAGAATCGTGTTATTGTTGTAAACATGATTTTATTACAACGTTACAAGCTTAGATTATTAACGGCGCTATGACGCGAGACCAATAATTAATCAAGGTTGCAAATATGTATTTCTGGCTGCAGAAACAGTCCCTCAGTTTAATGTATTGTCTGAATAAGATATGTTAATTACGAAAAAATTAAAATCATGTTTTTTTTTTTCCTTTATTGGGATAAGCAAACAAGAACACAATACATATGGATAAAAATGTTTTACAGACAGAAACAAGTTATTGTGCTCTCAGCACCGCTTACCACATATTACTTAAAAGCTATTAATTTATGAACTAGGTATTAAACATTAACATTAACAATGATACAAAGTAATGTGAATAATTTATATTAAGTTTTCCAGAATTTTTCTTTTAAATGTGCCAATTTTCAAGATAGTCATATCGATAGCATTCAATTGATCGTTATATAATTTAGTTAGACGATAAAGGGGGGAGCGCAAACCAGAATTCGTGCGACATGCAGGCAGAGCGAACATGGGGCATCTGTTTTGATTACGCACATGATGTCTACGCGGAATTCTGTATCCTAGTTTATTAATCAACTCACAACAATCATATCTATTATTAAACAAATCAAAAAGTAAAATCGCATCTAATTGAGTTCTCCTAACTTGTAACTTACATAAATTGTATTTACCAAGAAGATTATCGTATGTTTCTTTTTTGTGGTAGCATCGGTAATACATACACTTCAAAAACTTTTTTTGTACTTTTTCTATAGTGTCAGAATATTTTTTATAGTAAGGGTTCCATATGGGCACGGCATATTCAATTTGTGATCGAATTAGTGATCTATATAAATAAAGATAGGTTGAAGGACGTGTAAAGTTTGAGCTCGAACGCATAACAAAACCATACATCCTAAAAGCCTTGTTAATGATTTTATCCACATGCAAATCCAAATGCAGCTTACCATCCAAGATCACTCCTAAGTCCCTAATAAATTCTACAGTGTCTAAGTCCTCACCACACAGACGATAAGAAAACGTAGATTTATTTTTTCTTTTTGTAAAAGTAATAGCTTTACATTTGTTAAGACTTAATGCCAATTTATTCTTATGACAATATGCCGAAAAGCGGTCAAGATCTTCTTGCAGTTCTAGGTGATCAGTTATACTATCTATATTGTGAAAGATCTTAACATCATCGGCATAGAGCAAGAATTTGCTAAACTTAAAACATTCGTGTATGTCGTTGATAAAAAGGACAAACAAAAGAGGACCGAGGATAGACCCCTGAGGAACTCCAGATGTAACGGGAACAAGCTCGGACTCATACCCATTCACAACCACCTTCTGTGTACGGTTAGTAATGTAAGATTTGAACCAACGCCATAAATCACCTCGTATACCATTGTATGCGAGCTTTTCCAAAAGCAATTTATGATCCACCTTGTCGAAAGCTTTTCGGTAGTCCGTATAGATACTATCTGTCTGTTTATTTTGATCCATTGATTCAAACAGATATGTAGTATATAATAACAGATTCGTAACTGTAGATCTCCGTTTGACAAATCCATGCTGTTCTTCAATTATAGAGGAGTGCAAGAGTGGGTATATACGATTGTGAATTAGTCTCTCAAAAAGCTTCGCCAAGGCAGACAGAATTGATATCGGACGGTAACTCTCCACATCAGACTTATCCCCTCCCTTGAAAATGGGTACAATCCGAGCCGATTTCCAGACAGTTGGAAACACTCCTTCCTTCAAACACTTATTAAACAAAATGTGCAGAGGTTTACAGATATACGCAGCTGTAGATTTTAAGAACAATGGGGGGATGTTATCTAGACCAGAAGCCTTAGTAGAATCAAGTTTAAGCAGCTCCTTTAATATTTCCTGTGTAGATATTTCTATGCTACCTATAACAAGGTTCGATTTGTGATTTCTGTCTGGTATGTTATCTATATCGTAAGTATCATCTACACTAGATGGTTCAAAAACAGATTCAAAAAAATTTGAGAAAAGGACTGGTGCATCTTCGGTTTTTTTCGAAGAGTTACAAGAATAATGTAAGTCAGTTGGGATGTCAGATTTATTAGATTTAGTCGTATTTATATAGGCCCAAAAATGTTTAATATTATCACTGATACCATCTTCAACCGACCTTATATATTTTCTATAACATATTCGAGACTCCCTCTGGAACCTTGCTCTCAGTATAGTAAAGGTTTCGTAGTCAGATAGGTTATTATATTTTTTCCATTTGACCCACGACTTATTTTTGTCTTTAAAAATATGTATCAATGCAGGTGAGAACCATACAGGAAACTGGGTAGATTTTGGTTTCTTTAAAGGAATATGTTTTTTAATAATATAGTACATTTTGTCATAAAAATCGAGCACTGCATTTTCAGCATTTTTATTGGTAAACAATCCCTCCCAATCCACATCCGATAAATCTTTATTAATTGCAACATAATTCGCTTTATAGAAATCAAATTTCGGTTTAATGTGTTTTTTTATTGGTATAGAATTTGTAGTTATCTGTAAAAGGCTGAAAAAAGCAGGGTGGTTTCTATTGTTTGGGACAATTGTAGCCGGTGCAATAGAAGCCGAATTATTTTTTATGTTAGTTATAAACAAATCGAGTATCCTATTTTTTACGTTTAAAAACCTATTCAATTGATAACCCTTTATCGAATTCAAAAAAGTTATCAGATGTTTATTAGATTGACAGTAATTGCTGTGAAAAATGGGTTCAGTATGGGTTGCGCTGTCTTGCCATTGTAGTGTAGGTAAATTATAGTCACCGGCTATGATAAATTCATCTACGTTTGTAATCTGCAGTACACATGAGAGAAAGTTGAAGTGGGTATCGTAAATATCTGAGCTTAAACTGGGGGGAATATACACTGCACTGACTAAGCAAGAATAGGTACGCGATCGCAGCTCGATTACAACATGCTCGACATGCGGGGAGTACGGGAAATGCATACCATCTGGGGTAGGTACAGTGGACGCCGTGAGCGGCAGGTCTCTGTGTACACCAATCAGTACACCGCCGCCGTCCTGTTTTCCGCTTGCTATGCGGTCTCTGTCACATCTGAATACTCTGTAGCGAGGGTCAATAAATTCGCTATCCGGAATGTTATTAATCAACCATGTTTCCGACAATATAATAAGGTCATAATTATGGGCAAGTATGTTCATATATGCCGTATGTAGTTTGGTACGTAAACCTTGACAATTTTGATAATAAACCGATAAGGTGTGTTTATCCATAGTAAGTATTTGAATTATAAAACGGTATTGAAGTATAGTATTGCGGAATAGGTAATGAAGTTATTGACAATGTACTGTAGTCATAGGCAACATACCAGTTAAAAGTTAAAACATAAAAAGATTGTATGTGTGTTACGTATGAAGTGTAAATAGTACACAAACAAAGTTCTGTTTTTAGAAGAGTAGCGAGTTCGTTATAATCGTAAGTTAGATTCCTTCCATAAATTAAATAATTATATACTTTTTGGTAGTAGGTATATAAATTTACTGTTACAATTAAATGAGATTTGTGTACATATGTATGTATAAAATATGTATTTAGTGAAATATTGTGGTAGTATTAACAGGAATAATAAAGCTGCGAGAAAATAAACGGAAATGTTGCATGATTGCATGTGTATGTATGTATGTGAATTGGATGTATGGAGTTGTTGACAAAAACCAGGATATAGGCTATATTTAATATAAAAGAAAATTTGGTCATACGAAAACGGTTTAATATGACTAGTATAGAGTATTATAGATAAGTACAATATTATAAGTCGCGCCCATGTGGAAACCAGGAAACAATTGCATTTAATTAGTGTACTAGGCTCAATAAAAATAAAACAAAAGCTACGCTTAACAAGACGAACGTTATTTTGTTGTGAGAGGTAGATACAGAAAAAAAGACATGATGCAATTTTAGCGCCTAACCACTTTTCACGTTGAAATACTATCACGGAACTCGTACACAAAAGTGAGGTATTGCAATTAATAAAATAATAAATAGTTTTAACCCTAGTTAGGCCATAAACATAATGACAGTATCCTTCACATAACATGGACTCGTTTAGTTTGCTAGACAGTTTGATTCGAATGACAAAAGCACATCTACACCAGAAAAAACACTTATTATTATATATTCGGTCACTTAATTCTAGCAATATCTTGAGATGTCCTAACTGCGATGACAGGAGAGGTGTCCGATTTTCGCGCCAGGATAGTTCCATGCTTGACCCACACGTATCTGTATTGCTGCTGCTTAGCGGCCTCCCGACATTGCCGAAACAAGATCTTGTTCTGAAGCGTAAGATGCTCGTTCACATATACGAGGTAGGACTCCCGGGTACTGATAGCTTGCTTGAATCTATACCCTTGGCTGCGCGGTAAGCTGATAAGACATTATCGCGTAACAGTCTCGAGGTAAATTTGACAATAATGTTTTTTGGACGCTGGTTTTTTTGGTCGGCATGAGGCACTCGATGCACTGAAACTATATCGGCTGCACGCACTGGGTGCTTAATGAGGCTACCGAGACCTTCCATGATGGTAATAAGGTTTTCACCTCGTCGTTCTGTCAAATTTGATGTTTCGAGATTGCACTGCCTCGCTTGCTGTTCCATGGCCACTATTTTAGATTCCAGCAAAATAATTTTATTTGTCATGTCTGCAGACTGGGTAGATTTTTCTTCCAGTGTCTTGATTCGAGTGATAAGCTGGTCCTGTTGTTCTGACATAAAAGTTGAACTCTTTTCAAGATCTGTGAGTTTAGTTTTGGTACTCAAAACAGATTCCTTCAAATGACTAATTTCAGTTTGTTGCTTCTGCAAGCTGTCATTGATACTGCCGAGTGACGCGGAGATTTTTGCTAACTCATTATTGAGTGTTGTATTCACAGCCGAGTTTACCGCAGTTGTGATTGTCTCCATGACTTTGTCATTCCATAGCGATAATTGTTTTTGAAATCTATCTTCAAAGCGCTCCATCAATTCCTTCATAGCTTCCTCGCTGTCTGGCAGGCGGCGCTTACGCGCGTTAACAAAGAGGTCTTTATCAATTGACTTTGGGATATCGGTATCGGACAAAAAATCTTTTTGAGGCGGCGTACGTTGCAGTGACATTGTGGTAGGGATAAATTCACAGTACTTCAACACGCGCGGTGAGGATGCTATTAATTAGTACGGGCGTAGCCTCAGGTGTAAAAAGGACGACAAAGCCGCAAAGAACGAGAGGGGGTGAGGCACCCCACCTTCACTGCCGATAAATGCGACGCCAAACAAGGACACAAGTTATTTTTTAGCATGCGACTTGCTCTAATAATTATGTACACACTTTTTAGTTTGCACACGACTTTGGCACCAATAGTTATTACACTTACGGATTTTATTAGCTTGGAAGGTTCACTTAAAATACCAGAAATTTTTGTAACACTACTGCTCTCAATGCTAGCTCGAGACGGAATGATCATGTTATTGTTAAATAGCTGTATATGTAAAATAATAAGCTTAAAGTTATCAACAATTTGGTATTTCTTTGAATGGTTTTCACTATTTAATTTATAAGTAGTTATTTATTTATTTAGAAATTTTTATTGTACCACAAGTTTACAATTGGCGGACTTAATGCTGAAAGCATTCTCTCCCAGTCAACCATTAGGAAAAACAGAAAAGTTATGTGCGGCGCGAATTATTTTAAAAATACAATGAGAGAAAAAAAACACTTAATTAACTGCTAAATAAACATACATAGATTTACATACAGTATTCTTAACTATACATATACATACATAAAAGTAGAGATGAAAACGGAAAAAGATGACGATTTAGGGTGATATTATGCTAGTGAGGTGAATTTTGAATTTTCTTTTGAAAGCGAATTTAGTAATGGTCTCTTTGATGTCATCGGGTAGAGCATTCCAGAGCCGTGTGGCTTGTAAGGTAAATGAATTAGACATAAAACTGGACCGAAATAGGGGAGTAGAAAGGGTAAGTTTTTTGGAAGATCTAAGTTGCCTATCGTGACCGTCAGAAAGATACTTGAACTTACACCTTAGATACTACGGGGACTGAGGCTCCTTGAGAATTGAAAAAAGAGAAGTAAGCAACCGAAGTTGATGACGTTGGGGGATCAGAAGCCATTTCAGTTCAGATAGTTATGAAGAGATTCTAGTATTATTATTCTATTATCATTCTATTCACCGATTTGCGTGAGTCACACTTTTCAATACCACCCCTGCACAGAATACGCTAGAATAGAATAGAATAGAATCATTTATTTGCATAGATTACATTAAATGACATGATATTTATATTTATTTATTTCATATTTTAATACCTAATATGGTACAATGGGTGGACTTAATGCTAAAGCATACTCTACCAGTCAACCTTTACGAAACAGAAATATCAAACTTTTAATCCGAAGCGTTTTAGCTTCATCTTTACTCAGTCATCGCCATTGGATAAAAAACGAATAAAAAAAAATGGCGGAGCTTTGGCGCCGCAACACAACTCGCTAGGTAGGTACCAATTTTTTTTTTCTGCCAAATCTATCGAGAGATTCACGATGTCTGATAAGACAAACGTCATTCTTTAAGAGAAAGAGGCAAAATTTTAAAAACTAATTTTGTAGTGAACCCTTTAACCACAAAAAGAAAAATAAAGTTAAAATTAAATTACAAATTAACTAATTATTTAAATTAGTATCAAGATGTATAATTTTTGAGAATGGTACAATAAAGAGCATATCTATCTATAAAATATAAAGAAAAAATTGAGTTAGAAAGTGTTAGTGAAATCCCAAATTTAGTAGATATGTATAGAATGTGGGCGGTCGTATTTTGGCTATCTAAAACTAAACTTGTTTTTAGAACTCGTATCTAATCTGTTGAAAAAAACTCTGACCTTCTATATCAGCAATCGCCACGGTATATATTATATAGTGCAGAAAGTCAACTTTTCAGTTTCGACTCGGCAAGAAGTTTCTTAAAGTGCCACAAAATTTTCGATACGCTATACCATGGAGCAAATACGAAGAGGAGACGGCGCATCGACTAGTGCACCGTTACGGTCATTGGCGCAGTGACGTCGGAAGTGGGCGTAGCTTACGTCATTTTTCGTTTAACTGTGAAACAATGCGTGACGAGCTCTAATGTTTTTCTAATTTTTCTTATTTACGTTTCGTTTCGGCTTACAATATTTGTAAAATATTTTAAACCATTTAGTTTTAACTGTTTCAATGCTGTACCGTAGTGAGATCACAATAAACGTAAGTAAATAACATATTTTCGAATTTATTATATTGGTTAAATGTTACGCAAAATATGTGTCTGTTTTAATGTTTAAAATATCTGTAATATAAAGAAATATAAATATACATTTTTATTCGTTTTTTTATTTGTTTTCGATTTGCTAGCGACATCTATTGGTAAGTAGAGGGGATCGTCAATAGGGGCGGAGCCACTGCCAAATCGAGCTCCCCTATCCTCTGCCTTCTAGCGCCGTGTAGCCTCACACAATTTTTGTAAGGGAGCTCTCGATACGCCATCTCTTTGTAATTATTCCGTAAGCTATACTTATAACCCTGCGATTACAACCTGACTGGAGCCCTATTTTTGAAATGTATAACTCGAACAAAATCGGTGAGTCCGATGAAAATCATTCGATTTTGCGTATGTTAAGTACTTTCAAGAATACGACTCCAGAATCGTTATTGACCATGACCATTGATCAGAATGTTTTCGAGAATAATTTGACTGATTCGATAGAAAGTCATCGACACACCATAAAGGTTGAATATACTCCATTAGAGCGTCATTATCTGGTTTGATCCTACCGAAGCACGAAGTCATCATTGAATCTAATAAGAACATAACTTTCTGCTAATAATAATTTGTACTTCAACAATCCTGTTTTCCTTACACGAATGACGTTATTGTATAAAAAATAAATTGGCATTTTTATCAATCAGTCTCATTTGGCAATATGGCCCGCAGAGTCGTGTCTCTTGGGATTTTTGTATTTTTGCTCTCTAGTTCTGAATGTAGAAGTAGTAGTCACGGTAGTCACTCTAGCAGTCACTCAAGCGGTCATTCAAGCGGTCATTCAAGCAGTCACTCTCATTATAGCAGCCATTATACTCGCTACCGTGGAGGTGGCCACCACCCGTACACTGGCAGCGAAACATACGGTGGATCTATTTACACAAATGCTGGACTAGCCTACTCTGGCCTGATTGAAGATGGAAATGGGTATTTAATCTCTGCCAAAGATTCTGGTACCAGCCACAGTTATCCAGCATCTTCAAGAATGTCTGGGTCCAGCAAACCACGTCCACCAAATTACTACATTTCTCAACAATACGTGTACGTAAATGATTTTAGAAAGTCGAACAGCAGATATAATGACATTTTAACTGGTTTGGCTTTGTACAATATGGGCAGAAGCCATAGTCATCGCCAGACTCATTATTACTATGATGATTATTATAGAAGGAAGTCTGATCCTCAACCTGGATTCGACGATGATGCAGTACAGTGTTCTCTTAAAGTGAAGGAAAATTATAAAGTAAAAGTTCTTAACATTCCTTGTGAAATTGTTTCAACGTTTGCAGATAATGCCACAGAAACGTCAATTACATCATTTGACCAGACGACTTGCTTTCCTAATGTAACTAATACTAATAATATCACGATTAACAATGTATTACATAATACCGCAAATGTAAATAATGTAACACAAAACGTTGCAAATAATAACAATTTAACACAAGTTACGAACTCTGCAAACTTTGAGAATAATAATGTGACAATGTCATCAACTCAGGCAACTTTATTAAAGAATTCTACTTATGTAAGTAATAATACAGTTTCCCCTGGAAATTTAAATGAATCTAATATTAATCCAGTGTCGAATTTAGCTAATAAAATTAATAATGTTACACTTGTTGCAGTAAATTCCACAGAAAATGTTGTTAAACCATTAAATAATACCAATCTAAATTCAACAGAAAACAACTTGCCTCCTAATACCTTAGATAGTGTCGTTGTATCTATTGATAATGCACTACCAAACTATACGATGAATAATGGTTCGTCTAATGATCCAAAAAATATAACTGATAATAAATTAACATGCGTAGAACATGTTGTGGATCCAATGAAAGTTCAAGGACCTAACCTGAATCTAACTAACATTGAGTGTACTATTGAAATCAAAACTAAAGATTCATTGCGTTATCAGAATGTTGATTGTAATGATTTATTGAGTAATTCGAAGATTCCTTTGCCAAAGAAAAAGCAAAATTCAATAATGCCTTCAAGGGAAAAGTTGAAGTCTTGGGTTGAAAAGCCACCGTGGTGGATGTCCATTTTTATTGCCGCATAATTTATTCAATGCATTATACATAGTTAGACAATAGGACAACCCTGTGGGTCCTAAAGTCCTGATAATTTTTTTTCGTAGCTAAAAGAATGAAAATTTATGCTAGAAGGCACCAGATGGAAGAGAAGCCACTTTAGATACAATTTGTTTTCAACATTCATGAATGAAACACAGAATAAAAGGCATCTTTGGAATATATCCGATTCCATTAATTCAAAGAGTAATCTACCAGGCGCCCTATTTTTGAAATATATGTTCTAACCCAAGGTACAAATAATGAGGCTATAGGTAGTTTACTATTGCAAATTTTGACATACAATTGTATCTAGTTATTGTGGCGTTTATGATATCACGGATTTGTTGTATATATTTGTTGTCTATAAAACGGTAGTGAGTATAACTTTGCTCTATTTTCAATAGTTTCAGCAGCATACTCGGCTTAAGGATTTTTGGTATCCTTTTTTACACCTTGAGTTATATTACCGAAGTTTTATTTATTTATTTAAACTTTATTGTACAAAATACAATTGTATAGCACAATAGGCGAACTTAATGCTAAAAGCATTATCTAACAGTCAACCTTTGGGTTAATGAGAGAACGTTAAGTAACTTAAGTTAGTTAGTAAGTTTTTAAACGGATCTCTAAACTTTAGCCTATGTTTTATCGGAATAATGTAGCATTATAATAGTAAAATAAAATTTGAAATCGGTCCCGTAGTTTTTGAGTTTATTCGTTACATACATACAAACTCTTTTAATATTATTAGTGTAGATATAGATATATGAATACTAACATGTACGTAAACTAAGACTTTGACTAACTTAAGTACGAGAATGTTTTAATTTTAAACGTCTGTCTACAACTAAAAGGCTGTTTAAACAATTTGTTGTTCACTGATTAGCGGTGAACTTATATAATTTAAACGGCCGATTATGTTATCAAAGAGATTTAAAAATTTGTGGTGGCGATGATAAAGTTGGTGAATTCGGGTCTAAACATCGAAACAATATAGAACTCTAAATGAAAATGGATAAATCGTTTCCCTCAAGTACTATCTCGGGGGTTCTCGACTGACAGCCTATGTGAGTGCGGGGATGCGTCTCAAATGCCCGGACTCCTGCACGTAAGACGATCTTATAGCGGCCAACGATGACCGTGGTCACTTTTTGGTCTAAACGGATAAAGAGCCAACCACTTCGATTCGAAAATGAAGAAAAATAAGTACATTGGGCGTGACGCTAGTGTCTTCGATCGCCGGAATATTTTCTTGTTTATATGAACTTAGTTGCAATAATTGCCACGGGATTTCACCTGGAAAGGTCTTTAATCAAATGCATAATTGTCAAGAAGCTTTCCACTGTAATGTTTAAGTTGTATATTTAGAACAAATACTGCGTTTACTAATAAAAAATTGCCATGTTGTTTTAAATAAAAAGGAATGTGATTGACCTATGTGTGTCATTTTAATAAACACTTGTAGGTAACTAGTTCATGAATTACGTCCATAGATTACGGTAATGTTCTATGACTACTGACACAGAATTAGCCGTATGCTTGACTGGAGCTCTATTTTTGAAAATTATGACTCACGCTAAAAGGGGGAACGTAAATTCGATATCTAGATTCTCATTCGGTATAATCGGTTAGTCAAGTTTCATACGACTGACCGGTTTTGCGTAAAACTTTTCAAAAATAGAGTTCATGCTAAAAATATACCTAGCATCGACTGGTAAGTATATAATTTAATGAAATTGAAGAATTTAAAATTAAGTTTAAGTGACATGTGGGCGTTACCTGCGTGGGTGCCATAGTTAACTACTAATAATAGTTAACTGTGCGACTGGAAGGCGACAGAAATATGAATACGTAAGGTGCCTGCAGACCAGTTAACTTTGGCACACGTTGCGCCAATCGCGCGGGATTTTTGTCAGTTTGAATTGACCTTTAAGCACTTCTTCGATGACTTCTGCCTAGAGACCTATTTTTAAAATGTGTGACATGCTGAATGAAAATCGTTCGATATCGAAAAAAAGTCATTCGTTATCGAACGAAAATTATTCGATCATCATCATCCTAGCGTGTATTCCTAGTTGCCACGTCAGCTTACGTTTCGAAGCCTAGGGTACGCTGTAAGTCATGGTCCTAGATTTGGCTGAACTAGTTATTACAATAGAGCGACTGCCGTCTGACCTCCGTAACCCTATTTACAGGGAAACCAGACCAACAGGAACATGACCCGAGGTGTTTTAGTGGCCAACACTTTCAGAATTTTTCAGGCTGCCCTAAGGCATCTGACACTGACACTGCTATTTATCGATAACAACCGGGACCAACGGCTTAACGTGCTTTCCGAAGCACGGAGGAGCTCAAGATAGAAAATGCTACTAAATGGCGACCAAGCCAATAGTGGTCGCGTCACGCCGTGGCTTGACACGCGCAGTCGCTACGGATACACGGGTCGCTCTCGACTAACGCTAGCTTAGCTTAGCTGCTTATTCGATATCGAACAATATAATAACTATATTAAATAATATCACACAAAATTGGTAAGTCGAATTTAGCGATCAAACAAACCAACTATTTCATTAATTGCAAAAAAAATATTTCGTTCCTCGCATCCAATTTGTTGAATTAACCTTTGACCTTCTGTATCAGCAGTGTCCATAGTATAAACTAGTGCAGAAAGTTGACATCTCAGTTTGCTACTTACAGTATTTTTCAATAAACTTCCATAAATCCTTCGCTATCGGTTTGTCTCCTTCATCTCTTCTTGCCTTATCCTTATACGGGGTCGGCCCCCCTAATACTATTTCGCCATTTCTGACGTGTCGCGTCATTTCTGGGCTTATGCCCAACGTCGTCATATCGTTGGTCACGGTTCGACTCCAGGTGGTAAGCGGTCGTTCTCTTCCTCTTTTACCTTCCTGTATGAACATCACCTCCCTTAACCTTCGCTGTCAGCTTGTGTGTTGTACACTCATACGGAGGGAGTCACAGCTATCGCGGTTTCGGAAGCGGAAGCCACGGCAGAGGAAGCAGCAGCTGCCGTATGCCGCGGCAGCCATTCACGCTCAGCTCAGGATCGAGCCATAGTTACCCACCATCAATATCCGAGTTGTTAGGCTCAGGATGGTCTAATTGGTGGACTAACAGAGGTGGATCAAGCTCCAGTACCAGCCATAAACCAGGGTCTTCGGGATTATCCGTATACAGCAAGCCAAGTGTTTCTGCGGGCTATGGACTTACTACCCCAGTTCTACAGGACTTTCAGGTTTATCGAATTCAAAACCTAACCTGTCCGCGTTCCCTGGATTGTCTTCAGATTTATCTCCAAGTTATTCAGGATCAGGTCACGGATATCCATCTTCCAAACCATGGCCAACATATTCTTCAATTAGTCCGTCGTATTCTAGTTACTCACCATCCCTATCAGGTGTATACAGTGGTCAGAGTAACCCATCGTCTTTATCGACGTTGCAGACATGCAATGTCAAGTTGGTGGACAAGCATAGGTTCGAGATTAAACTCTGGTGATAGCTATTTAGGAACCTCGGGATTATCCGATTACGGAAAGCCAAGTAGTTCTGTAGGCTCTGGACATTAATAAACTAGTTTTACAGGACTTTTAGGGTCATCGAACTTAAATTTAGTCGGCCTACTTACCCTGGAAAACCATCATCTGCACCTTCTCCAAGCCTTTCAGGATCAAGTCACGGATATCCACCATCGAAACCAACAACACAAGCAAAACCATGATTGCTGAAGCAAACTCCAATGAGGAACGTCATAGGTTATAATAACAATTATAAGCACAAATTGAAAATTACAAAAGCATAGAGTAAAAAATAAAATAAAGTAATGGATACCTCGGCCAAAAGTGGCAAAAAACCACAGACATTTATGACGTACACAGACGGAACATACGTTAATAGTTATACTTAAGTAGCAAGTAATTGTTGTTATCCTTTTCTCACGTATTCGGATCTTTAAGGCGTTATCTCTTTTTTACACCTGTAGCAACATTCACTCACACATAGATATTAAGCTACGCGTGGCAATTTTTGGCCGTGACGCCATTTTGTAATCTACGTTGTTGGATCGGTGAACACTAAAAATAATAGAGTAGAATACAGTTTATATGTTCTCAGATCATGCACTCCACACGATATTCATACATTCCTTGAAATCATGGGGAGCATTATCGTAAATTTCTTACCCTAGACTAAATACAACCCAGGCTGCATAGTTTTGCATGTGATGTTTTTGCTACGCTAAGTAATAGCATACCTTCCGTTTGTTTACGTCTTATATGTCTGTGCAAAAAACCGATTTATACACCTATTCACTTTATTTCGCCTCAAGGAACCTCTCGACCAACCTTATATTTGACAGTTCGATACTCACCTCCAATGAGGAATCTTCGTAAGTCAAGGAACCTAGTGACGGCTAATCATACCAGGGAGTTGGAGTAAGGTTGAGTAGAGTTTGAGCAAACGTTTGAGAATATGGGGGTTAGTCTTGATCTTGATTGCATGGTTGTAAAAAGACTTCACTCTTGCTTGTTCGATAAGTTGTAGTTGTCAATGTCACTGTCAATAATATCTTGTAAAGATCAAATCGAAGTTGTTTTGTTTCATTTTGTTTTTGTATAATATCAAAACAAAACTTGATAGTCGTGTTTTGATATTTAATATTTCTGGTTAAATATGGGTTTAATCTTTGTTTTCCTTTGATTGTTAACTTGAAATTGTCCTGCATATCATGGTGTCTTGTAATCGTAAGTTATTTTAATAGGTATTCCTTTATAAATCACTAAGTAAAATTGCTTTATTTTCAGGGCTCTATAATCTCTTATCTTGTAACACTGTCATTAGTCTGTACTACATTAATATACAAAGCATAAAGTTAGATAATAACTTTCACTAAATCTTGCGTCGTCGTTAACAAATAAGGCAAATCAAAATGATAACAAAATTGGAGTTCCTAATATTTTGTGCCAGTGTCTTATGTGTACAAAGTTTGAATTTAGAACAAGTCATAATATTAAGTAGGCATAACGTTAGAACTCCTTTGTCTGAATATTTAAGTGACATCACGCCAAATCAATGGCCTAAATGGAAAGAAAAAAGTGGATATTTGACTGAAAAAGGTTATAAATTGGAAGGTCTGATGGGAGGATACTTCTCTATGTTGTTCCAAAAAGAAGGTATGATATCTGGATGCCCATCAGAAGACGATTTCTTTGCATATGCAAATACGAAGCAGAGAACAATGGCTTCTGCCTTGGCATTTGTTGCAAAATCCTTTCCTGGATGTAATGTAATAATCCATCATTCAAATACAACATTAGACCCTATATTCAATCCCGTAATACATAACAATTCAGATATATTCAAAGATCTTGTTCTACAGCAAATGGAAGAACATTTAAAACATCTAAATTTGAATGTTTCTTTTGATTTTATAGATAACATATTAGATTATAAGCATTCATCATTTTGTATAAAAAAACAACAGTGTGATTTGAAGACAAATTTAAATAAAATCATTGATGTTAAAAAAGGGTTTAAGCCAAATCTATCTGGGCCCTTAAAAATATGTAATTCGGCTGTTGATGCTTTTGTTATGGAAAATTATGAAGGATTCACAACAGCTTGGGGAAAACTAAAAACAGAGAAACATTGGAATACTATAATGAAATTAAGTAGATCATTCCATAATATTGTTTTTAATACAACTTTAGTCGCATCAGACATTTCTCGACCTCTAATAAAGTATATATTGAACATAAGTCTTAAAAAACATCCAAAAATAAGCCTTCTAATGGGGCATGATGCAAACATATATACAATTCTTAAATCAATGAAGTTTAAGCCGTACAATTTAAAAAAACAATTTGAAATCACTCCGGTTGGAGGGAAAATTATTTTTGAGAAATGGTATGATGTTAAGAATGATAGATATTTATTGAGAATTAATTATGTTTATCAATCTACTCAGCAGCTGAGAAATGTTGAAAAATTAAGTTTACATAATCCCCCACAATTCGAATTACTGGAGTTAGACGATTGTCCTTTAGTTGGTGATGGATATTGTCTGTGGGATGATTTTGTCGAAATATTGGAAAACTTATGAGCTGTGCAAACTTTATACTTACCTTAATATTGTGCCAATTAAGATGAACTATTGGATTAATACTCAAAGACAAGAAAAAAAACCACCTAAAAACATAAATTGAAAGAAAAAAAAAAAAAATACAAGTTATTTTTATTTTAACTTGTTAAACATGTCAGACCAAACAGTTGTCTGAAAACAAAGATACATTAATTTAATTAGTTAATAGTTAGTTAAATTAATGTAAGTGTCAAAGAAAGTATAATATGAAAATGCATGTTAAATTGGTTACCTACCTTTTAAAATTAACATTAGAAAAAGTAATATAACAGTTATCTAAAGATCTAAAGTTCAAAATTGACAATTATGTAATAATTAAAATTCCTCTTTTTTTTTGTAATAAATGTTTTTTTTTTAATTAACTTAAAATCGAGGAATGCATATTTTTTGGTGTAATCAAAAGTACCTATCCATACTTCAATACTAATATTATAAATGCGAAAGTCTGTCTGTCTTTCTGTCTGACTGTTACGTTTTCACGGCCAAACCGCTGAACGAATTTTGATGAAATTTGGTATGAATATAGTTGAAGACCCAGGGTCAAACATAGGCTACTTTTTGCCGCAGGCGGAGCTGCGGGAAACAGCTAGTTGTATTATATTTATGAAGTAGAAAAATCGTAATTAAGACAGTTGAACTAAGTAATTAATATTTATGCATATTATACAATTATTTAAGAATAGTTTTCTCTTTTAAATATATTTTAATTCAATTCTGTAAATATACTTTGTATTTGTAAAATAAAATCTTGTAATAAATAAAATAATCTTATATGGATAACTTTTTTGAGTAAAAATAAAATATACTGTAAATTTTACACATCTTTTGTTTTAACAAGATAACATACCTATATATATATATATATATATATATGATGTTACTTAAAAGCAAAATAAAGCTGCTACAGAATGACATCATCTGTAAAAATTTCAACGTTCATAACTATCATGTTTCATGAGATACAGCCTCGAGTGCTATTTTTGAAAGGTGTGACTCGCGCCATAATATTTTAATTTGACATATATGTCATACATTTCAAAAATAGCGTTGTCTTAGTATTAGGGTTTTACTCTTTCGGCATATACCCTAAAAATGAGACATGACACCAATAAAATTTAAAATTATACACATGCTTATCCCAAAATAAGTTTAAATTAATTATCTGTACGATGGTGGGTCTCACTAAAAAACGTACTAAGTATTTACTTTAATCTGGATTAATACCACAGATTAAATACTGTATTTAAAAAATTAATTCTTTCTACCTACAAATTTTATTCTCTTCAACAAATCTTAATTTATAACTTCTCATGTTTTTGATAGATGGCGTAACATTGACTTTGTATGAGTGTGCCCAGGAGTGCTATTTTAAAAGTGTGAATCACGCAAAATCGGCGAGTCGAATGATTTTCATTCGACTTGCTATTTACACTGTGAAAAAACAGTGTTTTAAATCACTTTCTGCAACTATTTATTCGGGTAGACTCGCTCTTGACCGATTTTAAGCATTTTATTTACCTAGTACCAACCAACATGTACATGATAAGACCATCGTGCATTCATGATAACACATGCATCTGAAATCAGATCCTCGAACAAATGTTAGGGGGCGTAGTCATAACGCCCCCTCGTTCCCCAGATAGAATATAGCCAAAATGTGACCAACCAGTCTTCATGTAGCATCCGACTTACCTAGTAGCCGATGGAAAATGTCTAAAAAACTATTAACTTCCATATTTTTAACCGTGTGGGTCATAAACGTGGATTGTAACTACGAAGACCGAGCTAAGATCAGGACTTCGAATGGAAACCTTTATCTTGAGCCGGCGAGGGGCAAGAGTATATACTTACGCACCAATGGACCACAATCCAGTGTGTTTCTTGGCGAAACCAATCTGATCAACGTTACTTCTGGACAAACTGTACCCTACCAGCCTGAAGAAGATGTAGAAACATTTCCCTATACGACAAATGATATACTGCGAAGATTGCAAGCACTGGAAAATCGAAATTCAATATCGCAAGATGATGTCGTTAGAAATATTTCTGCGCTGGCGGCGAGAACTAACAGATTATCCAATAGGCTCAACCGCTTGCAACGCCAAATCGACAGCTGGTCAGGAGACCAGTGTCAGCTACACACTTGCCAAAATGGAGGCACATGTCTGAACCTTGTCGGCGATTTTCACTGCCTCTGTCCGTCAAATTGGGAAGGCAGGAACTGTGAGATCGACGTCAATGAATGCCGTAACTTCGCTGGTACTGATTTGGGATGTCAAAACGGCGCGAATTGCATCAACAAGCCCGGCACTTACGAATGCCAATGCAGAACAGGATGGTTCGGAACACACTGTACTAAAAGGAAGCTTGACTGCTCTGGAGGTAATTTTGAGATGTGCGGACATGGCACTTGCGTGCCTGTGACCTCTGGAGAAGGTATTAAGTGTATTTGTGACCAAGGATGGACCACTAATGGCAGTGTTGCATGTTTGACAGATGTCAATGAATGCGATACGAGTTTGGGTTCGCGATGTTCGACAAACCCGAAGGTGGATTGCATCAATCTTCCCGGATCTTTCAGATGCGGACCATGTCCTCCTGGGTATCAAGGAGATGGGTACGCTTGTTACGATATAGATGAATGCGCGACCTCAAATGGTGGTTGCAGTACAATGGTGGCCTGTCACAATACCATCGGGTCGCGAATTTGTGGCGCTTGTCCTCCAGGTTACATGGGAGATGGTATCACGTGTACTTATAGAGGCTCCTGCAGCATTGATCACGGAGGATGTCACCCTTCTGCTCGCTGCGTCGAAAATGCCGGTGTCAGTGGAGGTGTGCTTTGTGAATGTCCTCAAGGTATGGATGGAGATGGTGTCGGTCTTCATGGTTGTTATGTATCGACGGTAAATGGCACCAGTTGTGAAAGTGATCCATGCGGCCCACATGGGCGTTGTCATACCCTGCGTGATGGTTACACATGCTTCTGCTTAAGAGGATTCACCGGGGCTCATTGTGACATCCAAGCCGATGGTTGTGCGACTAATCAGTGTAAGAATGGAGGTGTATGCCGACCGGACGAAACGGCGGCGCTTGGATTCAGATGCGAATGTACTGCACAATACACGGGAACGCTCTGCCAAGAACGCTCTCACTGTGGAAGTATACTGCGTGCCGAAGAAGGAGGTTTGGTGTATCCGTCGTCTAATACAACTTACGCTCGCAACTCCAAGTGCGCGTGGATTATCCGGACTGTTCCAGAGAAAGTAATAAACGTAACATTCAGCCGATTTAATTTGGAACGGTCGCCCGACTGTAATTTTGATTTCTTACAAATTCACGATGGACGAAGCACAGCTGATCCGTTGATAGGAAGATTTTGCGGGAATGAACCACCAAAAGGAGGTAATATTGTGTCGAGTCAACATAACTTATATTTATGGTTCCTGTCAAATAGTGCTAGTAGTCATGATGGCTTTGCATTACACTGGCACAGCGTCGCACCTATCTGTGGCGGTGAAGTGAATGCAACGTTGCACGGTGCTCTCAGCTCTCCCGGCTCTCCTGGTAAGTATCCTCCAAACAGAGACTGTTACTGGCATTTGAAGACTACACTGGGTAAAAGAATACAATTACATTTCTTCCAACTAGATCTGGAGCCACACAATAACTGTAGCTTTGACTATTTAGCAATTTATGACGGAGATAGTCCGGTTTCTGGAGACCTCCTGCAGAAGTATTGTAGTTCAGTCCAACCTGCTCCCTTGCAATCAACTGGGCCAGAAATTGTTATACATTTTCATTCGGATGCTCACGGTTTTGGTAAAGGTTTTCAGATAACGTACGCCCCGATAGAAGGCGTCCCGGGCTGCGGGGGTTTCTTCAGCGGAGACAAAGGAGAGCTCAGGTCACCTTCTTATGAAGGCTCGTACTTAAACAATTTATTATGTGAATATAAAATACGCACAGGATCGGGCACTCAAATTCAACTAGACTTTACAATGTTTGACTTAGAACGTTCCGTAAATTGCAGGCAAGATTATTTGAAAATTTATGATGGCCCTTCTTCGGAATCTCCTATTATGGGAACCTTTTGCGGTTCATTAGATCGACGAATTAGTCTCAACTCTACTTCTAATGAAGTTTTTATGGTGTTTCGATCGGACCGTTCTTTAGGTGGAGATGGGTTTAAAATAAATTATAAAGTAATATGTAAATATTTTGTGCGTGGCGACAGCGGTGTGATTAAATCTCCAGGGTATCCCTTCACCTACCCGGATAACAGAATATGCGAGTATGTAATAGAAACTTCTCCCGGAAAAGCCATACAACTGACCTTCCAAGATTTTGATGTAGAAGGAAATGATCGCTGTCTATTTGACAATGTTGAAGTTAGGAATGGTTACAATATAAATTCTACACTTTTAGGACGGTTTTGTGGTAGCAGAGTCCCTCCAACACAAACATCCTCGCATAACATGATGTATGTAAGGTTTAATTCAGACATGAGCCAGTCCGGTGGCGGATTTTATGCTAACTTCACAACTGTTGACATCGAATGCGGAGGCATATATAGAGATTTAGTAGGCACCATAAATCATCCGTCTGGTGATGGTAAATATAGAAATAGACAAAAATGTACGTGGATGATATTAGCACCTCTTGGAAAATACATAAAGCTAACGTGGAATAGATTTGAAATTGAAACTACAGAATCATGTACTGCTGATTACTTAGAACTTATTATAGTAGATGAAGATAATAGAAATGAAACACTTGGTAAATTTTGCCAACGCAAAGTACCTCCAACTTTGACGATTACCAGCAACAGTCTGATTTTAAATTTTGTCTCAGACAATTCAGTCGCATTAGGAGGGTTTTCTGTGTCATACACATTTTTGGAATCTAAAGATACATGTGGTGGTAACTACGTGCAAAATCATGGAGTTCTTTATTCTCCGGGATGGCCGAACAGATACAGCAGGAATCTTGACTGCGTTTGGGTGATCAAAGTGAAAACGGGTCAGCAAATCAAATTAAATATTTCTGAATTTGATATTGAAGAAACAAATCGCAGAACTGGACACTGCGATGACTTTTTGCAATTAAGAAATGGTCCAGCAGCAACTTCCCCGTTGATCGGTGAGTATTGTGGTGAATTTCAATGGAAATCTATAACAACAGTCTCCAATTCGATATACATACATTTCCATTCGGACGTTCTGATTTACAGGAAAGGTTTTAAATTGCAATGGGACAGCACAGTCACCGGGTGTGGCGGAACATTTACCGGTTCAACTGGCTCCATATCATCCCCTAACTATCCGGAAAGTTATAGTGAAAATTCGGAATGCTTCTATAGAATCGTCACAAGTCAGGGGTCAAGAATATCATTGACATTATCTGTTCTTGATCTAGAGTATCTGTGTGATGATTACATCGAAATTTATGATGGTCGGGATCCAGAGTCTCCGAAATTAGGTCGGTTTTGCAAAATGCCTCAAAATAAAGTAATCGAAACAACCAGCAACTATGCGTTCGTAAAATTCAAATCTGATTTCTTATTAACTGGTAAAGGATTTTTAATTAATTATAATGCTATCTGTAACAATAATGTTACTGGAACTTACGGTGTAATCGAAAGCCTCAACTACCCTGATAGATATCCTATGTTCAATTGCTCGTGGACAATAAATGTACCAAAAGGTAATAAAATTAACATCACGTTTACAAATTTTGATATCAGAATCCATCGTTGGTGGCGTTATTCGTACAATAGACGCGGAATAGTATCTCGACAGAGACCAGTACCAAATAATATTACTTGTATCATAGATTACCTTATTATAGATGAACCAGCTCTCATTAACAATTCAGTTCGTCTTTGCAGCTGGCCAAAGCCTATCAGCACAAAAAAAAATTTGATTCAAATAAAATTCAATATAAATACAGGTGAAGATGGTCAAGTTCATTCAGGGTTTCGATTAGAGTGGGTTAGTTATGGTTGCCGTGGACATATTAAAAAGAGGAGTGGTTTCCTAAACAAGACATTGTCCTCTAGTGATCAGATGGAATGCGGATGGCTCATAGAAACACCACTGGGAACTAATATTTATCTGATATTTACGAAAGTGTACATGTTGGAGACAAACAACTGTACTACCGATGCCATAGAAATTTATAACGGGCCGACGGAACAATATCCACTTCTCACAAAGTTTTGTCATGACTCTGCAACGGTCCAATCAACATCGAACTTCTTACTTGTGAAACTTATCAAATATTCATCCCTGAAAGATTTGCATTTTTCAGCGACATTTTCTTCTATGTTTTCCATTTGTGGTGGTTATTTTAGAACACAATCTGGTTCCATAACATCTAAAAATTATCCCAAAAATTATGAGAATAATTTGGATTGTATTTGGACTATAACTGTGCCTCGTAGTCACCGAATAGCAATTGAATTTACCGATGTGGACTTAAATAATGATTTCAGTAACAATGGTTGTGATGATTCTATAAAGTTATATGATAATGAAATCCTGACAAGTAACTATACCCATATAATATGCGATTCATCTGCTAATAAGTATTTCATTTCTAAAAGTAATTCATTAAAAGTGCAGTTTGTTAGCAATGACGCTAAAACAGCTAAAGGATTTAAAGCAAATTTTAATATGATATGTGGCGGTGTTATAACTACAACAGAAAACTCCAACGATGGCATTATAACCAATGGCAATTTTAAAAGCCAATCAAATTCTAGTTGTGTTTGGACTATTCTTGCACCGAATTTGGAGCAAAAAGTATCTTTGACTATAACTCATTTATCGCTGCCCATTACTAATGATCGTAGAACAAATCAGACTTGTCCAAAATCATACCTTAGGGTTCTTGATGGAAATGATGAGAACGCACCCTTGATTGATGAATATTGTGGACGCAGAGTGCCGGCGACCATCGTTAGTCGAGGAAGCGCGCTAACAGTCCACCTTGGAACGCATGGTTACAAAATTGACGGTGCTTTCTCTGCACACTACTCGACTGTCGACACATCTTGTGGAGGATCATTTACTTCAGAAAGTGGTGAAATAGCATCCCCTAACTACCCAGCCCCATATCCTAATAACGCAGATTGCGAGTGGAAATTAAAAACTTCCCCAGGAAACAGAGTTTCCATAAACATTGTCATGTTAGATATAGAATTTTCAGCAGAATGTAATGAGGATTATCTAGAAATACGTGAGAATGACGGAGCTGGTCGTATACTTGGGCTATATTGTGGCAGCGTTCTACCGATCAATACTACTGCAGCTTCGGAGTTATACATCAAATTCCGTAGTGATAATAAAAACCCTGGTGGCGGTTTCTTAATACGTTACAATTTTGTTCATGGAAATGATATTATAGATTTGAATAATGGTGAAATTGCCTCTCCTTTGTATCCGCATCCGTATGATGGTTCTGGCGAATTTTGGTGGCGTATTACCAGCAGAATGCAAGTCATCAATATTGAAGTAGACAAATTACAAATACATACTCACAGTGAAACTTGTGATGATAGCTTGCGTATTTATGATGGCTATGACGAAGGAGCTCCACTTTTGACAGAACTCTGTGGAGCATTGCACAGTAATACAAAAGTAGTAAGAAGCACTTCAAACGTTGCATATTTGAAATTATCATTAAATGAAGCTAATGAAGGTGCTCTTTTCCACCTCCGTTGGTCTCAAGGTGACAAAGATGTTGACGAGGTAACTGATATACCAAATTGTGGTTATAATAGCACTGTAATCATAAACCCTGGGACATCACGACACTTTTCCTCTCCTAACTATCCCCAGCACTATGATGATTATCAAAACTGTGAATGGGTATACAAAGCTGTAAGCGGTCGACATTTGTCTTTAGAGTTTATTGTTTTTGATATTGAAGAACGTGATCCTTGTACGAGGGGTGACTATGTATCAATCTATACGTCAAATGTTCCTGCGGAGTGGAAGCCGATTAAAGAAAAAATATGCCTGAAGTCAGACACAGAACAAGTTTTTAACGCTTCTTCTTATCTTAAAATTACCTTCACTAGTGATTATTCTTATACAAAGAGGGGTTTTCTTGGTTTGGTAAAATCACAATGCGGTGGTTTATTAACTGAACCTTCTGGTGAAATAATTACAAACGCAAGTGACTTTAACAATGTTTTCCAAAAAGGACCCTACAGATGCGACTGGAAGGTACAGGTTCGACCTGGACGTCGCATAAAAGTACAATTTTTACTCTTTAACATAACAAACGAACAAAATGATTGCAAAACCTTCATTGCTCTACACAACGGAGTGTCTCTGGATTCTCCCAGACTATCTGATGGAAAATATTGTGGTTATCCTCACGAGAATAAAAATGATATGGTGACATCAGGCAACAATTTAGTCATAAGTTATGTTACAAGCAACACAAAATCTCACCAGGATGTCAAACTACAATATGAAGAAGTTCAAAGCAGCTGTGGAGTTATAACAGCCTTAAATGTAGATAAAACTTGGGAAATAATAAGTTCCCCAAATTATCCGAACGTTCCAGATCCCTATACTGAATGTAATTGGCTTGTTACTGCACCTATTGGAGAAATACTAAGAGTTGATTTCATAGAAAGATTTGATCTACATAAAGACGATGATTGCATTACAGAATATGTAGATATACATGATGGTTCATCAATATTGTCACCTAGTAAAGGGCGGTTTTGTGGTACTAATCCTGGAACCATCAAAACCTCAGGTAACGCTGTCTTCATAAATTTTGTGACACAATTAACAGAACCAAATAATGGATTCAAAGCTAATGTTTCAATTGATGTGTGTGGTGGCGTAATAAGTAGTTCTCAAGGCGAAGTGACATCACCTGGCTATCCCAATACCATACATTTGCCTCCAGGTACTGTTTGCGTTTGGCATATAATAGGAAAGGTGGGGCATTCATTGTCAATAACACCACATAACATAAATTTGCCTGAATCGGAATCGGAATGTGGTACAAAAGTTACTATCGAAGAATTAGAATCGGTCAGTAATATAAATGAGGTATTGGTAACATATTGCACCGAAACTTTATCAGACCTATCAGACATAGTTACTTCATCAAATAATGTTAGCGTCAAACTTTATATTGGTACGCCCAGTTCATATCCAACAAGTACAAAATCAACTGGATTTCGTTTTACATTTAAATCTACACAGCCTTCCTGTCATGGAGAACTGACTACATCGGAAGGCTACCTCACTACGCCAAGATACCCACGAGAATCTAGTTTGAACTTCTGCAGTTGGTTAATTAAAGTACCAGATCAGACAAGAAGAGTATCCTTGGAGATACTTGATTCTGGCAAGTACAACATATATATTAGCGAGGGTGATTTCGAACAAAACATAGCATTCAAATATAACTTTGACATAACTAGTGACAATACCACATTTATGTCATCTGGAAATAGTATGACAATAAATGTGAGAAATCCACATGATGGGCCGTTTCGATTCAGGGCCAGATTTAGTTCGTATGAACCAGCTGTATGTGGAGGTACTCTCACTGGAAACACTGGACATTTGACGTCACTAGATCAGGATAATGCATATTTCTGTAATTGGAATTATAATGAAGATCCTAAACAACAAGATAGTATATACGAGTACAATACGATATTACTTACTGGTTCCGTAAATTCATCAGCCCCTACCAGTCGACGTCGATGCTTATATTTTGATCCGAAATTTATAATACGTACGTCGTTAGAAACTTACAATAAACAATCAATATCAATTTGCAACGCACAGTTTTCCTATAGATTACCGAATCGGCCTCTACAATTCATAGCGAAAAAAGACAACGGTAAATATCTCAACTTTGACATGAACTGGAAGTTACAACCATGCGGTGGTACTATTCGAATTGGGGAAACTCCTACAAGTATTTTAAATATTCCACAGTCATTTAATGACACTCTAGACTGTGCTTGGCAACTCAATATCGGAACAATGCTTACGCGAGCTGAAATAAAACTAGAAGGATCTTTTGAATTAAAATGTGCTGACGAATTTGTTGCCTTAAAACACTTCGATACAATGTTTGGAACTTATAGTATTGCTGAGTATTGTATTGATAAAAAACAAAACCAGCCTCTAATGGTTTTATACAATTATGTTCTTATAGAATATCATTCGAAGACACCCCATGCGAGTAATTTGAAAGTCTACGCGAGGAAAGTTACGCAGGAATGCGGCGGTAGATATACTTATCCTAGTAAATTTTCTTCGCCGAATTTTCCCGAAGGTTATTCCAGTAATATGGAGTGTGAGTGGAAAATTGTTTCAAGAGAGTTTGGATTAAGAGTATCTCTACAATTCATCAACCGATTTGCAATCGAGAAATCGCCTAATTGTACCAAGGATGCTGTTATAGTTTACGATTGGAAAGAGAATAATTACATTGAAATAGCTAGATTGTGCGGTCGAGATATTCCACCTGTATTCAACTCTACCAACGATAGACTAAAAATTGTACTGCGCACTGATAATGATATCAATTTGGATGGATTCCAAGCTAATTGGACAACGATCTGTGGTGGAACTTATACTGCTACCACGACTGAACAGTACCTATATAGCCCTGGGTATCCTTATTACCAGAGATCTAAGACCTGTTATTACAAAATAACAGCTCCCGATGAAACGATTCAGCTGAAATTTTTTGATTTTGATCTGGAAGGTGAACAAGACTCATGTGAAAATGATAATTTGACAATATCTTCTTCGTATATCTATGAAACCTATTGTGGCAATGAAATACCCAAAATTAATACATTGCAAGGCGACGTGGAAATTACGTTTAATTCCGATATTGCTATTCAGAGGAAAGGTTTCAAGATGGCATACTCACTTTACACTTGTGGTGGAAAAGTGAAGGAACCTACTGAACTTTCATCGGGCCCCTTTGATGAATATAGTAACGCTATAAACTGTACTTGGATTATTGAAGCTCCTAAAAATAAGTCAGTTGTACTGAAATTCGCAAAGTTTCATTTAGAGCAGTCTTATGAATGCGCTGCTGATTATTTGGCCGTGTATGAAGGTTCTGTAATTGATCCAGAAAAACGACTAGCTCTCCTTTGTGATGTAATAAAATCTTCAACTTCAATACAAAGCAAAGGAAACGCTATGACCGTTGAATTTGTGTCCGATGAATATTTGTCACATGAAGGTTTTAAGATAGATGTTCTATTCACATACTCAGATTCAGTTGGATGCGGAGGAAACATTAATTTGACAACATCGTATACATTGACTTCTCCTCATATAAATTCTCTATTTTCTTACGAAAACTACCTCGATTGCCATTGGAATATCATAGCGCCAATAGATCACGTTATCAAAGTTTCATTCTCGTCCTTCCATATTGCTCCCTGCCGTGATATTAACCAAACAGCTTTGGGATTCAGTCAATGTGATTGTGATTTCCTACAAATCAAGGATGGTTTATATCCTGACAGTGTTGTAATTAACAATTACTGTGGGCACACTCTTCCTCCAGATTTGGCCAGCTCTGGAAACACATTGGGCATAAGACTTTCGACAGACGGGGAAATTACCAGTTCAGGTTTCACAGCAAATTTGATTGTTCAGGAATCTGTCTGTGGCACCTCAATGTTTAACAATGTGCCCGGTAAGGTGCACCGAGTAAAATCTCCCGGATATGATACTCAATCAATTGCTCGTGGCACTCACTGCATATATCACTTCACGGCTTCCCAGTATGAAATCAGTCATATACATTTCAATGATTTTGATCTGCAACCAGGAACAACTAATAAGGTTTGCGACAAAGACAAAATTATTATATCAAGCGACGTTTACATTGAGAGTATGTCATTTGGAAAAAAATATATTAAGCATGTCAGTAGCAATTCATTAACTTCGTCAGTATTTGCGAGTTATGGGCTGTTCGATAATGCGATGACACCAGAACAAATAGTTATTTGCGGATCCAAGAAAGCTATGGATTTTTATATCAGAGGATCGTTCAAGGTTAATTTAATAACTACTGCGAACGAAGTCTCACAACATTATAGGGGTGTAGATGTAGAAGTATCAGTGGTTAGTTTTTGTGGCAGGAATTTCACAGAGCTGTATGGTAAAATAGTTGCCACCATAGATCCTGATCTTAAAGAAAACTTTACTGATTGCTACACACTTATAAGTGTTCCAGAAAACTACACAATTTCAATTTATTTCAATGCAGCTTCTGCAATGTTTATTCCTGAAGGCACGTTTTTAGATATATATGACGGGAAAACGATGTTGTCAAAGAAATTATTGACTTTAAATTACTTCAATTCAGATTCGAAACCCCTGTTTTCTACTGGTAGTAATGTGTTGCTGCACAATCATATTCTGAATCGGGAAAATTATATTACGTATGATATAACATTTATAGCGACAAATAAGGGGAGAGGTTGTGGAGGATACTTCTTTGGGTTTGAAGGTACAGTCACTAGTCCCTTGTATCCAGATGTGTATCGTCAAATTGGGACATGTGAATGGAAGCTGGAGACACCGCAGGGTACAAGATTGAAGCTATTGTTTGAGACTTTTGATCTTGGTCATGATTGCGATCATAATTACGTCCAGTTAGTAGATAGGAAAGGAAGAGTTCTGTCTAATTATTGTTCAGAAACCCCTGCAGAGTTTACCAGTGAGGATAATTTTGTGGCAATAGTTTTTGTTACGACTAGGAATAATGGAGGGACAGGTTGGGTTGCAAGGTTTATTAATGTGATTTGATTTTTTTTTATTTTAATTGAAATTAAACTTACTGCTTATGGATTGTTTCTCTTGTTTTATATTTTCTAAATTATATTTTTTATTTTTTTGAATTAGTAACAAAAAGTTTAGAACCTTTTGGAAATCATTGCAATTAACATTTGAGTCTGTTTATTTGTGCACTTACTTTTTGAGAATGAGATAAAGTCTGTATATTTTTAAAAGAAAAAAAAAATTAGGTATTACCTAATAGAAACCATAATGACCTCTTGGTTGACACCAATGCGATTTTACAGTACCTAGAATAGATTTAAAAATACTACAAATGTTTTTGTATTATTTATATATGTAATACTTCTTTTTTTTCGTGTATATACCTTGTTATTTAAGTTTATAGTTTATTATTAATATAGTTTAGTATAAATTTGTACCAACAAAGTGTTGTTCATAACCCCTATTTAATGTTTTGTTATAAAGTTCGGAAACGTGTTAGATTTTTGTGATTCAATGATGTTTGCCTATACCAGAATGTCCATTTTAGAAATCACTGTAACTATGTGTAAATGCGTTTATTATATCTATTTTCTAAATTCTGTTATCTGGTTTCTGAAATACATTGGGATATGTTATTGGACAACGATTTAAAATAAATTATGTAATAAAAGTGAATGTTTTTTCCTATCCCGATTATAAACTATAGTTTGGATAATAAAAACATAACAAATAATAATTTTTAAGATTTAGAAGGATGTCAGGAAATATAAACTGATGTGAAAAAAAGCATCGAAACATGACACGGAAGTAAAACGTTCATTTTTCAATGAAAAAAAATAACCATGTGACGGTTAGTAAGGTTATTTTTTATTAAAAAACAATATAATAACGATAAAAAAATATATCTATTGATGTTACCACTTATAAAATAGTATTTTTTTATATTTGTTTTGTTGTACTTACATTTCTGACACAAATATAAATATTTTATACTTACATATCAAATCGAAAAAAAAAACAAAATACCTATAGAGTTCTTTGATTTTTCAAATCTTCATAAATCGAACTGTCAAAACATCAACCAATCATTATAGTTTATTAGCCTTGCGCATTAGTGTTGCCATCTAGGCTGACACATTATGACTAACCTCAAAAAATATGCCACGTAATGTATAAACTATTTTTGTACTTGAGGGGCGTAGCAGGTTTATTAAGTTATCGCCAGTTTTGTATAAAATATTTTCTGTAAACTATTTGCTTTATAAAACATACATCCAAAAACATAACAGATTTTCAAACACGATATCTAATGCAATGATATTTTATTAAAAATACCTTTATCAATTTTTTTACATTCACGTGATAAATTCTTTAAATGCTTAGGACCTGGATTTCCGGGAAAATATATCGAGATTTGTCATAAATCTATGAAGGACCTACCGTTCGAAGAGCTGGTGGCGTACCACGACGACGATTGATGTGACTTTTCTAACACTATTACTAACAATAAGTGTTTCGATAAAAACCGTACAGTCAACCATTTGGAATCGAGATACTTGTCCCATGACCCATTTTTTCGGCATTAGGAATTAAATAAAATTTCAAAAACCAAAAATAAATTCCCCTAAAAAAATTTTATCAATTGGTGCCTCTGCCACATAGGTAGACATATCGATATTTAAAAAAAGTAAATGTCGCTGTCAAAGTCGAACTACCAAAACGGTCAAATAAAAGTTGTTTATCTTTTAAGTCTACCGATATGGCAAAGGCACCAATAGATAAAATTTTTAGGGGAATTATAGCCTAAATTAGTCAGTCAGTTAGATAATCATAAAATATTGGAGACATATTTTTTCTTTTGAAAATTAAACAAAGAATGGTAAAGAATACGCGTTAAAGTTCTGTGTGACGTTACAGTGTGCTACACTTATTCGCAATATGTGACGTCACGAGCCCCCACTCCTAAACTTTGATGCGTTATATCTTTATAATTTATCGCTCAATTGACAAAAGAAATTGATAATATACGTCACTAATATATTTTGATTCCCTAAATGACGGTTGGTAACACCTGTCCACTTTACAGAATTTTTTTCCCGCTCGTTTACTGTCAAAGCAATCCGTTTATGGAATTATTTTCCGGTCACCATTCGACGCGCTCAAACTCTTCCCGTTTTTAAGTCACTTGTTAAAGCCCATTTCCTATCTGCTATATAATTATGTTAACAACTTATTTACCTCACCATTCGAACCGCTTGATAAACTTGTGTCTTGTTTGCAGTATTGTGCAATACGTATACATATGTACTTTGTATGTATATAGAACGCATAATTAATAAGTATAAACTTTTTTTTTTTTAAGTGTAAATTAAACGTAGGTATATATTCTTTATTTTTACATGTCTGCGCCTTACCCATGTTATTTTATTAAATCCTACCCGTTGGTTGCCTGTAAGAAATTGCTATAGCGATAAGGCCGCCATTGTACATTGCAAATCTCTTATGTAATTTTGCAATTTTAATTTCTTGGTGCCATAAAGAGTTATATTATTATTATTATGACGGACTAATTTTAATGTTAGTCTTTTGACCCAGGAAACCAGCCTATTGTGTTTATTTTTTAATTAATTTATTATAAAAATCTGATACTTTTTCCAGTAAATGAAAAATCTTATTTCTACAACCGGAAAATAACCAAGCGTTTGTGATAATTTTCATCTATTCTACACTAATATTATAAAGAGGTAAGATTTGTATTTTTGTGTGTATGTTTGTAATGAATAAACTTAAAAACTACTAAACCGATTTCAAAAATTCTTTTACCATTGGAAACCTACATTCACCCTGAGTAATATAGGCTATATACAGCAGGCGGAGCTGCGGGAAACAGCTAGTCTATTATATTCTTGAATCGACCCCATAAAGACGAGAGGCGGTTTCGCACAACTCTGACACCAGTGTGTACATGGTCGATTGACAATGTCACCTGCTCGAAATGATGAACCTTATCATTGAATAAACAATTTCAACTTAATGCCAGGTGAAAACACAATGACATATCAGAAGGTACACAGTAGATATAACTAGGTGACCCATGGCTATTGGGAAGCCTACTTTCAAAAACCTCTTAAAAGTAAATTTGTATCCATGTTGTTTAGCTATACCGGCACAGACTACATTAGCACTTGCTGCTATGAGGGTACCGTTATCTAGAGAAAATTAAAAAAAATTGTTTGTTTAAAAAGTTTCTGTTAAACAAGTATAAATTAAAAACCTATAAAACCCCTGAAATACAGAGTGCATTCAAATTCATTGGCATAAAATTACCTATTGTACTTACTCGTATAAAGGATATTTTGTACGGTAATAGTACTCGTATTTAAAAAGTATCAAAAAGTTACGAAAAATAAGAAATTATCGATTTGTATTCGTCAAACTATAACGCGCTGGCGTTGGGAGCAATGACCCTGTCGCTACAATATGCGGCGCGGCCGACCGGTATCCGGTATCTCTGTATCATCATCATCATCATCCTAGCGTGTATTCCTAGTTGCGTCGTCAGCTTACGCTTCGGAGCCTAGGTTCGCTATAAGTCATGGTCCTAGATTTGGCGGCACTGGTTATTACAATGGAGCGACTGCCGTCTGACCTCCGTAACCCTTTTTACAGGGAAACCAGACCAACAGGAACATGACCCGAGGTGTGCTAGTGGCCAACACTGTCAGAATTTATCAGGTTGCCCTAAGGCATCGGACACAGACTCACTACTGGTATCTATCGATAACAACCGGCACATCGGCTTAACGTTCCTTCCAAAGCACGGAGGAGCTCAAGATAGAAAATGCCACTAAATGGCGACCAATCCAATAGTGGTCGCGTCACGCCGTCGCTTGACACGCACATTCGTTACGGATATGCGGGTCTCGCTCGACTAACAAGCTCCTCGAGCAATCCTCTTCAATCATCTCTGTATGAGTATTTTGATTATTCTGATGCAGCAATGGTTTCTATCAAAGAATCTAAATGCATATTTAGACTTTTTTAAATGACGATGTTGAATTGACGTATTATTAGTCTTCTAATCTTAAATTACTATACCTATATAAATAATGGTTTCAGTCGATGGTAAAACGGATGCCAATGAATTTGAATTCGCCCTGTATAAAGCCATTAGACACATGGACTTACCTCCCAAACAGGCTCCAAAAAGGAGAGGCCATATCATCGGACCCATGGGTAGATTCAGGGTGGTATTGGAGACGATGGTGACTACGACCCTCATAATCATGGTGGTTAGAGGAATGTTGTCTATACAGATCGATATTATGCCAGACACCTGAAAAACGGAAGATATTTTACTAAAACTAGCTATCAAACCCAATTGCGTTCTTAGCTTATCCACAGTTTTAGTATTCATAATATTTGTGGCTAAAATAGGTACTTAATATCCGCAATTTTGTTTTTCTGTTCAGTTCATATTATTTATTTATTTAATTAGGAAGACCAACAGCTTCTTTTGTATAAAAGTAGTAAGGTAAAAATTATATAAGGTAGATCCAAAATAGCTTAACAAAAGTTGAATAGTAAACACACGCCAGAATTGTGAGACAAATAACAAGTATGAGATCTAACAAAACATTAGTCGCAACATTGCTATGGTCAAAATAGAATAAGAATAATAAAAATTTAACTCTAAGACTTCAATGGAAACACAACAGAAAAAGCTATGATACTGGAGTAAATGTTTATAAAGTAAACGCTTTGCTCTAGCTATGCTTGTGGTGAATAAATCTAGATCCAATGTCCTGGAAAAAATATTGAAATTATTACTTGCGAGCAATGAATATGAATCATAACATCCATCATATCCTCATAACATTATTTATATACCTATCCTTATGGCGCGCTGTGTTTGGACAAATAATAGGTCTAAATTTAGTCATTTTGTGTTTAAGTCGCTATGGTTGAATTGGTTTTAGTGATTTTCATGTGTTTAATAATATTAGTTTTAAGTGATGGTAAGAATTTACATAATTTTATTTGTTTATTGATAAATCTTTATTGTTTATGTACCTATTTCGAATATTATGCATTAGTATACAAATTCAAATTATTTATTGCGTTTTAGTACATGAACAGATCTTAACTAAGTACAATATGAACTCTGTCGGGTTGCAATTTAGGAAATGGAACGGCAAGCGGTTAGTGGATGTTTATAATTAATCTTATGTGTGTAGAAAAATAAAATAACCGAAATTTAAAATATTGTTATAGATAGTCACGTAAAGGTTTTCCAATAATTTGAAGAATGACATTAAATTTATTTTTTTAGGAAATTGTTAGGGAAATTTTTTGAGAATGTCTTTAATGTTTTATCATTATATATTGATTATTACTTTATTATGATTCGCTATCCGTCAAATTTATCGTTAAGGAAAGAACAACAAAGTTTAAAAATCAATAAAATTTTCTGTTTCTCCATATGGTTGACTGGTAGAGTATGCTTTTAGCATCAAGTCCGCCTATAGTATAAGTGTTTTACTTGTGGTAAGTAGAATTTCGTTTTAATAAACAATAAATGTCTAGCCATCCAAAGGGGAAATGACGCCAGCCTTTTGGGTTTACCGAGCGACGACAGCGATTTGAGCTCTATAATCTATTTAAATTTGTCATAGTTAAGTTTTTTTTTTTTATATGTAAATATTCACCTTAATAATAATGTTAATGCTGGCTTGACGTCGCAACGGAAGACATGCGTGCTAATAGACTTACAACCTAGGAGGCCGAAAACCGAGGGGAATAAAAATAAATAAGGCGTAGGGATGTGACGACCCCATCGCCCACTAAGTTCTCTTCCCAATGCAGTCAGTCTCCGCAGGGCAGCTTGTGGCCGAAACCAGAGTGTTAGAATGTGAACTTTATAATTTGATATTTTTTTGTCTATTATAGCTTTTATTTAACATACATAAGGTGGATTTAAATTTATAGCCCGACCAAGTAAATAGCAGCCTTGGCCATATTGCGGAAAAATTAGAACTAATTCCTTTTATTGGCAACTAGATATTCAAGTAACATTCCGTCACATACATGTTATCATATTTGATGCGAATGGAAACGAAGGATGTATTTCTATTTCATTAAGTGACACTGCCAATTTTGTTGTCGACATGGTACATACAATATGTTGCCACATAAAGGCGATCAGTAGCGACGCCAATGCAGGGTATTTATTTTCCTGGTCGGGTTATACATACAAATACTTTCAGCGTTAAATAATCAAACAATATAAAACAGATTTATGTTGGTTTTTAATTTTCTACACCCTACTTTTCGAGAAAATCGAACTTTTATGTTTTACGGAATAGTTATAATTTGGACATCCTGTAGTGGGTTTCTTATATTTTTTACTTCAATTTTTCTGAAAATACTTGCATAAGTTGTACAACTCATTTTGTCTATGTCTACCACAAACGGAATGAGGAAGATAGCAAATAAATTCCATTTATACGTAGTTTGGGGGGAGAGATTCGATAGAATGAGTTTTCTAGTGTGATTACAGTTTAAAAAAATAATAATTATTTTTGTTAGGAAAATGTAAGAAAAATTCTAGCCAGTGGATATAATTTTGCAATTAGTACATTTCTTTGGGCTAAATAAACCACCCCTCAAAATAGTTGCACTTAATAAAAGCCCACCTTATATATTTAATTAAAAATATGTTAAAAATAGCTTTTTTAATATATACTTATATTTTAAACTTCCAGATATATCGATAACAGTGAATGGAACAGTAGCTAATGATACATATATATACGAAAACGGACCTTACAATATTACATGTTCATTAGGAGTACATGAGAATACATTAAATTATTTTGTATTACGCACTTCAACTGGTAAGTACCACAGATAACAGAATATTATGCTATACCGATATTCAACCGTCATATATTGAAACTCACTAATTGAAAATCACGCAACCGGGAAAACGATAGGATGAAAAAGACGTTGAAACCCACCAATTTCCCTAATTACAAACTCTCATACACAGTCATTACGCCATTTATCAAGAAGATGAGAAGTTATAAATTAAGATTTACAACTTTTTTAAATACAACACTTAAATAAACTTATCATGAAACCAATAAAGTTATGAAATTAAAAAATATATATTGAAAACTTTATAGAGTTTGGTACAATACAATACAATACAAAAACTCTATATTGCACAACAAGGATACATTGTTAAATACAAGCAATTACAAAAAAATAACCTTGCCTGGTAACTATCTAGAATATAGTTTTTTTTTTAAATTTAGTCCTAAAAAGTTTTAAAACAAGCGAGTACTAGACATGCACATTGTTCCTGAATTTGCCAGCGGCGGCATGCTGGCCTGAAATGGTCGGCGGCGGTGGCGCGCCGCGTCCTCGTATATAAATATTTTTCAAGATATAGATTACCTACATTATACATATAAATATATATACATTTTAAACCAAAGAATTTTGCGAATGTTTGCGAAGTGCTACTTTAAATTAGTCTTCTTAGTTAAACAATGAGGAATCTCTAAATAATTATCAACAGTCTTTTGTTCTCGCAGATTATGGACTCTCTAAGGTGTATAGTCAAGTTAATTTATTTCATTTGATTGGATGGATGGTGTGAAAGTTTTGCGTAACCGCCATTCGGCCCGAGTTTTAGCGAGACTAACAATTAAGTAAGTTTATAAAGAAGATTGTTAAGACAATGCCATTTTTTCAATAATAAATTACACGTTGTGATAAATATTACAGGATACAAAAATAGCACTTATTACTACAAATGGAGCAAATACCACGTTGGACATTTGTTTTCATTAAGCAAAGAACACAATAATGAGAGCGTTACTTGTACAGCAAAATTAGAATCGTCAAATTGGTATTTATTATATAGGACTTACAAAACAACTAAAAAGGAAGTTTTGTTACTACAAAAGAAAATACCTAATGTGAATGGTAAGTAACCCTTGCTGTTTTAACTTATTTTCGACACAATTTCCTTGGTATTTATTTTCTATTTAAGCACAGATAACAAATTGCAGCCATTACAACGCAACGCAATAGAAATCAATAAAAAAGCATATTAATGTTATGATATAAATTATTATTTTTTATTTATCTTTATTGTTTCTCTGATGGGCAAATGTCTATTCCATCATCTCCTTCCAAACTTCTCTCTGTACCACCATCTCTTATCAGCCTTCGCAAGTCATCACTCCAAAAAATGTGAAGGATACATACTTCTACTTCTTAGTCGACATTTACCTTTATATTCCCTTCGATGCAGAACTGGACCACCCGTATAGTTGCCTGTAGCGCTGTACGAGTCATTCAGCAGAATGATGACGGAGATCGCCTCGCGCAAGGCTGGTCAGTAGGTGGTTCATTATCTGTGGAGATACACCACACTCGCAGCGATGTCTTCATTAATTGTGAATAAACACTTGGCTAGATTGTCCGTGTCCCATCTAGGCTCAAAAATTCTTAGTCCTTAGACCTACTAAATTTATAATTACTGGCATAAAACTTTTTATTCTTCAATTTCAGAATCACATTGGACAATCAAAGTTGCAAGTTTAATTGGTTTTGTCGTTGTTGTTATTATTATTTTGATAGTAATTTTTACAACTATTTTGAGGAGGAGAAGAAATATGGTAAGTATTTACTCTAGCATTAATAGCAACTAACGGCTCAACGTGACTTCCGAAGCACGGAGTTGATCGAGATAGAAAATGCCACTAAATGTCGACTAATCCGATACGGGTCGCGCCTCGCCGTCGCCCAAGAAGAACGCTGATATAACCGATGTATTAAACTTGTAATAAAGATGATTCCGTGTTTTAGAATGCACGTTTAGCCGTTAATAGTTAAATGATATTTTAGTATCGACAAACCTAGGACCAAATCAAGATTAAAAGCGTATCCTGGCTCTAATGCGTAGGCTAAGGATGTAACTGGAAAAACATGCTCTGATGAAGAAGTCATCGATGTAAATTAACCTAAAAATGTAAATGAATCTAACATAAGTCTATAAAAGTGAATGGATGAATATATCTAAGTCTAATAAGCCTTTAATAAGCGTTGGAAATACCTATATCACATTGGCCAGTAATAAACATGAAAGAAATAGTTAAATACCAAAATTGATCAGTTTTTCTTAACATAGGATGGCACAGTCATCGATTATACAAACTCAAAAGAAACTGGGAACACAAATACGCATGATTTAGATGCAATGAATTTAAGACTTAATGTATTAAATAAACCCGAAGAGTTGTATTCGAAGCCTACTACATACAAGCATGCAAAAAATAAACATGTAAAAGAATTAAAATATGCATCATTAGAATTTGGTGATAAGCCGACGAACAATCCAAATGCGAGCATTCCTAAAGGCAAAAAACCAAGCAACGACGCAAACCCCGAAAAAAATTGTGGAAATGAGTCATTTTACACAGAAATAAAACACACAGATATACATCCAAATACTCATAGACATTACGAAAATTGCGATAATCAAAATCCTGAATACGTGGAGCCAAATTATTGTGAAGTGTTCAAAAGAAACTAATGTGAACTGAATAGGGCCTGTCCCGGTGTAAATTTTAAAGCTCACAGGAGGTAAAATTGCAGGTCCGGACAAAATAAAAATGAATAGGGTATGCAATTATTTTTTATTATTTATATCCAGTACCAGATTTTGAGAACTAAAATAATTTTTGCCTTTGAAATCCTGTGGCCCTTCCACCTCTCTAAAAACAAGAAAACGCACTTTTAAGTTGCTGTGACGTCACTGCAAACTAACTAACTAGTTTCATGCGTAAAAAAGATAGCAAGACGTCCCCACCACGCTGCCTCTTTTCTTCAATACAAAATTTTAAGTGCTAATTACTGCTTTATTTAATTTACCAATTTTGTTGTTGTTTTCGGAATCGGTTACTTTTTAGTGTAAGTGTTGTTCCGTATAAACATTATTGTCTGAATGTTAACGCAGTCAAGTAGCCTATTATTAATGTAATATCTTCTCTGCTAAAGTCTATTTTGTATCAAAACCAAATAGGAATACAGAGATCAATAAAAATATTTTTTATCTTAATATAAATATGTTTTATTATACTCATGGTTATATCTCTACATTTTTAATTGTATCTCAAATTTACCTTACACAAAAATTGTTCTACAAAAATACTGTAATATCACTATTTGTATTGAAAATTTTACAATTATCTGCATCGAACATTTCCAAAGTAAATGTAGAAAGGTTACTACTCATACTAACACAGATTACAGAATATATGCTATACAGATATTCAACCAACCGCCATACATTGAAACGCGCCAACTTTCCTTATTACTCCTGGTTACTCTCAATACAAAGTCATTGTTACGCCATCTATCCAAAATATAAGAAATTACAAATTAAGATTTTTAACTTATGAAATACAGCACATAATCAATTTGTAATAGAATTTAAGTACGTAAAAAAATTGCGTTTTAAAAAGACAATTTTTTTTTTTCGCCAAAAATAAGCGAGATCAGTACTTAATTAAATATTTTTCGTTTTGAAGCGCCATGTGTTGAAAATCGTCGTATGACAACTCGTGAGCGAAATTGTTCTTATACTCGGCCTCTATAGGCCGCCTCGTAAGTAATGACCAACTTTGCACCCTTGTATCATAATCTACTATTATTTCACGTGATAAATATTAGATATCAATACAAATAAACTAACCTTAAAAAATTAAAAACTAAACTAACAATAAAAAAAACTTAAAAAAATAAATAGATTTACGAAATGAAAAATGTAAAACATTTATGTGATTATACAGACATAGATATATAAAAGTCGCTACTATTAATATACTATCACAGATGAATAGAAAAACAAAAATCGCAATCTATATATTAAATGGAACTTGAAATATAACGAGTTCTTATGTTTTCGCGATTGTTACACATTAAATTAAAATTATCAAATTTATTATTATTAGTCTATATACGACCATGAACGCTGCAAAGCGTTTGAAACGTTAGGTGTAGTAAAACAAATAATAAACGCGATAAATACCGTTTATATATAATTTTATTAACTTTAATAACCTATTTTTACTTCATAATATTGTGTCTGTTAAATGCTACAATTTTGTGGTCGTTATAGGAACTACGTCAGAGCCTGAAAAGCGGTTCCGGAAAACTCTGACACCAGGTTGTACAGGGTTGATGGACCACGTAACCCACTCGATATGAAAGAATTGAGAGCATCTTAGCGATGCTTGGTCGGTAAAATGTAGTACTTAATAGTAAACTGTAGAAATGCTTGATATATTTTTTTCTTTGTTATTGTTAAGAAATTGTAAAATTATATTATATTGTTATATATATATATATTAATTATTAACAATAATATTAGTTACCTAATAACGCATAATGGAATGTTTAAGTTTTCGTCACAATAATTATGTATGACGTATATTATAACTTACAAAAGCAAAATATATACCTACTTGTTATTGCATATAAATAGCTTAACTTTGAATGAATTTAGTTAATTAGTCTGTGGATGAAACAAAAACAAACAATAATCAAAAACATATGTATACACACGATACATTTTTAAATTAAAAAAAACAAACGAAATTTTTTAAATTAAAAGTATTTAAATTAAAAAAAAAAAACAAATTAAACCTTATTGAGTTTTTTGTCTTATAATAAGAAAAATACAAACATGACTCACGAAAATACAACATACTACATACGCCTTTTCCCGTAGGGGTAGGCAGAGACTACGGATTACTCCCGTAATCGACGAGCGTGTATGACGAGAGTGATGAGCGTAGAAGAAGCGACGGAAGTCTGTAAGGATGGTAGCAAATGGAAATCCGTAGTCTCTGCCTACCACAGAGGGAAAATACAAAAAAATTACTATTTTCATCCCAATATGCATTCAAATAATTTAGTAAAATGAGAATAACATAAGACATTTTAGTGGCATATTCAATCGAAAAACATAACCTAAAAAATGATGAATGAATTGATACAGAGAGAAAGAGAAATAGATAGACAAATATTATCTATGGACAAATCAAACAAATTGAGCTAGCTTCACAGTTTTAGAACTTATGAAAAAGATTGCTATTTTAGAAAAGTATGAATTACGTAAAATCGGTGAGTACAATTCTTTTCATTTGTCATAATTATGAATTATATATATCAAAAATACAGCTCCTAGTACAATTTAAACAAAGGTAATTTCCAAACTTGACCTATTTAAGCATTATAAGTATAGGAAATTTAAACAAAGAAACAAATTGATCGAGAGTTGAGAGGGCGAGAAGTTAAAAATGAGTTGTATCAGTTTTTTTAAAATTCTTTCATTCAAAAATGTATGCGAAACATGTTTTATATTTTTTTAATTTAAACAAAATGACAATGCTGATACAGCTTTGGCGTTAACAAGAAATGATTAGATAGACAACATCTGTCAGAATAACCAACTTCGGCCGGCACTTTTAATATTTTGGGCCAAAATGGAGATATTTAAACAATTAATGCCAACTCAACGCGCAATGACATAGTAAAAGATACAAGGACGCGACAATAAGATGTCCGATCATGATTGGGAAGCCCAATTTGAAGAATTGTAGGAAAGTGAAACGGTAGCCATACTGTTCGGCCACTCCTGCGCAGACCACGTTTGCGCTGGCACCAATTAGGGTCCCGTTACCTGTAAATACAATACAATATAACTTTATTGCCTACATACAGTAACAAATAATTAAACATTTATTTATTTACCTTACAACTATCATTACAGGATAATACCAATTCAATAGCTGCGATACAAAAATATAAATATATTATATATATTTAGGCGGCCTTATCGCAAATACAATCTTTTCCAGGCTACTTTAGGGTAGAGAAATACAACAAGAGACGGTGGCGCAAAAAATATTTATTTATCAAGTAATTTTATTAAAAGATTGAAAACAATAATACGATTGAATAGTTCTGTAATTCAAAATTTCAAATGTCGAACGCTATTTTTTACATTTTGTCTTAAAGGCTTTAAATGTGCTATGGTTAAGGCTGATTTAAAATAAAATAAAATGTGCTTAAAAAAGGTATATTGTAGAAAAAGCCCACGGCTTTAAGTCCGCCATTTACATTCTTTGTAATAAAGTTTAAATAAATACACAGAAGCAATTTTAGTCATAATAGATATTGACAATTTCGATGCCAACCTACCAGTATCGTAGTAAACAACAAAATATCCATTGTTATAACAACATCACAATACGTCATAATAACATTGGTTAAAATACCATTTATTTGTTACTAGCTGTTTCCCGCAGCTCCGCCTGCGTCAAAAAGTAGCCTATGTTTGACCCCGGGTCTTCAACTATATCCATACCAAATTTCATTAAAATCTCTTCAGCGGTTTGGCCGTGAAAGCGTAACAGACAGACAGAAAGACAAACAGACTTTCGCATTTATAATATTATTAAGTAGGGATTTCAATAATCGACACAAACAATTTAAATATTACTTAAATCATACATGAAAATTAAAACATATGAAAAAACGAATAAAAATGTATAATTACCTCCCAAGCAGGCTCCATAGGCTAACGCCCATACCAAAGGAGTCATCGGCAGATTGAGGTTAGGATTAGAGCCGAGTGACGTCACTATCCTCACCATCATGGTGGTTAATGGTATGTTATCAACGAATGCCGAAGTCAGGCCGGAAACCTTAAAAAATGTAGAAATCGAATTTATGATTTGAATTGAGGAAGTTTGATTACTTTTGGCGGGAAACTGTGAAGAGCAGTATCGGCGCTGTATTATATTTTCCAATATTTGTGATTTGTTTTTGAGTGTTTGTGCATAATAATGGTGGATTTTGTTCGATAACAAGCTTAAGTGTTGGGAAGTGATACAGTGTTTGATTTATGTGATTTTCATGCTTGTTGCCAAAAGCTCCTAGTAATCGCTAAGTGCAGTTTTTCTACCACTTCACTTGTCTGATCCTTCTAACTAGACTTGACTACCGACTAGACTTTTAGACTTGACAAGGACTTGACGAAACCACACTGTAGGAGTGAAGAAGATAGAAAAATTAAGAAGGGCTATATAGGTCTTGTATCCATGGCCGTAATACCCATTATTAAAAAAAGGAAGTTTGATTTTTGAATGAATCTGTAAACCATCATGGTGGTCAGCGGTATGTTGTCCTCGAAGGCTGAATTCAGGCCTGAAACCTTAAAAATGTAGAGTAAAATAATGAATCGAATTGAGAAAGTTTGATTTTTGAATGAATCTGAAAAACTGTTCAAATGATAAAATGAATTTTTCCTTGTAATTAAGTTTTCTTATTTATTAAATAAATTATTTTTTTTTTTTTTTTTTTTTATAGTCAAGCAATTTGTTATAAAACATTTTTTTTTATAATCTATTATTCACCTTTAGTCGTTCCCCCTTATTTTCTACCCAAAATATAAATGTACGGACACGTCAATTCTACTCTTTTATTATAGAATAGATTTTATCCAATGAATAATTTTTAAAAATTGAAAGAAATTCGCTTAAAATCCGCAAAAAATAGAGTTTTAGTCTTAAAATAAAATAATTTTTAAATGAATCTCAAATTCTTATTTTAATTTACTATTAAAATGATGATAATGAGGAGCAAGTATTAGATTGGTCGTCACTAGTGACATTTGTTTAATATTTCTTACCCATAACAAAAGTATGATAGCCGCAGCCAGCCTTCCACTTTCGTCGACTTTCAATATGAGGGACTCTGTCAAGCCGCCGATGTATTGGATGAGACCCAGTTTTGATAGAGCCTGAAAAATAATAATGTATTTTTTAGATCAAGATCAGCTGTACTCCTACTACAATCATAAAAATTTTCCTCATAAATAGAGGTTGACTGTAAGAGATCCCTCATAGGGATAAGACCGCCATTGTACATTCGTATTTATTTTTTGTTGTTACTTTTAACTGTGTTCTTTTATGTCCAAATTTTTTTTTTGATCAATAATTTACATTGTGTGTTTTTTTTAATAAAAACAATGTAATTAAAATTAAATAAAAACTAAAACCTAAAATTAAAAAAAAAACTAAATAAAAACTATTTTAATTTAACTGGAAGAGATCCCTGTCAGGGAAGTCCGCCTCTTGTTGTGTTCTATTTTGTTGTAACAATGTTCTTTCTGTACAATAAAGTTTTTACATACATACTAATTAAAATCTAATGATTGAAAACGTAAACTAGATAAATCACACCCTCCCACTCGCATAATAAATTCAATCATAATCTTGTAACAAAATTAATAGGCTGATCCTAAAATTCTCATTTTTTTTTTCCGATAATGAGGAATCTTATTCCTATCACTCATTTCATTTAATGCTGTCTCCAAGATCATCACAAGACATCTTTGAAGAGAATTGATGATGGAATAGACCAGATTTACTTCTTCCTTACATGTCTATGAATAGCAACCTTCGCCATATTGCGGACAAATTTTGCTGGCAACTAAGCAATTATGTAACATTCCGTCATCTCCCAAAAGAGACAGGGGTGGACATTTTGTATTTTGTGATTATTTCCTACGATTAATTTTTCAGAATGGCAAAAATAATTCATAGTAATGAGAGAAAAGTGATACAAAAGATGTTAGCATATGCAGCAGCTCTGGGTCTTCTCTGTTAGCGGGCGTTAGCAACAAGATAGCCCCGAATACTGTCTCTAAGCGATTTAAAGGGAATTGATAGAATAGTCCAAACTAACCTCCATGAGAACAAACAGAGCTGCAAAGAACAGGAGAGTAGACCACTCCACTCGGTGCAGTATGGGCTCTAGGTCTTCTCTATCAGCGAGCGTTAGCAACAAAATAGCTCCGAGTAATGCTGTCCAGCCGAGAGATACTCTGTCTGTTGGAGAAGATAATTTTTATAATTAAATTTAGTAAACTGGTTTGAAAAACATGGAATCCATCCGGAAATTATTCATTTATAATGACACTCTCGCGCCAAAAAGATCAATCGAACGACGTATAATGTTCCCATTGTGAAAATCGGTGTTTCTGATACGAGAGTATAAAGGGACAGACATGCATACAGGTCAAACTCGTAACCATCTATTTTGGCTTCGCAGCAAAAAGTTAAAAGGTGTTTTAATGCTACCACACAGTCATTTGAGGCCTCTACTGTACTAGTTATCAATTAAGTTGTTTCTTTTCAAATTTTCAACTTTCGCAACTGCCTCTTTTAAACGTTTTATTTAATTTACCACTGCTGGGCAAAGGTCTCCCCCGCCTACACTTACATTTGGTGTAAATGAACCAATCTTACTTTTGTGTTTCGTATACCCGTACCTAAACCACTCATTTCTATCAGTAGTCAATACTGAAATCACTCGCTACGTTCCTGATTAAATTTATAGCTACTAAATAGTATTCGAAAATAAAAAGCGCTCCAATTTGTTTAGAGCTTTATTCAAACTGACGCGAATCCTGTGCGACTGGCGGTTTGCCCACAGAAATAAGAATCGGGAGAAACGCCGTAGCGTGTGCCAAAGTTAACTGGCCTGCAGGAACTTCTATGTATTCTTCTTTCTGTGGGCGTCCCGCAAGTCGCGCGGGATTCGCGTCATTTTCAATCAGTATAAAGGTTGAATACTTACTGAACTCAGGAATAGAATGTAGGAAGAACACTGTGACAACAAAAGCGATAGCCACAGTCGCTTTCACCAACAAAACTTTGTCACGGATTTTGTACTAAAACAAAACATACATAAACTGTAATATAACATAATAGTAAACTATTTATTGCAATATTACATATGAGAGAGAGTTGGTCGTTTTTTTAAGAGGTCCTCATGATCATCATGATGAAAGACTTAACCTGTTCTTTGAACGAACTAATAGTTTGTGCCTTACGAATGTCTACCATTCCATAGTAGGATAGCCTGAACTGTGAAGGACTTTGAATAGAAACGAGAAGAGTGGTCAGAAATCGCTAAACGAAGGGAATTAGCGCTACGCGTACATTTGGCGTCCCATACTATAGCCCTCCCACGGTCCCAGGGGATCAGAGACATATTATACCATCTGGCCTCTTGCCATCATCACATACTGCACTTCGTGGTTCTAAAGTGCATGGCATGTTGATGGCGGCAAGAGCCGTTCTGATGATGTCGTTAAGAGATCTGTGACAGTCTGCCAGGGCTGAGATGATGATGGTAAAGTCCATGAAGCCCAAACTGATCCACGCCGCCGCCACACGGGCAAAGATGTGGCGAACAGATGGCGGCCTCTAAGCGGAGCCGAACAGCAATCCGAAAAGAAACGTTGTCCAGCAAAGTACCGATGTTGCATGGCGTGCAGCCAGTGGCTGGATTCCTTCGAGGAAACTGCTAGAAGCCTCGCGCGGTCTAAATCGTTACTAAAATTTTGTGTCAAATGGTTAAAAGCCCTTTGCACCAGGGGAGCTCCCCAGAGTTTTTGTTGGTGTGTTTCCACCGGGACAGTCTCCTCGGGACAAAGGGCTTTCCACGCTTCCCTTGCCTCTGCTAACAAATAAATTTCTGTGTCATTATTTTTTTGATTTTTTTTTTTGCATAAATACAAAGGGAATAGGAAAGCAGGAAGAGCTACACTGTGAATTTTTCTTATAGATAGATATTAGTATAGATACCTTGTCTTTCATCTCTTGCAATGTACTCTGAAACGTGGACTTAGGACAAGCCCGTTTATTACTCTCCTTTAATCTGGTCTCCAACTGAACGTTTAGTTTTCTAATCTTCCTCTCCAGCCGTTCTCTTACTGTTTGCACGTCTTTACTCAGATGGGGAAGAGAGTCGGCCGCACGACGCCATATTGAAATTTGATGACGGAGTTCTGTGAAGAGAACCAGTATTTATTATCTGTTATTTAAAAAGAAATTCTGTAGTAATCGAGTCTCGGGGCTATAAGTCTGCCTTTGTATCTCATTTTCGAGTATACTGTTTTGTAAAAAAGTTATTTTGGTACAATCCATACATGTTCAGTGAGACAGACTTCAGGTCTGCCCATATTTCAGGATGGATCTTTACCCGACTACGACAGAAGGAGGGTAATGTTTTTCGAAAGTATGTATGTATGTATAATTGTTTGGCACGCTCTACAGCCTGTACGGCTCGATTTTAGCTTGAGAGGTGTCGTTAGACTCGTATTAACTGTGAAAGTAACACTAAAAAAATGGCGGATTATTTTGTGTGTTTTCACTTTCTTAAAACTAAACTTAAATCTAGTTAAGTTCTTACCTTGTATATCTCTCGGAACTTGCAGTCTGAGTTTATTGGTGTCTCGGTATATGAACCTCAGCTGGCAGTACGTCTGGATACACACCAGAACGATCCCGAGGGACATGTGGATGGTGAAGTTTGTGAAGTTTATACCCTGGAAGAAAGATTAAAAGTCATTTTAGAGTACTATAAATGGCCACGGACACTCCATACAACAGCGACGACAATACTACTACTACGATTCGGCCGCGTACGCACACGCGTCAATGTGTGTGTTACTCGTAGGGTTCGTTATTTTTCGTATCTGCGTCATAGTCGTCCCAGCGGTCGGGCGGCCGAAGCGACATCCTTGCTTTGTTTTGCTCTCGGTTTTTACCTTTCATCTGCGGTCTCTGTTGGTCCGGTTGTTATTGATAGATAGATAACTTGTTGATATTTTTAAAATTTACTCTCCCATAGTTTTTTACTAACAGTTTCAAAACTACTATTAGTACAGGCAACGAAATATTAAAATGTTTTTAAGTTATCAAGAAATCACACTACTTTTACAAAATTTTAGAACCTTGTCGTCATCCCAATTTAAATCAACGCAAAGAAGAAAGCAAACTAACCGATTGAATGACGGCCTTATTAGAAGCAATGATGACGTTCGGCGGGTCTCCAACGGGGGTCATGGTGCCTCCAATATTGCTGAACAGAACCATCGACATCAGTATGGGCACGGGATCCAAGTCCATTACTTCACATAGTCTGGAAGAAAATATTATTTTTTAACATATTTGCTCGTTAAGTAGCTTTTATTTCATTGTACTTAGGCCCTCAATGGGGGTTGTTAACAACACGTTGTTTATATTATTATCGCACTTGTAAAGTTATAATTTCCATGGTTACGGTAAGTACATTTTTTTAAAGAGGATTGTAAGTCTCAAACCAATTCACTTTTATTGCAATCTTTATAAACTATTTTAGCCTCTTAATGATAAATAATAATAATATAACTCTTTATTGCACCAAGAAATTAAAATTACAAAATTACATAAGAGATTTGCAATGTACAATGGCGGCCTTATCGCTTGATAAATCAATACTTGAATATAATAATATAAATCTTATGTATATTTTATTAAACATTAGCTGTATTAGACTCCGAATATTAATTTGTGTTTTTAGTTTTTTGGTTGTATAGCGGTGCTTCACGTGCATCGTGTTATATATGATAATGACCTCACTAGCGATCGTACGTAACAAGTACGTATGTAATTACCAACTTCGCACACTTGTGTCTGTACTGTTGTAACTGTATTTTACTAAATTAAACCCTCAAGAAGCAGAGAGAGGTTCGGAGGATTGAAGAGACCTTTGCACAACAGTGGGACAATCTTATCCGTCCAAGCGATTTCCTAGTTACATACTTATCTTACGCTTCGGAGCCTAGCGTACTCTGTAAGTCATGCTCCTAGATTTGGCTGATCATAACAATCCGTCTGATCTCCTTAACCCTTACTTTACAGGGAAACCAGAGCATTGGATACATTCATTCATATCGAGTGGGTTACATGGTCAATCGACCTTGTACTCCCTGAAGTCGGAAATGCCTTTCGACCTCTAACTTGGTTCCTTTAGCGACTACCAAATGGCAGCCGAGACCATTGGCTTAATGCAGTGTCGTGCTTAGAGATTTTCCATAGGGTAGGCAGAAACAAATTTCAAGAGCTCTTTACTTTTATTATTTTATTTAGGTACTTATTACCTAAATATAAAACCTTACAAATGTTTATCTATTGAAATAGGTTGAATTATAGTTACTACTGCACAGGGTACAATTCCACAGGGTAGACAATGTCTAAACGTCTTTATGGTATGCACGCCACTGGCTTAATGTTCCTCCCGAAGCACGGAATCCTCATTAATATCAGACAGTCAGGTGATTCAAGCCTGCAAACAAAGTATGCTTCCCGTGGGTATCAAACAAACGATCTCCGGGTCTAAGGCAAAAGCCTTGACCACAGACGCAGTTGACAAATGATTAAAAAAAATATATACCTTATGGTAACTGGAGTCATCAGAAGCACAGTAGTGACATTGTCCAGAAAGGTTGACAGGAGAGCCGTGATAGCACATAAAAGTGTGATCAAGGGCCACAGCTTTCCTTTGGTGACCTGGAACATACAATAAATTTAAGAGGTGCTTGATAGCCTAGCCTTCTTTGTGGCTCCCTCACTGCTGAGGTTCGTGACTACATATTGTTTTCAAAATTAGCTACTCGCATCGGCAGTACTATAGACCTTATTAGCTTATAGCTGCTTTGATTGATTGATGGGTTGGTTATTTACCGTATCTGCGTTACAATTGTCGCAGCGGCCGGGACGGATGAAAAGTCATCTTTGCATTGTTTTGCCCTCGATTATCATCCTAAATCTGCGTGGTGAGGTGCGGTAGCTGTTCCTAAAAATAATTAACTTTGTTCTTAATTGAAAATAGTTCTGTAATGCGTAAAAATTATAAAATCTTATTTACGACCTTGCAAATTCTAACGACAATAGATAGCAGCCATTTTATTATCAATCTTCAATTTGATAATCATTTGACAATGAAGTTATAAATCCTTGATAAAGTGTTATCATTGTGTGTAATTGCCGTATCTGCCGACAATATTCTATTATCAATTTATTCCCCCGTAATGCTCCGTAAGCCCACCGACTCCGATGATCTAAAAAATGAATCTAAATTTCCCTTGGTCATCGCATCACTCATGAAAGGATGGAACAATTTCGCCAATTCTTTTTTTTTGTGTTTCCGCTTGGCTTTCACTGGTTGCCCCGGTCCTTTGAGAGGCTTGTGCGGATATATGGATCCAACGCGAAGAGACACTTTGGAGAATGTCATGTGGTGTTCCAGCAAAAACCCGTCCGGCTATATTATTAGATGATATTTCCATGAACAGGTAACGGCAGGAGAAGGGATTATTTATAATGAGTGAAAAGGATTATACACCATGAAATTTTAGTCGTTTTGGACCCATCGTCCAGTGACTCCATTCATGCAACTGAACAACTTTCCCCAAGATACATAGCTCGAAACATGAAAAACAAATTTGGACTTCCTCATAGTAAGTTACGTGATGTGATGAGACATTTTGTATGGAAGGTCCAAAAATTTACTCCATATTTCGACCCATGTATCTTGGGGAAAGTTGTTCGGTTGCATGAATGGAGTCACTGGACGATGGGTCCAAAACGACTAAAATTTCACGGTGTATGGGTTATGGTAATGAAATTTGGATGGATTAAAACTAGGCTCATCTCATCATATTAGCGTGTATTCCTAGTTGCGTCGTCGGCTTACGCTTCGGAGCCTAGGGTACTGTAAGTCATGGTCCTAGAATTAGCAGCACTAGAAAATGCCGCTAAATAGAGACCAATCTAATAGTGGTCGCGTCTCGCCGTCGCTTGACACGCGAAATCGGAATCATTATTGAGTTTATTATTGTCAGGAGAAGGTTCATAAGAAAGAAAAAATCATAGATAAGATTAGAACAACGTCTGTCGCGATTAGCAAGTTTAATTTAAAATCAAGTTAATAAACGCTCGCTATTCTTTGTCCGAGCGTTTTTCCTAGTTGCGTCTACAGTTACTGAGAGAAAAAGTGATCAATATAGGGAGATTGACGTACAAATAAACAAAATGAGAGCTACCTTAAGGTCTCCTAAGGTCTACATGGACAGTATATAATGATGATATGTGTGATATACCAAAATACGTGTATGTTAATTAGTACCAACAAGTTACAATTTTTGGTATAAATTATCACTAATGTGCGATTTTTTACTGGTCTCAAGTGCTTACATAGACTAATGAATAGAACAGAGTTGTCGCATTTTATTTAACGATTTATTAAATAAAAATTTTGATCCGAGATTATGTTTAGACCGATTAGCAGTTAAAAAATATTTAAAAATAATTAATTTGTGTTTTTTTTTTTACTAAATAAACTGTAATCATTAAATGTTGTTTTAGCCATGCAATAGGTACTCATTCAATCAAAGTTCATGAATCTATTTCTGTAACCAGGGCTGGTATTTAAAGAATAGGATTATGAACCAAAATATACCATTTGATGATGCATTTCATATTTCTACTTTAAAAACAAATACAAAAAAAAACATCTAGATGGGCCTTGCCGCATTTTTTTCCTTTTCTTCCCGTTGCATTTAGTTTTTTCCCACTTGTATTTCTTCCAGCTGCCCATCTCTATTTGAGGGGCGGCACACATACAGCAGACATGACTTTTTTGCAATTTTTATCGATAATGTACGGAACTCTTCGTATGCGAGTCGACTCTCACAAAACTCAAAAAGTGGAGTAAATAGAGGAAGTTCAATGCACCGTTTTATGAATAAATCTCGTATTTGGCGGTAGTTCCCGAGGTCTACTGCTCCCAGAACTACTAGTTTATGTTACCGCTTAATTGTAAATTATTTTAAAAAATTTGCCGGTTCTACCGAATTACGAGGTCTACGTTCACTACTGCATATAAAGTAATCCTTATTAGCATAAAGCTTTGTTAAATGGACATGACGTGGGCTGACTACGCGATTACATGGACAAGAGATAAGGTAAAAGATGAAAATGGTATGCCGACCTTGGTGTTGTGAATTTTACATCAATTGTTTTTATTTACTCTCCGTAATTTTCCTGTTGGTCAGATGATAGGAGATTGAGTTCATTCATTCATTCATTAGATAAAATAAAGAATGAATGTATAAGAGGAAGCATGAAAGTTGCACCTATGAATGAAAAGTTGGAAAGCTTTAGGTTGGGATGGTACGGTCATGTTGCGAGAAGGGAGGAAAATCTAATATTTCCCAGAAAATGTTAATATTGAAGGTTGCGAGGAGACAGGGGAAGACCAAAAAAGAGATGTCTGGATTGTATCAAAGAGAACATGAGTAGAAAGGGAGTTGAGAAGGAAATGGCTAGAGATAGAGAGGAGTGGAAGGAACGAAGATACTGTGCCGACCACACATAACAAAGTGGGACAAGGTAAAGGAGAAGAAGATGCTCCTGTTGGTCTGGTTTCCCCTTAAAAAGGGTTACGGAGGTCAGACGGCAGTCGCTCCATTGTAATAACCAGTGCCACCAAATCTAGGACCATGACTTATAGCGTACTCTAGGCTCCAAAGCGTAAGTTGAGGACACAACTAGGAAAAACACGCATAAGAATTTGTGTTAGTATTAAATGGTCCACTTTAAAGTAGATCTTATCCAAGATCGCTATGGTGCGCGGAGACCAATTATTACACAATCAAGTAGGCAAACAGGCGTACGGCCCACCTGATGGTAAGTGGTTACCGTAGCCTATGAATGTGACTTTAAGATCCTATCATTGAGCCCTTCTCTGCGTGATTTTCGTAAATCTTTTTACGCAGTTTTATATATAAATAAGGGTTCTCTACATTCTTGTTTGTTTGTAAATTATACATATCACATGCCTTTTTTAGGGTTCCGTGCCCAAAGAGGTAAACGTGAGCCTATTATTGATACTCCGCTGTCCGTCTGTCACCGGGCTGTATCTCATAAACTGTGATATTTAGACAGTTGAAATTTTCACAGATGATAAAATTTTCAAATTTTATCAACTGTGAAACAACAAATTTAACAACAAATACTAAAAAAATATTTAAGGAGCCTTCCATACAACAGACGTGATATATTTTGCGGTAGGTTTTGCGGAGCGGTATTAGATAATGGTACGAAACTCTAGTTTGGTCGTCGTCGGTCGATGTCTACTCGTAGTACCGGTCAAGGGTTATTTCACATTTGTATTTAAATGAGGGTCTCTACATTTTTGTTTGTTTGTAAATTATTTATTTTACACTAGCTGCTTCCAGCAGCTCCGCCTGCGTCAAAAAGTAACCCATATTTGACCCCGTATTCAACTATATTCATATCAAATCTCATCAAAATCCGTTCAGCGGTTTGGCCATGAAAGCGTAACAGACAGACAGCCAGACTTTTAATTTTATAATATTAGTATGGATTCATACATTTTTTATTGATTCAAAAGCCCAAAAAACAACATGACCTCAATACAAGTTTAAATTCAACAAAAAATAGTAACAAACAAATAGTTACTTCACCTCCTCCATGGCCACACTTCTTTGTTAAACTCGTTACGTTTTTTTTAATAATGTGATTTACGGCCATGAATACAAGTCCTTTGAAGACCCTGTCATTTTTTAAATTTAATTCTTCAGTCCTGCAGTGTAAATGGAATGAAATATTTATTTTGCTAAAACATGGTGGTAGTTTTGTAAAGTCATAGTCAAGTCTAAAAGTCCAGTCAGCAGTTTCCAGGGTCAAAAGACTAACATTAAAATTAGTCCGTCATTTAGGGAATCAAAATATATTAGTGACGTATTTTTTCTTTTGTCAATTGAGCGATAAATTATAAAGATATAACGCATCAAAGTTTAGGAGTGGGGGCTCGTGACGTCACATATTGCGAAAAAGTGTAGCACGCTGTGACGTCACACGGAACTTTAACGCGTCATATCTTTACCATTCATTAATTTTTAAAATAAAAAATACGTCTCAAATATTTTTTGATTATTTAACTGACGGACCGGGGCCAACGACCTACCTAACCATCAGAAGCACAGAATTATCATTATTATCTAATCAGGTGATTCAAGCGTGCCATGTCCTAACCAAACTGGAAACATGACTGGATAATATTCATCGTGCGACTGTCAGCCAAGAAAAAACCAGCCTTTAACCAAGAAGTAGTACCTCATTTCAACAGTTTTAGAACTGCCTCCGTGGTCCAGTGGCTAACGCGTTTGCCTAAGACCCGGAGGTCATTGGTTCGATTCCCACCGGAAGCATACTTTGTTTAGTTGTTTCCAGTTTGGTTAGGGCATTGCAGGCTTGAATCACCTGTATGTCTGTGAATAATGATGATTATGTGCTTCGAAAGGCATGCTAAACCGTTGGTCCGTTAGATATGAACGATGAATACCTTTAGATTTGTCTTTAAGTAACCAGCTATCAACTAATTCAAGCCTGCATTGAAGACTATACCTTAAAGACCTTCATAAAGAAAATGACATAACATCTGGACACAATAAAGTTACCTAAGCTCTATTCAAAATGATTCGCGCGCGACGCCTACAGAAATAAGAATCGGTAGAAGTGACGTAGCGTGTGCCAAAGTTAACTGGCCTGCTAATGACACTTCGACGTATTCTTATCTGTGGGCGTCCCGCAAGTCGCTCGGGATTCGCGTCAGTTTGAATACAGATACTTACTTCAAAAGTAAACACAGCTAAGAAGTCAAACATGCCAGTCTCCGCCATGATCGCTACTAGAAGCATCATGCTGAACAGAAGCAGCAGCGTCTCCATATCAAGCCAAGAGATCAGCTCCGGGAGTGAAGGTCTTTCACCAACTATCGCCAACACTGCTACTGATGTTGTGGATACTATCACCGCTGCCATCGTGCGGTTTATAACCTGGAAATGTTATAATTTAATTAAAATCAGAATCAATATCAGAATCAGAATCATTTATAGACAACCAACATACTCCCGTCGCTTAATTCATTTCGACTGGGTTACTAGGCCACTCGATCCTGTATACCCTGGTTTCTTATTTATTAAGACGGCCTCTGACGTAATTCCTTTAATTTGGTCGAATGACAGCCGGGACCAACGGTTTAACGTGCCTTCTAAAGCAAAGAAGTGGTTTAAATTCCTATGTGAAGCATACTTAGTTGTTTCCGGTTTGGTTGTGACATTGCAGGCTTGAATCACCTGATTGTCTGGTAGGATGATTCCGTGCTTCGGAAGGCATGTTTAGCCGAACCATGTCAGAGGCCGAGAGGCGGTTCCGCACACCACTGACACCAGGTGTACATGGTCGATTGACAATGTAACCTACACGATTTGATGATTGCCATGATGACAGCCATTTTTACGCGGAAATCAAATGAATGGAATCATGACCCTAGGCGTGTTAACGGCCAACATTGTTAGATTTTTCAGGCTGACATCTGATACGGCCTAACGACTGCCATCTATCGATAACAACCGGGATCAACGGCTTAACGTGCCTTCCGAAGCACGGGGAAGCTCGAGATAGAAAATGCTACTAAATGGCTACCAATCCAATACGGGCCACATTTCGCCGTCGCTTGAATGAATGAATGAATTTGAAGAAAAAAAGGTGTTAGGTTGATACAATATAAGATCATCTTATTCAACTATATAAAAGTAGCATGCAAATATTTATTAATATATGTATTACAATTAAGTACATATTTTATTAATAATTACAAAGTTATGTCAGTATTTTTAAGTAACTTGATGTGAAAATCGATAGAACTATTAAATTACTTATCAACTGTATATACCGTGAAATTTTAGTCGTTTTGGACCCATCGCCCAGTGACTCCATTCATGCAACTGAACAACTTTCCCCAAGATACATGGCTCGAAATATGGAGTCAATTTTTGGACCTCCCATACAAAATGTCTCATCACTCATCAAGTGTAAATCTCTTTTCAATTAATATGTCAGAAATGCATTTATTAAATTTCTTAAATGACAATGTTTTTACGTTTAGGGTTAACTTATTATAAATTTTGATACGCGTACTGTAGGGCTTTGTCATACATTTTCGTTCTGATCTTGTGCTCATGCACTAATCTATCGCCATTCCTCGTATTTCTTGAAAATATTTCAGACGCTGTTTCGAATGAAGTTTTATTATTTTTGACAAAATTGACACACGCAACCGTTGCGTGTCTCCTCCAAGTTAATATCAAACGAATAAATAATAACTTCTACGATAAGTTAAAATACCTAATAATTCTATAGTCGATTATTAAAGACTAATTATTCACCTACTTATTTTCAGTAACATGTGATTTTATACACGTGAGCGATATGAAATAGCTGATTACTGTGGATATAATCTCTATATTTTCCGATGTATATGGTGAATTTTTATGAAGTGAAAATATTTTGGTGGGTTTTAAGGCCAAAGAAAAGTTCTAAGAGCAATTTTTTTTTAAATCTACACGCTAGTTTTTTTTAATAAAGTTGTTTAATCAAACAAGTTTAAAGTCTTCAGTAGTTAAGTTAAGTCATAATCAAGTTGAATCAGAAGAGTCAGGCTAAGTGACATGGTAGAAAAACTGCACTTAGCGATTTCCAGGAGTTTTTGGCAACAAGCAAGGAAATCACATAAATCGAACACTGTATCACTTCCCAACACTCACGCTTGTTATCGAACACTGCGAATAATAATCCACCATTAATATGCACAAACATAAATTTTGGAAAATAAAATACAGCGCCGATACTGCTTTTCACAACTTCCCGCCAAAAGACCCGACGTTGTGTATTTTGTGATTATCAAATAAAAATATTTATCAAAATGGTAAAAATAATTTATAGTCATGGGAGAAAAGTGATATAAAAGATGTTATCATATTTGATGCGAATGAAAACAGAGGATTGATTTCTATTTCATTAAATGACATTGTCAATTTTGTTGTTGACATGACACATACAACATGTTGTCACCTAAAGGCGATCAGCTCCGCCTGCGTCAAAAAGTAGCCTTTGTTTGATCCTAGGTCATCAACTATATTTATACCAAATTTCATTTAAATCCGTTCCGCGGTTTGGCCGTGAAAGCGTAACAGACAGACAGATAGACAGACAGACTATCTCACTTATAATATAATTTTATGTAAGTATGAAGTTTGTATATCATGGATGTCACAGATCATAAACTATGTGAACAGAAAGGCGTGTAAATGTTATGATAATCGTTATCAGTGTGTCGTGTCAGTGAAATGTAAATATATGTATATTTACTTTATCATACTGTATGATGTTGGCCCATTTTAGTGACGGATTTTCCTAATGACGATTTTGGGTAAGTTTCATTGAAAAGAGTTTAAATTAAGTACCTGAATTATAGAATTAATAATATTACCTACAGAAGATAAGGTTCATACAACGCGCCGTTAAAAGATCGCCTTTATTTTGAATCCACTGGCACGCTCCAGACATTTCATATAGCAGCGGCGAGCGCGATTCCTATCACAACTATTATGATTCGGGCGCGTACGTACGCGCGTCAATGTGTGTGTGTTACTGATAGGGTTGGCTATTTATCGCATCTGCGTCATAGACGTCGCAGCAGCCGGGCGGCTGAAGCGACATCGTTGCATTTTTTTGCTCTCGATTTTTACCTTAAATCTGCATGGCTGGGTGCGGTATCTGTTTCGGGTGGGAGGGTGTGAGTGTACTACTGATAGTTCTGTGCCATTGGCCAAATTTTTGCATGTTTATTAAACGTAACCACTTTCAAAACATTTTTCTACCGAACCGAATACTAATCTAGTGATCAGTCTAAAAAAATCATAAGTTGTTACAATATAAAATTGCGTATAAGTTAGCGATTTTCATCACACGGGCACTTGCTTGGCATTAAAAAAAAGTTTACTTTAAAAATATAAGCATTATTGGATGTACTTACTTCAAAGATAATAAGGATATACAGAGCAACGAGCAACACACATGAGTACAAAACACCAGTGTTGGCATCTAGCGGATTCAATGTGTAACTCATTCTCAATGGCGTCGTCGCATTCCCGTCATTTCTCATCTGAATTGCGTAGACTGCAGACGTATTATAACCCGGCCCGATTTCAAAGACCTTCGAACGAGGCTCCCCTTGATTGAAGTCCATGTCTTCTGAATTTTGGAGCACTATACTCCATTTCGGTGAGGACTGTAAGAGAAAGCAGATGGTGACTTGGTTATCTGAAGATGACTTCAGTCATCTTTCTTGGTTTAGTTTTAAGCTGATTGCTTTGAGACCAGGATACGTTTTCCTATTTTTACTTGTTTGCTCCATCTTCTATTGAATATAAAACAGTGCCTATTCGAATTACCGTTTAAATTTGCCTTAACTTTGAATATACCAAGACAAGTAAACGGAGACTAAAAACCAAAGATAAAAGTGAAAATAAGACCAGCGACGACATAGATGCTCAGCAAAAGGCCAGTGAGCCGTCTTTTTGCCGTGACCCCCTAAAAGTAGGGGAGAGTCATCATAGAGATAGGGATACATTTGATAACTTGTAGGGAGATCCAGCAGGTGCGACTGGAAAGAGCTTAGGGCAAATATAGCCCACGCTCCCGAGATTCGGCTCGTTTAACAACAAGGTTGGAAGAGCCATGAGAGGTGGAGGGTTATATTGGTTAAAATTGGGATGTCAGATTTGTAAAGCAAGTTTTTTGTCTAAGAGCGTTTTTCTGGTCATATCATATGCTGCCGGACCAACAGTTGAGAGGGATCTGATAATATCAAATCTATAACACCAGACAAATATTTTTGTATGAGGCTACAGTTCGAGTCTTTCATCAGACCATGGTACATCTTTTATTATACCAGATCTTGCGTGGGGCGCACTATAAGTTTCCGGAATGAATATGAAAAAATACTATTAAAAGTACAAAATTAATTTATTGTTTTTCAAAATAATCTCCCTTGGCGTCTATGCACTTTTTCATTCGATGAAACCAGTTTTGAAAACTTTTGTGCCACTCCTCTGTGGTGACCTCTGAAACGTGTTTTTCATACTCCTCGACAGTCTCTTCTGGTGATGAAAATCGTTGACCGCGTAATTGGTTCTTAATTTTTGGGATCAGAAAAAAGTCACAAGGTGCCAGGTCGGGACTGTATGCAGGATGACTCATGAGTTCTACATTTTTCGCCTTCAAAAAGTCGTTTGTCTTTCTGGCCGTGTGAGAACTAGCATTGTCGTGGTGCAGGATGATACGGCGTTTACGGTTATTTTTACGGAGTTCGTCAATAACTTCCGGCAAACAAATGGGTACACGACCATTTGTTAGTCACTATTCACTGTACGACGATTCTCTAAAGCAACAGTAGCCACGTGTCCAGTTTTATTAAAAAAAGAAGCAATCATCCGCTTAGATGCACTTTTCACGCGCGCCACTTTGGTTGGTTTCGGCTCATCTTGAAAGACCCATACGCTCGATTGCTGCTTTGTTTTGGGATCGTAGCAATAAATCCATGTTTCGTCACCTGTTACTATGTCCCACACCAAATTTGACGTACCTTCGTTGAATCTGGTAAGCATGGCACTGCACCAAGTGACGCGGTCCGTTTTTTGAGCCTCGGTCAAGTTGTGTGGGATCCACCGCGAGCACAGCTTTCTCACACCCAAATGTTTGTGTAGGATTAATTGTATTTGACTCATGCCTATTTCTAAGGATGCGCGAATTTCATGGTAGGTCACATGCCTGTCTGTTTCAATCATACGGCGCACAGCATTGATGTTTTTGTTGGTCACAGCGGTGGACGGCCGACCATCGCGAGATTCGTCACTGAGATTGATACGACCACGCTTGAATTCTGCAAACCAGCTATAAACAGTTGTCTTGCATGGTGCTTCATTGCCAAAAGCTGTTTCAAGCCGAGCGATGCTCTGTTGAGCTGTCAAATTACACTTAAAATCGTAGAAAATCATACTACGAAAATTTTCCCGAGTTAAATCCATGTTGATGCAGACACACAATTTTTTAAATGGCGCCACAAGGTAAAAACAAAAGACAGTCAGATGAAACAAACTGCATTCTACAGCCAAAGAGTTCTATTTTCAAATGTTGCAATAAATTTTTAAATATTGTTTATGTAAGTGGCCAGTTCCGGAAACTTACAGTGCGCCCTATGTAATAAACTGGTATTGAAAGGTTGAAATGTTAAGAGTCTAATCAATTCTCTAGAACTTTGTTCAAGGTTTTCCTTCTGCTCTCTTAAGAAATCTTTAAGCATCCATGGTCATGGTAGCTTAGTCCCTTTGTTATCAGTAGTTCTTTTTCCTTGTTCCTTGAAAGGTGAGACTTTTTTGTCCCCTCCATTCCTTTGGAGGAACTGCTGAGTCTTCATTGTCCCTCTTTTCCATGTAGTTTAGTTGGAAGTAGATGACAGGAGGCGTATGGTCTTTGCAAATCAAGTAAATTGCAAATTGCCACAATACGGGGTGTAAGGCGACATCTTGCTTACTCACCTGCAGTTGGGTGGAATTAAGAGACGACAGTACCTAAGCCACCTGGTCTAGTATTACCACTTTATAAAGGATATGATGAGACTCCAGTATCAAAAAGTATACCTACTTCTCTAGCCTCCACATCTTCATCCCCAACATATTCCTTCACACCAGACTTCAGCTGCCATCTTTCAAGCCAAACCTCCATCTTCTCTGCCCTCACCAGCTGTGTTGTATTGAATTTCTGCTCATTTTGTTCAGATAAGAACGGTCCTGATAGTTTTAGCAGTATCCTCAGCTGGTTCTCTGAAGTGTTTAAGATGTAACCTGAAAAAACAAACTGATTAGATTTATTGATTTATTGACTGCCTCCGTGGTTTAATGGTTAAGGCGTTTGCCTACACCGAGGTTGAGGGTTCCATTCCCATGGGAATAGGGTTCCCAGGCCAGCCAGTATGGCCGGACATTTGGCAAAAACGGCCGGACACCCTACATCATTGAGGACTTAGTGTCTTAGTATTTAAAGCTTTTCTGATTATTATCATAAATCTTGTTAAATTAAATAAAATGTAAAAAGCCTAACAAAAGCCGGACAAGCTGGACACCGTTTATTTTGGCCGGACACGAAATCAAAAAGCCTAACTATGTCTGGCTTTAACCGGACGCCTGGCAACGCTACATGGGAAGCATACATTGGTAAGTAGTTTTCAGTTTAGTTAGGACTTTGTTTGAATCACAAAATTGTCTGATAATAAAGACGATTCCTGCACGTTTCAACCGTTGATCCTGGCTTTCGTTTAGAGGTCATTAATGGGGCCAGGTTAGAAATACTCTGACACTGGGTTATACAGGGTCGATTGGCGACATAACCCACTAGATATGAATGAATTTACAATGGAGCGACTGCCGCCTGACCTCCGTGACCATTTTTACAAGGAAACCAGACCAAAAGGAACATGACCCAAGGTGTATTAGTGGTCAACACCGTCTTCCTCAAAGCTCTCCGCTTTACATGAATCGGAATTACGGTTTTAATGATTTCTTATGTTTTAGATTTTATAATGGTTTTTTTTTATACAACTAAGTAGGCAAACAGGCGTACCGCCGTAGCCTATGAACGCCTGCAACACCGGAGATGTCACGAGCGCGTTGCCGACCTGTCCATACACACACAGCACAGCGACCTCTCTGAAGACTGGCGACCCTACACACCAGCAGGAACACAACACTGCATCACAGTGTTATTTGGCTGTGATCTTCTGTAGGGTGGAGGTACTTCTCCAGACGGACTACTCCTTACAAAATGCCTTGCTTGCAATTTTTTTATCATGTTTACTACTTATTTATTTACTCCAAACATTTCAAACACTGCAGTGTTCATGGTCGCAAGTAGACTAAGTTAACATTTGTCTGTCACAGTATCCAAGGGTATTGCAGTCTTCTGTCGAGTTTGATATTTTATTATTTAACGCTTTACTCACTTTTAGTTTCACTTGTGGCGTAGGTATTTCTAGTAATGACCTCCTTCTCACTATACATGAGGAAGACCACGGTGAAGAACACCCAGCAGCCAAGGAGCATCGTCATCTTGGTGTAGTGGCGAGCTTGTGCCATCTATGTAAACAAATAAAATACTTAAACAATACAAAATTGTAAACAACCCTCTATTGCATCAGAAAAAATAGCAAGGTACATACAATGTTTGTGCAAAAGGCCGCCTTATCGCTTCCAGGCAACCTTGAGAAATTTTACAAATGAAATGCTGATGCTGAATAGCTAGATAGTTGTGAGGGGTTGTCTATATACTTATACTAACGGGGCGCCAATTTGGAGACCTGTTTTTGAAATTTATGACTCATGAAAGATCTTTTAAGAGTCGATTGAACTCCGTTCACATCACTAATACCTAATTTTATTTTTGGTATCTAGTTAGGTACTATTTTCAATGTTAACTGTGTTATGCATAACTTCCAGAAGCATAATACAACATAAGATAAATAAATATATAGAGACAAATCACACAGATTGTGTTAGCCCCAAAGTAAGTTCGAGACTTTGCTAAGGAATACTAACTCATTGATTCTATATTATAACAATATACAATACACTATAAATAACAAATACATATTTAAAAAGACATCCAAGACCCAGTCGAATCAGAAAAAGATTTGTTTGTAATCATTTTCCAAAACCAAACAAGTCGCTATCTTAATGTTATGGCCTAAGAAAGCAGGATAAAAATAACAGTCTAGTAATTCAAGTTCAAATTCAAATTCAGATTATTTATTGCATTTCATAAGTACAATACAGTTCTAACTACATACAGTCACTGATTAAATTACTTTGTACATGACATGACAATTACGACGAACCCCGTCGGGCGTCGCAATTTTTTAAAAATTAGAACGGCAAGCGGATAATTTTTGTTAGTAATCATCATGCGAATTTATACCTAGGGTAAGGGTTATCCCTTCATTTAATAAGTTATTTTTTTTTCAATATTTTATTGTATTTATTAGACTTATTAGATTAATAATAATAATATCTTTTAGATTTAATGTAATTATTATCAGTAGCTTAGTACCTGTTGTAAAACATATTAGTAAGAAAAAAATATATTTACCTTTGATTGTTTGTGATGCCGTTCATCCTCACTGGTACATTTAAGTCTGAAATAAAAACAAATGAACACCAAATAAGTATCCCTCTTTGATTATTTAGCTTAAAGCTGCACTCAGAGCCGCTAATGATCATTAAAGATAAATTCAAACTCATTAAAAAAATCCCCGTTGAAGGGAGAATTTTTAACTACTCATTCTTTAGTTTAATTTTTGAAATTGCTCCCTCGGAAGGGAAGAAGAACTCTTTTTTTAATACAATTAAGTAGGCAAAAAGGCATACGGTCCACCTGATGGTGGTCACCGTAGCCCATGGAAGCCCGCAATACCAGGAGCATCACGTGCGCATTGACGTCCCTAACTTTGAAGAGTTTGCTTAACTAAGTCGTTAACGACTCCGAGTGCCGTCGCAGTAAGTAAACTTACTTATACTCATCCTTTTCGTTATCAAACTGAGACATTTCGACTGGCATGGGGGCGCCATTTTCGGGTACTACCACGTTGTTATTCAGATGAGGAGCTGAATTCACAAATGGCAAACGCTTGGGCTTCGATGTCGACCCGTTCTTGAGCGTTAGGGGTATGGTTTCTTTGCCTGTTGAAAACAAAAAAATACTGAAAAAAATATCATGAATATCATCATATCGTGCCCTTTCATTTGATATAAAGTACTAGAGGGTTGTTGCCATACTCGCCACGCTTGGCAGTCGGGTTGGCGAGCGCAGTTTCAGCGGCTTATCGTACTTCCGACGCTGCTGTCCATCGGAAGTATTCTTAAGCTAAGGAAGGGTGGGAAGTGTTTGAGTTTGGGGAAAGGATGAGGTACTAGGATGCTACTGACTCGGATGGACATGGGTTGACTCAGTAGCAGCTCGGGTAAGTCGGGCTCGCGTACCAGTGTGCTATGTATCCAAGCCATCGGGCAGATGCTTGGAAATAACACCCCTGACTTTGATCATCGGCATACCTTTGGGTAACAGATACACATTTATGTACCAAATGTCAACTTGATCGTTCATGTAGATTCGGAGAAAATCGACTATGACAGACAGACGGACATACAGACGACATGAGCGAGACTTCCATTGTTACCTTTTGAGGTACGAAACCCTAAATACTAAGTTAAAGTGTAAATAAGGTCAAAAAATAACTAATTTTTTTAAGATTAAAATGAGGTAAAGAGAAAGTGTTGTCGACTCTACATTGGTAATTCTAAAATAAAAATGAAAACCTATATCTTAAATTATTCTTTAAGAAATTGGAAGAGATTGGAAGCCTGGAAGAGATTGCACTAGCGATAAGGCCGCCTATTGTACATCTTTATTTTTTATTTATTCATTTTATTTACTTTATTCATGTACAGAATAAAAATGCAAAGGATTATACATAAGAGGAAAAGACAGTACAAGGGAGCTGCTTATTTCTAAAGAAATTTCTTCCAGCAGACCCGAGGGAGGAAAAGACAAGAAAAGGGTAATTAGCGTGTACAAAAAAGAAAGGAAAAGTGACTATACCTAATTACCTTAAAATTTGTTACAGACAATATATCTTTGTTATTATAGATGGTGCAATAAAGTGGTTCTACTAACTTAAAATTTTCGCACGAATCCCAAAACAAGAACCCTCAAGCGAATCCTATCCCGTGCTTTGACAATGAGTTTTATTAACGCAACCGCTAGCGACCGAGTTCAGATTTTATATGGAGTTTCTTAGTTACCTTACTATCCGCCAGAGGCGCTGTACAGGTTTGCTGTACTAAATTGTTAACGCAGTCGCTAGCGTCTGCGTCAATAAAATCTCATGGTTGACGTACTGTACAAAAGTGTTTGAAACGTTAGTTGTAATTAAATCCATAGGTACTTCCATAACCATAATTCCATACTCATATCATCAGTGCGAAAGTCTGTCTGTCTATCTGTCTGTTACGCTTTCACGGCAAAACCGCTGATCAGATTTTCATGAAATTTGGTATATAATATAGTTGAAGACCCGGAGTTTAACATAGGCTACTTTTTGACGCAGGCGGAGCTGCGGGAAACAGCTATTAAGTAATAAACGCGATAAAAACCGTATTGAAATAGTTTAATTTAATGTGTAACAATCGCGAGAACATAGACATCATAATAATTTGTTAGCTTCAAAATCAAACGCGACAAAAAATTTGAATATTACAAGTCAAATTTATTAACAAGTCAGATTTTTTGTAACATTATCATCATGAACATAATATCTAGTATAACGTTCCTGATGATGATGATGACAGAATCATTATACCGTGTCGGTGAATGATTGTATCCGGTATTTAGAAGTAATGCGGCCAAGAGTGTATCGCACCACGGTAAGTGTAGGGTCCCGTAGTATTTTTGTGTCAATAGCAAATATTTCATTCGTGTTTTAGGTGTTGTTAACAAAGTCAATTGAACCAGCATTCTTTAGGTGGGAAAGTTTTTTTGTTTAACTGTTTTTTGGCTTTTCCTTATCGACTACCAGGCCACAGAATTTTATTAATAGAACTAACGTACAGAACGGACACTCACACCCTCCCACCCGAAACAGATACCGCACTGAGGCAAGCAGATTAGGGGAAAAATCGAGAACAAAACAATGCAATCACTTACCATCCGGTGGGCCGTACGTTTGTTTGCCTACTTAATTGTACAAAATAAAAGGATGACATTTTGGCACGCGGCCGCGACGGGCAACTATGACGCAGACACGGTAATAACCAACCCTACGAGTGACACTCACACATCACTCACAATGACGCGCGTGCAAACGCGGCCGAATCGTAGTAGTTGTAATCTCGGCGCTGTTGTATGGAGTGTCCGGGATGTGACCAGGTGGTAGCCAGGACCAAGCTATATTTTAAGCATTAAAGGCACTGAATAAAAAAGTGTTGGTTTAATATATACATAATATTGTAAAGCTGAAGAATTTGTTAAAACCCGCTAATCTTAGGAACTACTAAAAAAATATTTCAGTGTTCGATAACTTATTTATCGAGAAAGGCTATATGCCCGGACGTAGTCGGGACGGGCTGCTAGTGTTTAACAAGGCTTTTAAATCTCATTTAGAGATCCCTAAAAATTGCGTCAGTTCCTGTAAGTTTTTAACGTAATCAGTGATCAAGACACACGTATTATTTTTGCATTTTTCTAATGATGATTGAATGATGTTGAGCTGGTTTAGCATAGTTCGTTTAGTGGTTTCCAGTTTGGTTAGGATATTGCAGGCTTGAATCATCTGATTGTTTGATAATAATTATGATTCCATGGTTTGGAAGGCACGTTAAACCGTTGGTCCTGGTTACCATTTGGTGGTCGTTAAAGGAGTGGTTATAGACTGAAAGGAAGTTCCGTAAGACTATCGTCAGGGTGTACAGGATCGATAAGGAATGAATAGTACCTATATAATCTACTAGCTGTTTCCCGCAGCTCCACCTGCACCATAGCCTATGTTACTCAGGGTGAATGTAGCTTTCCAATGGTGAAAGAATTTTTGAAATCGGCACAGTAGTTTTTGAGTTTATTCATTACAAACATACACACAAAAATACAAATCTTTCCTCTTTATAATATTAGTGTAGATTATATTTAACTACTAACTGTTTCCCTCAGCTCCTCCTGCGTCAAAAAGTAGCCTATGTTTGACCCCGGTTCATTCAAGTATATTCATATAAAGTTTCATATAAATCCGTTCAGCGGTTTGGCCGTGAAATCGTAACAGACATACATACATTCGCACTTTATTGTAGTATGGAGTTTTAGAAATGGTGCAAAAGAAATTTATTCATAAAAAAAGATTAAACAATTAACTCAAAAATGACTTTTATTTACAAAAGAGTCTGTCTGTCTACTGCAAAACTTATTGCAAATTCCTAACACAAATCCCAGCTCAGTGCCATTCGAGAAAGATCATCCATAACTTCTGCTAAAGGAAAACAATCTCTATTTCAAGCTAACAAAGTTGATCTTAAGTAGATTGTTTTTGTTTTGAATACAATCCAGACTAAACAGGTTTGAGCTATAATTAGCCGGATAAATCTGGTTTTAGGCGGCTTGCCAACCGACGTGTGCGTATGTTAACATTTGAATTATGCAGTCGTAGACAGATCATTCGCCTTTCTAAAAGGAAATTTGTATTATTGTCCGTAAGAACTATCTAACTCGTGTCTTATTCCCGTGGGAATTTCGGAAAATCCATTATCTGTCATCTAACTACAATCAGTCCAATTTAATTTCGACTAGTTTTTGATATTTTGTGTTTGCCTGGGAACGTTATCTAGTCTGTCCCACCTTTGACTAAGCCCCATGATGGGACGAGTGGGACTGTTTTGTCAGTCCCATGGGATAATACCAGTCATCATAAATTTAAGAGCTTGTCGATTCTTTAGGTTTTGAACTTTCTCCTGTACCCTTTATCTTTCCTTCGACAATGTTTCTCATGAAGTCATCGTTGTGAACAAGTTTTTTGCTAAAAGAAATAAGGGTTTTTAATTTCATAATATTAATAAAAATTATATACGAGAGACGTATATAATATAATAAAATTATATTATATACGTCTCTCGTGGGAAATTTCATATTTTTTATTCTTTTTGCAAATTTTTTTCATAAATATGAATCTTTTTTTGTCTCTAACTTTTTCGGGTGTTTAAAAAAATCTTTTAATCAATTTTCAAAGAATTTTCACGTCTCAAGGTACGATAATAATGTAATTTTAATTATCTATGGTGTAATAAAGTATTTTTACTTAATACAGTTTATTGCGCCAAAATAAAAATTTACATGAAAATTAGTTACAAAGGCGGACTTATCGCTAGAGCGATCTCTTCCAGTCAAACCCTAGGGTGGAAGGAAATACGTAGAACAAGGCGAATAATTCATCTATGACATTATTTATTATTTGATTTTGTTTAAGAGATGTTGAAAGATAAAGATATTCAATCAATCAATCTTTATAGCGGATGCCACTAATTTATACGATACAAACAACTTTCTCTTTAAGCAACACTTTAAATTTGTAAAAATCAAGTTTTTTTTCAAATTGATAGATTGCCTGCAAATAAGAAGTTTTTATAACCTCATTGGGTTGGAGGGCTATTTTTGAAAAGTCTGTAAATCGAATGTTATTCGATAACGAATGATTGAATCATAATCGGTGAGTCGAACGATTTTCATTCGACACCGAGTCAAATATTCCGAAAATAGTGCTCCTGGCCACGGGTGAATTCGACGCAGCGAATTTTCGCGACTGAAACAAATACATACAAATGCACAAACAAAATCGTCGCGGCAAATTCCGACGTGGCCAATGAGCGAAGTGATAAAGGGTAACCCCCGTATTCTTAAACATAACCTTATGAACGTCCTTCACTCAAACTCATTCGAGGGCGCCATAAGGAAGTCCTCGAACTTCCCTTAAAAACGACATTCTTAGTTGGTTGCTTGAGCAAACCCCAATGAGATTATAATAACAATTTTAAACAGAAAAATTCAAAATTACAAAAGAAAAGAGTAAATATAAAATGAAGTAAGTAAATACCTAGTAAGTAAAAGTGGCAAAAACCCGTTTTTTATCTACTGTATTTCATTTCACGGACGCCTCAAGGTACCTCTCGACCAACCTTATATTTGACAGTTCGATACTCACCTCCAATGAGAAATCATCTCAAGTCAAGGAATCTTGTGACAACTAATCATACCAATGAGGTGGAGTAAGGTTGGGTCGAGTTTGAGTGAAGGTTTAAGAATACGGGTGTAAGTGATCTTTTATCGCCGATTTTGCCCTAAGAAGTATCAAGAAAGTTAACGCGATTCAGTGGCGGTTGAATATATCTGTCATTACATTTTATAATCTGTGATCCGGACAAAGCCAAACAATATAACTTTGGTATTTTGTTTACAAACTGGTTTTGTAACTTGATGTCGATTCGTCAAAATAATTTTAACGAGGATGTGAGTATTGCATTTCCTGTCGCAGGATTTTTTATTGATGCGAAAATTTAAACGAGTACTCATCAGCAAAGTTTCGTCTCAGAAAGTTACGTTGAGATGATGCATGATGCTATTACGTGAACTAACCTTCAGTTTCAGTTATTTTTTATTTAAAATATTACACCTAGGATATGGCGGTGTAGCAAATGTGATACATAGATTTTGTTAAGTTGATTAGCGATCATCTTGCACTGTATCATATGTGATACGTTTTATTATCAAAAAAATATAACGTATAGATTTTTTTTTTTAATTTCCCCGTTTATTTAGATATATACAAATTTGTTTTATGTTGAAAAACTACGAAATTCTAAAATCTAAAGTCCTATATGTATATATATGTATATACAAGTATTTGTATAGTGTTAATTCAAGTGATTTTAATTCATATATTATTATTTTGATTTGGTTATTTTTTTAAGTGATTAATTTTCTTGTACCACGTAACTGTTTATTCCCTAATAAAAATGTAATGGTTAACAGTAAAAAAAAACATGTAAAATTATAATTAATTCTAAGATAAAATTCTCTGAGTGAAAATATTCAAGTTTTAAAAGAGTTCGATAGGCGAGGTTGGTGTGCGCAACGATTGCGCTTGTCAAGCGACGGCGAAACGCGGCTAGTGTTGGATTGGTCGCCATTAGTGGAATTTTCAATGTCGAGCTCCGTTGTGCTTCGGAATGCACGTTATTGTTATAATACAAATAAAGCCGTATCTCTTTTTCCACTATATTTTTTCACCCGACTGCGACAGATGGAGAGTATGTATCCTATCCTATTAATATTATAAACGCGAAAGTTTGTAAGTATGGATGGATGTTTGTTACTCTTTCACGTAAAAATCACTGAATAGATTTAAATGAAACTTTACAATAATATAGCTTATACATCAGTATAACACATAGGCTACAATTTATAAAGATATTGCGTGAATTGTCCAAAATATGACGATAAGTGTCAAGTAAGTAGGAAAAAATCTACCATCTCCGAGCTATTCTGCCGCGCGCTGCCAAAACCGCTAGAGTTACACATACTCGTATGTAATGTATGATGTAAATGTTTATCGTAAATAGTCCTACAGAAAAGCCCACCACAGTATATTATCTATATCTTACGTGTAAGCCATTATAGCCAAAATAGTGAACTGTAACTACAATAAAATAATATAATTTATTTCAATTGCACATTTGGTAGTAATAAATTGATTCATAAATGAAAATAGAAACTTTTATCGCTTCTGGTATTTAAAGTAGATAAAATATTTCTTGAAAAATATTATTTTAATAGTTATGACGATGACAAATCGAGTGCGCGATACTACGCGCGGCGCGGCGCCGCCGCCGGCGGTGGCGGGCGAACGAACTAGGAAGGCACATTGCGAAGGCCACAATTTTAATAACCTTTTTATATATTTTAATAATTTTATTAACCCTAGCGGTAGGACATATCGATCTTATATATTTACTATTTCCACCTTGTACAACATATGATCCACAATGAAATAAATGATTGATTGATTAACTGGAGAAGCCAAGGGAGACAATGTTCTTATACCGCGCATCCTTATCATACCCAATAACTTGCCATTCAATTTTAAACGCCTGCAGTTCCCATTAAAAGTCGCATTTTCAATGACGATCAACAAATCGCAGGGTCAAACCTTGAAGGTAGCAGGCATACATTTGGGCACGCCATGTTTTTCTCACGGTCAGCTCTATGTGGCTTGCTCACGTGTTTCAAAGCGAAAAATCCTGGATGTTTATGCTGAAGGAAAAAAAATCGTTAACATCCCAATTTCTTATGTGATAATTTTAATGTCATAATGATAATTCTTTTCTACGCCACGCTAATAATATAAGCTACTCGAAATACTAACCCTACGCGGGCAAAGTCGCGGGCACCAGCTATTGTAAGTATAATTTTTTGACACATTAAGCCGCCTGAAAGGCTCGATGAATTTAAGATTGAGAAGTGTCGTTAGATTCGTATTTACTGTGAGACAAAATAAAAAAAAAATACATGTTTTTTTTTTTCTCTAACTTACACAGAAAGGCAGTCGGGGTTTTTTAAATTACAGTTATCTTGTTTAAGATAAGGAGATACTTGTCTACTCCACAATTTTTTTAGCCAAAACTGTATTCATTCATTCTCGCTATCGGTCATGTACTTACGCTAATAAATAATGTCAATGTACAAAATGGTTTAAAAGAAGTCTTACATGATTTTCAGTCTAATGTTAGTACTTTAAGGAAATGAGATTTAAAACTCGACAGTGACTGATTTTTACTACTTCTATTCACCTGTTTGGATCTCTTCAGAATTCTTCAGGCAGTGTCAGGTTAACATCACGAGAGTACTGCCAAAACCACTTGTCGCGGTATTTTGATCAGAAGCCTCAACATTTCTATAGCAATGGGATCATGTCCCTACCTACAAGATGGCAAAAAGTAATCGAACAAAATGGCACCTACATACTTTAGTTAAATGTAAATAAACTATATTAAAATAGGCTTTGATATTTCTTAAAAAATGCGAAGAAAGTTTTTCCCCAACCTATTATAAGCAGATGAATGTAGAGTTTGGTTGGTGATTAATCCATTTTCTGTTTTGAAAATACTGTAAAATGAAAATAGATAGCACGATTTGGAATATATCCAAATACATAAAAACAATCAGACATTTCGAATGCCAAAGTCGCGAAATAATTATTTCTACATGTATTCTATGAGTATTGTTTTATGTGCCTAACACCCATTTAATGCGTCAAAAATATTGCCAAGTGCGCACTTAAATTCATACTAGGTATCCTATTCTTTACCTTGGCCTTTCGAACTTTCTTTGCCTTAAGTTGGGCGTGGGATCGATTCCCACGGGAAGCATACTTTGTTTAGTTGTTTCCAGTTTGGTTAGGACATTGCAGGCTTGAATCACCTGATTGTAAGTTGCCATTAAGCCATTAAAGGAACCACGTTAAAGGCCGCAAAACGGTTTCGAAAAACTCTGTCAAACTGGATGTACGAAGCAACCCATTCGATATGAATGAATGAAGCGTTGAAAGACTAATGAAAGGTCTACTTACTGCGTTCACTCTCGTACAGCTGCCTCAAAGACTCAAAGGCCGGATCACCTTTGACTTCTTCAGGTAAACTTAGCCACAGTTGTCCAGTAGTCAGCTCACTACACGAAACCAGGGAATAGTCACTTCTAGTCATTCCAGGCGGGTCCTTCCTGGAGGAACCCCTCAATTTTTTAACACTGTTGATTAATTTATCCATTTTCACTTAAACTATGATATTGTCAATGTAGTTTTCGTCAGGAAATCATTTGTAAAGTCAATATTTGGGTTAAGATTTGACAAAAAACATGCAGAATTTTCAAGGACAGAAAGTTTTCAGATGTTTTTTTAAAAATTTTATTGGCTATGGTAACAATATTTTTATGGAAGCAATTTGAATAGAAATACACAGGCCACCTATTTCGTGATTGTCCTTATATTATTTTTTAATTCGTAAGTTAGTTTTTTATCTTCTTTTTTTCATCTTTGCACTTCCCACTTCAGGTTGGTTCGGCTCTCCTTATATATCCTTACTAGCTATTTCCCGCAGCTCCGCCTACGTCAAAAAGTAGCCTCTGTTTGACTCTGGGTCTTGAACTATATCCGTACCAAATTTCATGAAAATCTATTCAGCGGTTTAGTTGTGAAAGAGTAACAAACATTCATCCATACTTTCAAACTTTCGCGTTTATAATATTAGTAGGATATATTCTCCATCGATAGGATATTCTGTCCTGGATAAGGATTTTTTTAAATATTATATTATTAATGTAATTTTATTCTATTTATTGTATTCAATTGGAAGTTAAAATTGATATTATTCCACTATCATGCATTGCGTAACAATTAATTTTTAGGGTACCGTTTTCATTGGAATGAAATAATGGAGCCATATTTTTTTCTGCCTGGCAAGTCATACGCGTAAGCCTATACCTACCCAGACCTACAAATCTATGATCATTCCATTCATATCGAGTGGGTTACATGGTCAATCGACTCTGTACACTACATGGTATCGCTAGGTTTCTTGTCGAGTCGAAATGGCTGACTCTTATTTATTTATTAACTTTATTGTTTTAAAAATTACACATATACTTATAACAATTGGCGGACTTAATGCTAAGAGCTTTCTCTACCAGTCAACCATTGGGAGAAACGGAAAGATAGTTTGGCGCAAAAAAGTTAAGAGGGAAAAAATGTATTACTGGAGCAAATTTTATCAAAAGCTTAAGTTCATACACTACGTGAACATACAAAAAACATACACAAATACTGTTTCATTTTAAATATATACCTATATAAATACATACATACGTAACTACCAATGATGAAGTCAGTAGACACATAGAGAAGTTTTCATTAACTGAGTAACTCTTCAGATTTGTTTAGACCAATAAGTCGCCACGGTCGCCGAAGTAAAGTTGCATAATAAGTAGCAGAAGGAAAAATTGTAACAAAATTTTGTCTTCAAATAATTAATCCCTTTTAAATAACGTACATAACCATCTCCACGCTGCTGGTTGAACTCGCTCTTGTCCGGTTTTTAACCGACGTCAAAAAAGGAGGAGGTTATCAATTCGACTGTATGTTCTTTTTTTTTGTATGTATGTTACGCGATATCTTCGTCAACCGTGAACCGATTTTGATGATTTCTTTTTTACTTGACAGCCTTTACTACCAAGTTGGCCCCATATTAATTTGGTGAAGACATGATGAAGTTCTTTGGAGATATGGAAGAACTCCTTAATGTCCTACAGCATTTCGCGTAATATCTTCACCTAATGTGAACAAAATCTTATTCTTTACCGTCTGTTTGGTGAATTTTTACGTTATTTACGATAAAATAAATGACCGGCCAAGTGCGAAGCAGACTCGCGCACGAAGGGTTCCGTCCCATTATCTATAAAAAATATGAGATGTAACTTTTTTTTAAATTAACTAATTTTATTATTTTATGTTGTTAAGTTTTGAAGTCGGTTGTTTTGAAAAAAATAATAATATTTAAACTTAACCTAAGATAAACGGTTTGACCTACAGACTATTATATAATTGCAATAAGTATAGCGCACTTAAGGTGCGATCAAACTACAAAGTCTTTGTTGATTTATTAAACTCTATATTGTTCTAAAGGTTCCGTACCCAAATGGTTAAAATGGAACCCTAACGACGGGTTTACTAAGACTCCGCTTAAAGTATAAAAAAGTTAGACAGTTGAACTGGGAATTTTGGCGGGAAGCTGTGAAGAGCAGTATCGGCGCTGTAAAATTTCTGTTTTTTTTGAGTGTTTGTGCATAATAATGGCGGATTATTATTCGCAAAGTGTTCGATAACAAGCGTGAGTGTTGGGAAGTAATACAGTGTTTGATTTATGTGATTTTCATGTCTTAGTCTGATTCTTCTGACTAGACTTGACTACCGACTAGACTAGGACTTGACGAAACCACACTGTAGGACTGAAGAAGATAGAAAAAATAACAAGGGCTATAAAGGACTTGTATCCATGGCCGTAAAACCCATTACTAAACAAAAAAACAAATACTAAAAGACAGAATAAAATAAATATTTATATGTCATGTCAATAACATAATTGACAATGTCATTTAATGAAATACAAATCAATCTTTCTTTTTTATTCGCGTTAAACATGATAACATCTTATAAATCACTTTTTTCTCACTACTATGAATTATTTTTGCTATTTTATAAATAAAACACAATGTCCACTCCTGTCTCTTTTTGGCAGATGACATTGAGATGACGGAATGTATATGAATGCCTAGTTGCCAGTAAAAGAAATTAGTTCCCAATATTTTTCCGCAATATGGCGAAGGTCGGGCTTGTTTGTTAATAAAAAATCGTTTTCTTTTCAGCTGAAAAAAATATTGATCTTGGTATCTACATCATGTTTTATCCCTTATATTGATCTCATTCATGGTTTGTTCGAGTGTATTCGTACCTTTACGTGTTAACCTAGTTTTTCACTACAAAGTGTTGTTAGTAAACAAGGTACGTCCTTGCTTTCCAAGTAAAGGCTGTTACACATATAGAACATCGATACTAATATTATAAATGCGAAAGTCTGTCTGTCTGTTACGCTTTCACGGCCAAACCGCTGCACGGATTTTGTTGTAATTTGGTATGAATATAGTTGAAGAACCAGGTCTATAGGCTACTTTTTGACTTTAACTTAACTTGTGTCTGTGTGAACCTGAAAACGAATACAAAGGCGAATTTATCGCAAATGCAAAGGAATAATTAGACTAAAAAAACAGAGGTGCTGTTGTGGTCTCTTTTAATTATTTAATCTTCAAGGGTCTTACAGCCAAATTGGAACAATAATCTTTTCGACATAACAATGCTAATGACTAACTGAAAATGATCGAATACCACCCACAGTACCCACCATGACGATTATTAGTACATAGGGCGCACTGTAAGTTTCCGGAACTGGTCACTTACATAAACAATATTTAAAAATTTATTGCAACATTTGAAAATAGAACTCTTTGGCTGTAGAATGCAGTTTGTTTCATCTGACTGTCTTTTGTTTTTACCTTGTGGCGCCATTTAAAAAATTGTGTGTCTGCATCAACATGGATTTAACTTGGGAAAATTTTCGTAGTATGATTTTCTACGATTTTAAGTGTAATTTGACAGCTCAACAGAGCATCTCTCGGCTTGAAACAGCTTTTGGCAATGAAGCACCATGCAAGACAACTGTTTATAGCTGGTTTGCAGAATTCAAGCGTGGTCGTATCAATCTCAGTGACGAATCTCGCGATGGTCGGCCGTCCACCGCTGTGACCAACAAAAACATCAATGCTGTGCGCCGTATGATTGAAACAGACAGGCATGTGACCTACCACGAAATTCGCGCATCCTTAGAAATAGGCATGAGTCAAATACAATTAATCCTACACAAACATTTGGGTGTGAGAAAGCTGTGCTCGCGGTGGATCCCACACAACTTGACCGAGGCTCAAAAAACGGACCGCGTCACTTGGTGCAGTGCCATGCTTACCAGATTCAACGAAGGTGCGTCAAATTTGGTGTGGGACATAGTAACAGGTGACGAAACATGGATTTATTGCTACGATCCCAAAACAAAGCAGCAATCGAGCGTATGGGTCTTTCAAGATGAGCCGAAACCAACCAAAGTGGCGCGCGTGAAAAGTGCATCTAAGCGGATGATTGCTTCTTTTTTTAATAAAACTGGACACGTGGCTACTGTTGCTTTAGAGAATCGTCGTACAGTGAATAGTGACTAACAAATGGTCGTGTACCCATTTGTTTGCCGGAAGTTATTGACGAACTCCGTAAAAATAACCGTAAACGCCGTATCATCCTGCACCACGACAATGCTAGTTCTCACACGGCCAGACAGACAAACGACTTTTTGAAGGCGAAAAATGTAGAACTCATGAGTCATCCTGCATACAGTCCCGACCTGGCACCTTGTGACTTTTTTCTGTTCCCAAAAATTAAGAACCAATTACGCGGTCAACGATTTTCATCACCAGAAGAGGCTGTCGAGGAGTGTGAAAAACACGTTTCAGAGGTCACCACAGAGGAGTGGCACAAAAGTTTTCAAAACTGGTTTCATCGAATGAAAAAGTGCATAGACGCCAAGGGAGATTATTTTGAAAAACAATAAATTAATTTTGTACCTTTAAAAGTATTTTTTCATATTCATTCCGGAAACTTATAGTGCGCCCCACGTACATTATAATGTTTACTGCCATCTTAGTTTAGGTGTTTTCCTTAGGATGCCGATGTCGTTGGGTTTCACACAAATACCAAAACATTCATCAATTGATATTAAATTAATGTAAGTCTAAATTCATCAAATCTAGAAAAACTCTGAGATTCATTGGTGAAGAGAGAACATAACTGTTCGATCCAAAATTTAAGCAAACACTAAGCAAATGATGATGATATTATTCTGTAGGTTACCGTAAAAATGCTATAACTTAGTAATGTTGCCGTACAAGGCAACAGGAAAACGGCTCTACTCAATAATAAGTAGGTTAGTTATGAATAAACCTTTGTCTATAAAACGTATGACGAATTCAACAGTTGCTTACGACTTTTGTATTTAACTGACACGTAACTTACTTACTAAATCGAGGTATTTCTCAAAACGCATCTATTTTCAAGCGCACTTAACGTAGCGCAATTTGTGCAAGTAAAAGATGCGCTTCGTAAAGGGATTCACGCTTGTTTCTCGTGTAGGCATAAACTAAAGTTTGTTTTTTTTTACGATCCCCTACCTCCTTTATCTACGCCTTTCTTAACGCCAGTGCCTCTACCAACCATGACATTTTGTTAACGCAGACGCTAGCGTGTTCGATATGTAAAGTGCCCCTGGCGAATATTAAAGTATAAAATAAAAGTTATAATATTAATATATGTTATAATAATAATATTAAAGTGTAAAAAAAGTATTTTAATACAGTAGTATTCTCATGACATCACAGACAAATGTTAACTTAGTCTACCTGCGACCATGAACGCTGTAAAGTGTTTGAATAATAAACGCGATAAAAACCGTATTAAAATAGTTTGATTTAATGTGTAACAATTGTAAAAACATAGAAATGGAATAGTAAAGTAATTAAAATCACAAATAGTATTGCATAGTGCGCCAAATCGACCGTTTTCTAGGTTTAGCTATAAAATAACAACCTGATGAAGCAGCAGGCAAAGCGCTAAGATGAATGTAAAGATTAGTATTAAAATATAACTAATAAGAATTCATGGTTCCTAATTAATTGTCCGACAAATCCCACTATTACTATACTTGTGTATTAAATTAAATTCAAAATTATTTATTACAGTACCAATTTTCGTTAACATATTTGTGATTGGGATCTCCATTTAAGTAAATAATTACCTGTGTTAGGAGATCCCGCTCTTCAATAACAATGTAGCGTACAAATTTAGGTAGGTACTTATAAACTACTTGAGAAGGATTACGAGGAAGTCGGGATGGACTCTGGAGAAGGCGAGGGCGAGGGTGGCGAGGAATATTAACTTTGATAAAGTTTTATTTTTAGGACTATTTTCCAACTCTGTTGTAGGTCTTAAAACTATTTTAATTTAATTTAACTATTGTTACAATAATTTGAGTATGTTTACTTTAATTTCCATCTGACCATAGATAAAAAAAATCTACTACCGATCGATTGGACAAAGTAGTCGGACCAAAATATTCATAGGGCTTATATAAGTAAGTCATCATCATCCTAGCGTGTATTCCTAGTTGCGTCGTCAGCTTACGCTTCGGTACGCTGTAAGTCATGCTCCTAGATTTGGCGAAACTGGTTATTACAAAGGAGCGACTGCCGTCTGGCCTCCGACAGCAGGATTTTTTTACACGAAATCCAGACCAACAGAAACATGACCCGAGGTGTGTTAGTGGGCTCACTGCTATATATCGTTAACAACCGGGACTAACGGCTTAACGTGCCTTCCGAAGCACAGAGGAGCTCAAGACAGAAAATGCCACTAAATGGCGACCAACCAATAGCGGTCGCGTCTCGCCGTCGCATTCGCTACGGATACGCGGGTCGCGCTCGGCTAACGAGCTCCTCAATAAGTAAATAAATACTTTATTGCACCATAGATAATTGTATTATGCAAAGATATGTTGTCTGTAACAAAGATGTACGAGTACAATAGGCGTCCTTATATAAAATGCGGAATGTGCAGAATAGTCTCCAAGTTAGATTAAAATTGGTCTCGCGCGGTCGCGTAGCGCCGCCGAAAATAGAAGTTTTTTTGTCTATGATCTTGAATTTTAAAAATACAGACATATTAAGACTGTTCCCTATAATTTAAAGCCTGTCTCAAAGACTTTATACAATAATTATATATACATTTTATTCGATAAGGGCTTCGTTCTACTTGTAACTTTGTTTCCATACTGATTTCCATATCTGTATATTGTTTGGTAAGTAAACTGTTGAAATATCATTGGAATAACATTTATCTTGTAGCTAATATTTCCTGATTCTATGTACTAAATGATAAAACGAGTAGAGTTAATATATTTGAATGGAAAATTATTGCTCCAAAGAATCTATTCAACACTAGATGTTTTCCGCGACTCTGCCCGCTTCAAAAACTAGCGTGTGACCCGGGTCTTCAACTATATTCATTTCAACTTTTATCAAAATAATTGGTCTAATTCATACTCGTTTTAGGCTTATCATCAGAGTATATTGATGGTAAAATTATGTTTTTTATTAAATATATTTTTTTTAAAATTGGTTTATTTAATTCTATATTTATTTATTTAAACAACAATAGCTGTTACTAAGGATAGGTTGTTGCTAATATTAAGTAAAGTCCTAACAAAACTTCCTTTAAAAAGCGGGCACGTGCGCACATTTTGGACTCGCTCAGTTAATGAAAACTTCTCAATGTGACTTGACTTCATCATTGGTAGTTATGTAGGTATATATATTGTATATATATAGGTATATATTTTAAATGAAATAGTATTTATATATTATGTTTTATGTATGTTTACGTAGTGTAGGAACTTTAGTTTTTTAACTTAAGCTTTTGATAAAATTTGCTCTATAAGTAATACATTTTTTCCCCCTCAACTTTTTTTGCGCCAAACTATCTTTCCGTTTCTCCCAATGGTTGACCGGTAGAGAATGCTCTTAGCATTAAGTCCGCCAATTGTTTTATGTTTATGTGAAGGTACTTTGTGGCACAATAAAGTTTTAATAAATAAATAAATAACAGCCATACATAAAAAAAAGATACAATATTAAAATAAAGCTATCAGAGTTTTACCAATACTCTTCTCCAACCGATTCACGTGCCTTCCGAAGCACGGAGGAGAATAAATGTGCCTCTATTGGCAACCAATCCAAGTTAAAGAACTCTCGCCGTCACTTGACATACATCATGTAAACATAGCGTGTTTTTTGATTTAATGAGCTGAAAGTTATTAACGGAATATGGACTTCATGTCACGCCATTGTCACATTTTATAACATATTTTTGTCACGTAATGTTTTGTCTGTTTTAATGGTTCACAACCATGGATATAGGATAACAACTAGATACACAGTTTTATAATATGTCTTTGTGCAATGAAGTAATAAAATATTTAAATAAATAAATAAATAAGAAACATCATTGAAAAAGTGTCCGAAGGGGACTCTAGCAGGTACATAAAAAGTATTATTTTCTCAGTTTGGATTAGAATTTTAAAACACGTTATACATATTGAGCTCGCACTTACGCTATAGTCTCCGTCACCAGAGGATATAAAATATGTACTAGTCTAGTTTAAACCTATCGATGTCCACGCCCTATTGTTGTTATTATTATTTGCATTAGTTTTATAGTTGTTGTCATCTTTGCAGTACAATAAAACATAATTATGTATGTAACATGAAACATCTACACAGTATACAAAAGGCGGCCTTATCGCATAAGCAATGTATTCCAGGCAACCTCAGGGTAGTTTGAAAATCAGAATTTACACATTTTGCAAGAATACACGTAGAAAAAGGTGTCACAAAATTTGTCGTACTTTGTGTTCGTATTTTGTGTACCGAAGTGCTATTTTTAAAAAGTGTAACTCACGCGAATTACCTTTTGTAAGTCTCTTTTCATCTATTCTTTCTACATGCCCATATACATAGGGCACACTAAAAGTTTCGCACTTCTAGCTAATCGGAACTATTTGAATTTCGAATGTTATATTTTTTGAAACGACTTGCAAACTTCTTAGTTTTTAATTTAATTGTTTTTTATCACGCATCAAAGTTTTACGTACGCAACGCGGATTACCTATGAGACAATTCGAGGACTATTGGGGATTGGTATGAGCCAAATTCAGAAAATTTTACACGAAGAATTAAAAGTTCGGAAACTTTGTTGTCGTTGGATCCCTCATGAACTGACAGCGGAGCAGAAGAGGGCTCGCGTGGAATGGTGCTCACAGATGCTACTGAAGTACGAGCACGGGCATTCTAATGCTGTTTATGACATTGTCACAGGAGACGAAACATGGAAGTATTGTTTCGAACCCGAAAAAAAAACAGCAATCTTGTGAATGGGTGTTTGAAAATGAGAACAGGCCAACAAAAGTGAGGCAGGCGAGAAATATTGCTAAATAATGATCGCGTTTTTTTCCTCAGCTGCCATCAGTCAAATCTGCACAATTCCACTTGAAGATCAAAAGAGTGTTAATGCCGAGTGGTATTTTACCATTTGTGTGGGTGTTAGAAAAAGTTCGTGAAAGACGACCAAAAAGCCGCGTTCTCCTACATCATGACAACGCTTCTTCACACACGGCCAACAAAACAAAGTCATTTTTAGCTTCCTGCACCCTGTGATTTCTGTATTTTCCCCAAAATCAAAGATTTGATGAGAGGTTTCACTTTTACCAACTCCGAAGAGGCAGTGATAGCGTTTAATAAGCACGTAGAAAACATGCCTTCAGATCTGTGGTCCTCCTGTTTTAAAAATGGTTCGATCGCATGAAAAAATGTTTAAAATGTAAAGGAGAGTATTTTGAAAAGCAATAAACATAATATTTTGGTTATAACATGCTGTTTTTTTAAGATACACAAAAGTTTTAGTGTGACCTACGTATATATATGGGTTATTATATGCGTCTTAATGTACATTTAAGCCTTCTGCACCGCTCACGCAAGTGCTTTTTTACCGCAGCTCATTTCTACCCTAAGGTTGGCTGGAAGAAATAGCATTAGCGATAAGTTCGCCTTTGTACCCCTTTAGTTGTATTAGATTTAACTGTGTTACTTTTGTTTGTAAATGGCTCCCAAATGTGTGCCCCTAAAACACGTACGCTTTCATTTTATTTTTTAAATAAAAAAACCCTAAATGATGTAAGTTTTTGGTTCAGCTTGAGAATAACATTCTTATTTATAATAAATAATGAAGCCTACATAACTAAATTATGTTTAATCACTTTCTGTCTTACCTATATTTGGCGCGAAAGAACAAGACAAAAAATATTTTGGTAATCGTGGACTTATCGAACATTCGTAATTTTTTATTAATAAGGGGTTAGTTATGAATTGATATCACACACGATGCGGCTTAAGTTACTGGTAATATAGGTCAGAATATTCCATTCAGTTCTCATGAAATCTAAGATCTTGTGGTTCATGAAAAATGATATGTACACCACAACATGAGCTGTCATTTATCAAGAAAAATCTTTAATGGCCAAGCGAGCGAAGCCAGCGAGGTTATTCATTTCAAAACTGGCCAATTTTGCTTTTGCGGGAATGTTTGTGTGTGCCACGGAATGTATGTTCCAGGCTAGAGGTCGCATTTCTGATCGGATCCTTAGGAAACTTGGCACACGTGTTCCTTGAATATTTTTCGACTTTTTCCTTTTTTTCGATTTTTTTAGAAAGGTTTATTTGAGGGAAAAATGAGGGCCAATAAGGGAAAAGTTTGCTGTAGCATTATTTATGTACCGATTTCAATGTTATTTGAAGGGAACATTGTATGTATGATACATCACCAGATTGTTGCTAAAAATAGATGGAAATTGACGGAAGGTGCATGATAAGTAGTGCGTTGTAGCGTTACATTAATATATTTCATATTTATGACGATACGCATGAGGTCTACTGTTCACAGAACTACTAGCTATATTCATAAAAGTATCAAAAATAACATGTCATGGATAAATAAACAATGTGTAGCAAACACCTCCTTTTAGGGATAATGTTTAGGCCGCCCTTCGAAAATACCTTGAGAATTCCAAATTCATCTAAAATCACAAACCCATGTAAATTAGAAAAAAAACAATTTTTCTATTAAATCGTGGACGTGTCAGACAGCAGTCGCTCCATTGTGTCTTCCTGCTGGCATCTAAGACCATATAATACTACCCTAGGCTTCGAAGTGTAATAAAAGTACTTGACAATCTCTGATTAACCCAGTTGACTGTTATATAATGAATAGAATATAATAAACTAGCTATTTCCCGCAGCTGCGCCTGCGTCAAAAACTAGCCTATGTTTGACCCCGAGTCTACAACTATATTCATACCAAACTTCATCAAAATCCGTTCAGCGGTTTGGCCGTGAAAGCGTAACAGACAGACAGACAGAAAGACAGACAGACAGACTTTCGCATTTATAATATTAGTATGAATGGAAGTATGGATTTATTGCTAAAGAAAGATACAGAACAACTATTTAACAATACCCTTTACTTTTGCCCTGCCTTTGTACCCATTAAGTTGTAATGGATTTAACTATGTGTTTCTTTTGTTTGTAAATGGTGCAATAAAGTGTTCATTCATTTATTCATTCAAAACATGCATGGGACAATAAGTCTTAATTATATATTCCTTGCTATCACAAAGCTGTCACAGATGATATTGGTTTGTTTGTTTGAAATATCTTTATTGTACAGAAAAAACAAATAATTTACATACACAAGCATGGAAAAACAATAAGTACAATGGCGGACTTATCCCACTTGGGGATCTCTTACAGCCAACCAGCGAGTGACAGGAGAAGATATGCTTACCAGAAGGGTAGAAGCGTGTACAATATAATATTATTATGAAGGAAATACATTCAATGAACCTACATACTTATATAGAATAATCGTATATAGGTACATATAAATAAACATACATACATACACCCATGTAACTAGCTTATACTTTTAAATGTCAGCAAAGGAGAATTTGAAAGTTTTACTTTAAAAGCGCCTAAACTCTGTGATAGCCTAACCTCCACAAGAAGTGAATTCCAAAGCTTAGCTCCCACAACAGCAAACGACTTCGAGTAAGAATGTGACGAACAAGGCGGCACGTCGAGGGTTGGGTTACCGGCAGAGCGTAACCGGTCATCAATCCGACGAAAGGAAAATTTTTCATTTAAATAGATAAGAGAAGAAGGGATAAAGAGAACTTTAAAGAGAAGACGCAAGATATGAACGTTTCTACGTAACCTAATAGGCCACTTAAGCTTATTACGGAATTCCGAAATATGGTCAAATTTACGTAATCCAAATATAAATCTAATGCACTGATTCTGCAGCCGCTCAAATTTGTTTAAAAGTTCTTCCGTTGGATCCAAGTAAGCAACATCAGTATAATCTGAGATAGGAATAAACAAAGACTGCGCTTATAATATTTTGGTATGAAAAGGGAGAAAATTTTGCAGACGTCGTAATGAATGTAGAGCTACAAACATTTTACGACTAACATCATTAATTTGTGGTAACCAGGACAGGGTTTGATCGAATATAATGCCCAAGTTTTTAACAGTAGGAGAAAAAGGAATAATATTACCATTAAGAACTAAATTAGAAAAAGATAAACTATTAAATTTAGAAATGAAATATGAGCTGCCGATAATAATGGCTTGAGTTTTATTTGCATTCAACTTAAGTCCAAAGTTGCGTGACCATGATCAGATAAGATCAGAATTAATGACAGGAACAGCACGATCAAAGTCATCAAGAGGAGCACGTATATATCTGCAGATCATCTGCGTAAAGGTGAAATGAAGAGGAAAGAAGTTTTGTGATGCCATCAATAAAAATTGAAAAAGTATAGGAGAAAGTACTCCACCTTGAGGGACTCCAGTTGCCAACTCGCAAAATCTGATTTACGTTGATCACACTTAACTAATTGATAATGTGCTGTGAATCTTTCCCGACAAATAGACCCATTCAGCATATGAATGAATGAATGAATACTTTATTGCACCATTTACAAACAAAAGAAGCACATAGTTAAAACCAATACAACTAAATGGGTACAAAGGGGACTTATCGCTAATGCAATTTCTTCCAGCCAATATGCAGCATATATGTTACATCACATTTGAGGAGCTCATTAGTCGAGCGCGACCCGCGTGTCAAGCGACGACGTGACGCGTCCACTATTGGATTGGTCGCCATTTAGTGGTATTTTCTATCTTGAGCTCCTCCGTGCCTAAGCCGTTGGTCCCGGTTGTTATCGATAAATAGCAGTCGTGAGGCTGTGTCAGATGTCTTAGGGCAGCCTGAAAAATTCCACTAACAATGTTCCTGTTGGTCTGGTTTCTCTGTAAAAAGGGTAACGGAGGTCAGACGGCAGTCGCTCCATTGTAATAACTAGTTTCGACAAATCTAGGAGCATGACTTACAGCTACGCCCTAGGCCCCGAAGCGTAAGCTGACGACGCAACTAGGAATACACGCTAGGATGATGATGAGCATATGTTACGTCAACACCACAGGGATGACTGGAACGCTCATTTTCAATGGACCTATTAAAAATAATATAATGCTTAATTAGTATTAATTTCGTCTTAATTGCTATGCAATTGTATTTTGTACAATCAAGTTTAAATAAATAAATAAAAGTAAGTCCTTAAAACTGCTTCCGTGGTCCAGTGGTGAATGCGTTAGCTTTAGACTTGTGGATTTAAAATGGCCACTTTGCACGAATTACAATATGATCACATTATGAATCATTGCAAATCTTAAAATAGCCACATTTTGGCAATTTATGAAATGAATCATTTCATGGCAATTCTGCTGTTTGACGGAAAGTCGCATAATGGCTTACTTTTCGTGAATTGCTTGTGAATTGCTTTACCTTATTGCCAGGCGTAAAAATAATCTTTATTTTTTCATAGCGTGCGTACTTTTACTATTTTTTTAGTTAAATAAGTTTTTCTAACTAATAATGTTGATTTACTATTATAAATTAACTGTAGAATAATAAATATCAATAAAAATATGAAAATTTTAATATCTATTTTATTTTATTACTATAGCAATACTTACACGAGAAGTGATTCAGGAAATGAATTGAATTAGAGTTGAAACATCAATGTCAAAATTTGCAGAATTGCTAAGCTTCGCAATTCATGAAATGATTCTTTTTGATGAATTGCTCAAAGTCGCCATTTTAAAGCTGCTGTAACCCTATCTTTGACATGTATGATATATATATCGAACGAAATCCTACGTTATCGAACGAAAATAATTCGATATCGAACAAAATTATTCGACTCACCGATTTTGCATGAGTCACACTTTTCAAAGATAGCATTCCTGGAAGTCGTGGGTTACATTACAATAAATCCAACAGGAAGGGTCCATTTCATAAAGGTACTGGCCTATTCTTCTCTCAATTCTAACATATTCTACTCTTATAACGAATTCCTTAAATTTAGACCATTCATTCATTCATATATAAGTTGGTTACGTGGTCAATCGACCTCGTACACCCTGGTGTCATAATTTTACGGAACATCCTTTCGGCCTAAGACGTAGTTCCTTTAACGACCACCAAATGGCAGCCGGGACCAACGGCTTAACGTGCCTTCGGAGGAACAGAACTTGTTATAGAGATGTTATTAAAAAAACAAATGAAAAAAATCAGCGACATAATTACTTGTTTATAGTAAACAAAAATTATAAAAAAATTTGGGTGTTTGTAAAGTCGGTTTACGGACGGTAGATTGCCGTGACAACGTCAAACATTACAGTAGTATATACATGATCATGCCTCTCTCTCGTTCGTGCCGCGCTCTCGCTTGCGGAACGCGACAATGAGCATAACGAGACAATGACGTCATCTTTTTCGGGCATGCAGCCCGTAGTATCGAGTTATTAGACGTTGTCACGTCAAAAAAAAAAGGTGAATAAGGTTATCAATTAAGCAGTACTTGTTTTTTTTACGAGTTAAGTGTGTCAATAATTCTGTTAAAAATTCACGGCTCATTAGTTACAGCCTGGCGCCAGACAGAGGCTTACCCGACTGCGGCGAAGCCAAAAAAGTTCCAATGTATTTGACCTGTATGTTTGTTTCCTCGTAGACAAAAATGCCTAAACAAATTTCGATAAATAATACCTAGTTAGACTCGCCTGTTTGGTGCAAGTGTCAATGAGTAAGTTAAAAAATCTAAATCGCGGATTTTTGGAAGAAAAAAGCCACACTCCCATCTATGTAAACGTAATAATTTTTCAAATTTCACATACTGCATTTGCTGGTTTATAAAAGTCACCAAGACACCTCTACATTCCTGCTACCGCTCGCGAGTTTGCATTGCTCGCTTGTTAAAAGGCAAAGCCCATGGCCGAGGTTCGTCCCAACTGGGAGCCCCTTGCGCATTTGCTAAAAAGGCTGAGGGTTAATAGCCCTCGCCTCAAACTGTCCCGCTGTAAATTTAAAAGCTCACAGGAGCTAAAATTGTAGGTCCGGTCAAAAAAAAAAGAAAAAAAAACTCTACATTCCCTTTAGTACTTACCTACATACCAAATTTAACGCATTGCAGGTGTATAATAAAATAATTTACATGTTTATTTATATCCTTATTAGCATTCAAGTACACGTGTTAATGATACTTATGCTCTGTTAAACGATTAAACAGCGTATTATAAACTAATTAAACAAAACCTACATCTAGATTACAGTTTCTATATTTGTTTATGGTAATCAACTGGAAATTTTATTAGTTGCACGTGTGTGACCTCTTGGATATTGAATATATATACGCACATGTCGTCTATGATCTCCTTTATACTCAAATAATTAAAACAACACAACACTAGCACTATTTTTTTTTTTTAATATATTCTCCATTTAAAACCATCGCATCGCACTCATGGTTTCGTCATTCGAATTTCAAATTCCACATTTATAGTATTTACACAGATAATTTATTTCCTTTGTTTATTTTTAACCGAGGACAATCACTGGCGGCCAGTATTTTTAGTCAAATGCATTATTTTTTATAGACTTACGATGTTTTTTTTTAAATCGTATTTTTAGATAGCACGCGTGCGTGCAGTCGCGCCGGTTGTTGTGTACTAAACAAAGATAGATAACATAATATTCTTATCTATATAGGCAACAACAGTTTAGCGGAAAAATAAATAGTATTGAACTTCGGCTATTTATTTTATGTCTGTATCTTGCTAATTTAAATCAGTGTACCTACTTTTTTTACACGTCCACCAAAAAGTGTTACGTTTTTATTTTTAGCATTCATGTATGTAAGCTTGTATATTTTATTCTCTAATTAAATTATACACAAAGAAAAGAAAAAATATAGGGATGGGGACCTTAAAGGAGCCAGCCGACTTCTTTTGTCTAATGACTCCATTGCCCCAGACACTCCGGAGACCGTAGCAGCCTTAAAATCGAAACACCCACCAGGCCCTTCTGTTCCACATTTTGTAGACCCTCCTTTGGATCCTTCCGCATGCCTCCAAGCCACAAATGAAGACATACTTGCGGCCCTTGCCTCTTTTCCAAAGGGATCGGCGTCGGGCTTGGACGGTATCTCCCCGCAGCACCTTATAGATCTCACCAGTCATTGCACAGGGATTGCTGGTGAACATCTAACCACCAGCATCACTAGACTGGTGAATCTCATGCTTTTGGGAGATGTCTGCCAAGACTTGACGCCGATAATCTACGGGGCGAATCTGATTGCCCTTTCTAAAAAGGATGGGGGTGTGCGGCCGATCGCAGTAGGGTCCACATTTAGACGTTTAGCTGCCAAAATTTGTGTTCGGCATACTCGGAAAAAACTCCAAAATATTTTTGAACCAGTACAGGTTGGCTTTGGGACTCGCGAAGGCTGCGAAGCAGCGGTACACGCTGTACGCACATTTGCCCAAAGCGATATGTGTGAAGTAATATTAAAATTAGATGTAAAAAATGCCTTCAATTCGGTTAATAGGGATACTCTGCTGAATGAAATTAAATTGCACATACCTGAACTATACAACTTTTTGCTCCAGTGCTATCATAGCCCATCAAAATTAGTATATAGAAGTAGTGAAATCATTTCGGCCGTAGGTTGTCAGCAGGGTGATGCCCTCGGTCCGGCCATATTTAGTTTGGCAATTAATTCAGTAATTAACAAATTAAATTCCAAACTTAATGTATGGTACCTTGATGATGGTACCTTAGGTGGGGACTCTCAAACTGTATTGACGGATTTATTAGAGATTATTAAAAAATTTAATACTATTGGTTTGGATTTAAATTTTGATAAATGTGAACTGTATGTATCTGACACTTTAAATGCTTCTTTATCGTCTCAAATTATTCAAAATTTTAACTATGACTATAACTATATATTTTTAAAGAGAGTTTTCACCTACTAGGTTCACCAATATTTGAAGAGGCCATACCATAGTCTTGAGCAAATCAAAATCAAAATTTAATGATCATTTGGACCGCCTTGACAAAATTAGCAGTCACTCTGCTCTGTTTATTTCGAAATATTGTTTACTCATCTCAAAATTTAACTACCTGCTCCGTTGTTGCCCTATTTGGAAATTCCCCCAACTTGTTAGTACAATCGATATTCTTTTGAAATCAAAAATTGAACAAATTTTAAACATTTTTTTCAGTGAGCAGGCCTGGACTCAAGCTTCTCTACCGATAAGGCTTGGAGGCTTGGGTACTCGCAAAATTAACAGTATTTCTCTGCCGGCATTCCTTTCCTCAATCCACAGTACGTCAGATCTCGTAAGTAATATTTTAAAAGCTTCTATAGCTGTAAACTGCGACATCGCGTGCTTGACTGAGGCCACGAATGCTTGGCTTGCTGGACCGACCCCAAATTTTCCCCCTACGCCCAAAAAACAGAGGGCCTGGGACATCATTTCTTCCCAATCCGTGTTACAATCATTATTAGACTCGACTTTAGGTAAAGATAAGGCCAGAATTTTGGCTGTGTCGAGATCTGAATCTGGCCACTGGCTACATGCGTATCCGTCTCCTACACTAGGGACGTTTATTGACCCGCTAACATTCCGCATAGCTGTAGGTCTCCGGCTCGGAGCCGAAGTGTGCGTGGATCACAGCTGCGCTGCTTGTGGAGCCCCCGTGGATCGGTTCGGTCACCATGGACTCGCTTGTTCGTCGGGCGCCGGTCGCCAAACCCGCCATGCAGCCATCAATGACATCCTACGAAGGGCGCTCGTTAGTGCCAAAGTACCCGCAGTTCTGCAGCCTCAAATTGTGCGGGACGATGGCAAGCGCCCTGACGGGATGTCATTGATACCTTGGAGGATGGGTCGAGCCCTTGTCTGGGACGCCACGTGCTCCGATACTATGGCAGCTACGTACCTCCCAGCCACCAGCAAACAGGCCGGCGCGGTGGCGGACGCCCGCGAACGGTTTAAAGCCAATAAATATAGTTGTCTCGGCACTCAGTACGAGTTCACAGCCTTTGGTGTCGAGACACTAGGTCCATGGGGCGCCGGTGCGCGGGGTCTTCACAGGGAGATCAGTAGACGCCTAAAAGAGGCAACGGGTGACCCTCGCGCTGGCAGCTTTCTCGCTCAGCGAATAGCCATAGCTATTCAACGCGGGAATGCTGCCTGCGTGATGGGAACTCTGCCCAGGGGACCTAATTTAGATTTAATTTAGTTTATTATTTTTAGATAGGATAGTGTAATATATTTTTTCTTTTCTGTATGTATGTATATTTTTATGTACTTAAGTGTGATTTTTTATTTTACTATAAATTTTGAACAGCGTATCAGATTTAGACGTCAATATAAAAACAAACTAGTGGATTTAATGCATACTAATCCATTTTATCCATCCATACTAATATTATAAATGCGAAAGTCTGTCTGTCCGTCTGTCTGTCTGTTACGCTTTCACGGCCAAACCGCTGAACGGATTTTGATGAAATTTGGTATGAATATAGTTGAAGACCCGGGCTCAAACATAGGCTACTTTTGAGGCAGGCGGAGCTGCGGGAAACAGCTAGTACGCAATAAATGCAGACCGGCTAAAAATGAACATCACTTATTAGTTTAAATATATATGTAAGAGAAAAGTGTTTACTTAAGTTTAATTTTGTAATGTTATATATAAAAACTAACCGACGCACACAGAGCCGTTAATGACTACTTATGTAAAACCTTCAAACTCTCTTAAAACCTCCCTTAGGGAGAATTTTATATCTATGCTACCCTATGAGGATAAATTCGAAAATTCTATGACCAACACAGAATTTTATTTATTTTGAAAAATTTAACAACTCTGAGTACGGCTGTAAAAGACTTACATATTTCCAGGTTCGTTGTCCATAGACAAAGGAGAATTAACACGTTTCACATTGAAGCTCCTTCTCAAACCTTCCTCAAAAATATTTTCACTTAAAACTCTGTTCAAATTTAATAAACTATGCGGTGTTTTACCAGCATTCATCACAATGACATCATTTCCAGGAAATTTCCCTGGACTTATGTCACTGAAATTTGCTCTATTTTTATTAATGTATTTGTAAACATCTTGACCATTGTTTTCCATAGATAAATCTGTTTTAGATGCGTTCCGTTCTGAACATAAATTTAAAATGTTATCTGTAACATTTTTTAATTGACTTTGTTTAGAAATAATGGGTGTATTTGTATTATTTTCTTCGCAAATTCTATTAATAGTTGCTAATTCAATTTCTTTTTGAGTATCACCTTCATTCATTGATTTATTCATCATTTCAACATTTACTTTAATAAAATCTGCTCTGTTATTATGATGTGGTTGTGTTAATGTTTCAGTTTTAAATTTTTCAGTACTATCTTCGTTTGTTATGTTCGTATTGTTATTCAAATTTATTGTAATTTCGTCGGTAGTATGTTCATAAGCCGCATTAATTAAGCCGGTTTCAGATGTCATTATCTGAAACACATTAAATCCATTACTAATTATTACAAATTCGAAAGTCTGTCTGTCTGTTACGCTTTCACGGGCTAACCGCTGCACGAATTAGGATGAAATTTGGTATCCATACTAATATTTTAAGTGCGAAGCTTTCACGACCAAACTGCTGAACGGATTTAGATTAAAGGTATGAATATAGTTGAAGACCGGTAGTTTAACATCTAGGAAACTTTTTTACACAGGCGGAGCTGCGGGAAACAGCTAGTATTCAATATAATGTTGCCTTTCGGTCTTCGACGTGGTTCCTATAACGACCGCATAATGGCATCCGGGACAATGGCTATCTATACCGTGAAATTTTAGTCGTTTTGGACTCATCGTCCAGTGACTCCATTCATGCAATTGAACAACTTTCCCCAAGATACATGGGTCGAAATATGGAGTAAATTTTTGGATCTCCCATACAAAATGTCTCATCACGTGACGTGACCTAACTTAATATGGGAAGTCCAAATTTGTTTTTCATGTTTCGAGCTATGTTCCTTGGGGAAGATTGTTCAGTTGCATGAATGGAAACACTGAACGATGGGTCCAAAAGGACTAAAATTTCACGGTGTATACGTGTCCTCCGAAGCACTAAATCATCAATATTAACAGACAATCAGGTGATTTAAGCCTGCAATGTCCTGGCAGGCCACTCCCCACCTGAACATGTTTTCCTTGCTTCGGCCTACGAGAGTCCGGAGTCTGTTTAAAGCTTCCATGTAAGCCATGGCAGGTCATGTCCAGGAGGAAGGCACTTCGATAGCGGTAGATTTAATACGTTACTTACAAAGTGTATAGTGGGTTCACAGTACGAAACGAAACACAAATGACAGACGGACGGACAGAACAAACAAAGTATGGAATGATAATATTATTGTACAACGAAAAAACATTATTATACCTAAATACATAACATTGGGTGTCGTTTATATTTTGTAATCTATCAGTGGTAGGTTTTCCCCTATTTGTGTGGGTTTTATGGTCAATTGGCTCTCCAAATTCTTGTTGTTTTTTGGAAATTGACCTTTTGAAGAAAATGCTGCAGTGGTGTTTGTGGCGCCGCTTCTTCTCTAATTGCGCTTTGGAAGTGGTGGTAAATATTAGTAAATTGACGTCAAAAAGTGATATTCATATCCCACTAGCTGTTTCCCCGCAGCTCCGCTCGCGTCAATAAGTAGCCCATGTTTGGCCCCGGCTCTTTACATATATTCATACCAAACTTCATCGAAATCCGTTCAGCGGTTTGGCCGTGAAAGCGTAACAGACAGATAGATGACCGCATTTATAATATTATCTAAGTATGGAGTATGGATTGGCGAGCCGGCAAGCGCAGCGTTGGACGTCCACCAACCAGATGGTCCGACGACCTAGTCAAGGTCGCAGTATAACGTTGGATGAAGGCCGCTTCAGATCGGTCAGATTGGAGATCCACGAGAGGCCTATGTTCAGCAGTGGACGTCTTGTGAATGAGGCTCTCCAGACCAGTGTCAGATTTAAAAACCCTACGTAAAAAGACCCTAGCCTAGTTACACTAAGCACAGTCTTAAACCGTTAAAAAAAAACATTTATTTCTGTCATAAGTTTCAAAATTTCCAGAAATTAGCCCAAATATCTATTTTTATGGGGTTTTCATCGATGATTGCTTAACAGACAGACATATACTTAGATCTGTGATCCTCAAATCATAACGTCACAGGGTACTTTTTTTTTAATATGTCTCTTACTTTCGTATTTAGCCAATAACAAGTAAATTTTTTTGATCAGTAGTCAAGTCAAGTCGAGTCAGAAGTATTATGCTAAGTGAAGTGGTATGTGATCCTAAAACCATAATCACAGAGGGTATAAAAAAATATGTAGTAAAAAAATAAATAATAAACAATACTTACATTCTTATTTAAAATTAAGAAGCATAAATACCACTGGCCACTAACTTAATACTTTTTTTTTCCCACGAGAAAAAGAAATAAAAAATGTAAGCTCACCCAATACACTACTGAATGACTTTATCAGAGACAATGATTCTAGGGTTCGGTATAAAATTCCTGCGTGAACAAGGGTTGTCAAATTTATTTTTTGAGAAAGCTTTTTATTTATTAACATTTTCTGTTTTCGTATGTCGCGTATTAGATATGTATTTCTCAAAAATAAAATTTATACTTTTAAATTCAAGATCAAAGAGAGATCGAAGTTCGAGAAAAATAAAACAATTTTTTGTACCTAAAAATCATTAAAAACTTTAGAAATACCTTAAAGCTTAATTAACATATGTGAGAAGTTCTGCATTTTGTAGAAATGACGAAATAAACACTGCCAAAAATTTAATAAGCATTGCGGCAATAAAAAGACCTGATAATCATCAATGCATCAATTCAAATTCATTCATTCATTCATTCAATGCATCGGAAATGTTTCCTTCGGCAAAAACCTTTGACCTAAAGGATAACTGTTAGACAATGATCTCAGTAAGATATTAATTATGTTTTGATAGATAGCAGTCGTGAGGCTGTGTCAGATGCCTTAGGGCAGCCTAAAAAATTCTGACAGTGTTGTCCACTAACACACCTTGGGTCATGTTCCTGTTGGTCTGGTTTCCCTGTAAACAGGGTTACGGCAGTCGCTCCATTGTAACAACCAGTTTGCCAAATCTAGGACCATGACTTACTTACAGCGTACCCTAGGCTCCGAAGCGTAAGCTGACGACGCAACTAGAAAAAAAACACGCTAGGATGATGATGACTCATTGTACTTTGCGCATTAATTTGAAATACATAAGTAAAATTTTCTGACATATAAATTAGTGCTTTTAACACGAATTTGTTTGCCGGTTGTTGGGAAAACATACTAAAATTGGAAAAATCCCGCCAAACTCCAACCATCTTGTTATGTTGTCAACCCTACATAAGTCCGGCTTATTTTGGGAAAATTTCTTTTAAATTATAGCCCGTATTTTACTCGTGATGTCATAGATTCCGTGATAGTAATACTACATTCTGATATGCTAATGAGCTTTTAATAATCATGTTATTTTTACCTACTTTGAGAAAGATGGTATGCTGTATCTACTATTCGATCTTTATCGTTTAGAAGTAGGTATATGAGAAAGCACATAATATATCTATGCCAATATTATTAATTTGTGTGATTAAAAAAAGTGTTTATCTACATCTACACTAATATTATAAAGAGGAAAGATTTGTATTTTTGTGTGTATGTTTATAATGAATAAACTCAAAAACTACTGTGTCGATTTCAAAAATTCTTTCACCATTGGAAAGCTACATTCACCCTGAGTAACTAAGGCTATATACCGCAGGCGGAGCTGCGGGAAACAGCTAGTTGAGAATAAAATTGGAAAAAAGAGTTTTATAGTAATATCTTACGTACTTGCGAAAGTTATCTGTTACACATACAGTGAAACCATGCAATTTTCATAAGTAACATTGAAATAAACGCAATAAAAAGTTTTTGATATAGTTTTCAAAGTGTAAAAGGGTAAAAAATTAAAAACAATACAATTTTTTGACTATTTTATTTCAAAATCACAATTTGAATCTACAAGCCAACCATCCAATATCCAAACAAAACCGACAAAAATATATAAATTTTGAGCAATTTCGCTAAAGTATAGTCCCTTAATTTAGTAACACAAATATAAATCATTTGACTAAAAATACTTTTTTATATAAAAAAATATCGTATAGTGCATAATCTACGCATAATTCACTACTACAGTGAAAGCAATGACAAATGTTCGATCATGATCGATTTGACCATGGAGAAAATACAAAGAGGAAATGCCGTAATAAGCGTTTTGTAAGAAAGTATTTGTGAGGCTACACGGGGCGGAAGGCAGACGTGCGGGGTGCTTGGTTACGGCCGTGGCTCCAACCATGGAGCACGAGCAATGACAAGCTCCGCCCACTGCAGTGTCGGCGAGGCGCCAATGATCACATCACTGCGCCATTTCAAACGGCATCTCCTCTTTGTAATTGCTCCATGGATTTGACAACTGACAAATTGTGGCCAAGGACGTGATGTCATAGTGCAGTCCAGTAATTTGACTTGCGTACTGCCAACTTGTGGTCAAGGAAGTAATGTCAAAGTGCAGTCCAGTAATTTGACTAGCGCGCTGTCAACTTGTGGCCAGAGTAATGTCACAGTGCAGTCCAGTAATTTGACTTGCGTACTGCCAACTTGTGGCCAAGGACGTGATGTCACAGGGCAGTCCAGTAATTTGACTTGCGCGCTGCTAACTTGTGGCCAAGGACGTGATGTCACAGGGCAGTCCAGTAATTTGATTTGCGCGCTGCTAACTTGTGGCCAAGAACGTGATGCCACAGTGCAGTCCAGTAATTTACTTGCGCACTGCTAACTTGTTTCCAAGGATATAATGTCAAAGTGATATCCAGTAGTTAGACTTACGCGCTTTGTCACTATTGTAATAAAGCGCTTACTACGATTTTTAATGGAAGCTTCAGCGTTTGGAATCTAATTTTTTGTGTAAATATTGTGTAAAACATTTGTAGTTGTTTTTTTCTACTTTATTGCACCAGTAAAAATATTCAATAATGAACAAATTACAAACATTAATCATATAATAGGCAGCCTTAATATCTAGGTAATATCTACCTACCTGCAACATTTCAGCTTCAATCTAGACTATATAGTTTTTGAGATTTTTGTTCTGCATGAGCGAGTGACCATTGGCTTCTATGAATGTGGCCAAATCGTAAAAATTAACATTTAAACATGTGGACAAGCACTTCAGGAAAACGTCGTATTTCATAATATGCCTTTACATTTAGCCTATTACCAATACTACGATGATTTGGCCAAGGATCAAGTGAATAATGATGATCAAAATCCTACATTTAACAATCTGACCAAAGTTGGATGACTGTACTAAACTTTGTCGTTTTAGATGATCAGGTGCCCTATTTTTGTGTGACTTATAATATGTCGAATGCAAATAGTTCTAGCAGACAAAAATCATTCCTGATTCACAGATTTCGTTTAACGAAAACTTATTCGATATCGAACGAAAATCATTCTACTGGCCGATTTCGCGTTAATCACACTCTTCAAAAATAGTACCCCAGTGCAAGTTATCCAATTCATGAAATACGACCATTTAGTTGGACACATCATAAATGATCAATGCTATGATCCGGCCACTACATACTTGTATATCGTAGGTTGCTTTAATTATAATATCCTCTATTCATATAATTTAAACATTTTATAAGTACTATTATTTCCTTTCATTAATCAATTTCTAATAGACTATAATAATAATAGATAGCGAATACATTTAAATAGACATTCACTAAAATACTATTTATAATTCATTGATCATAATGAACACTTGTTGGATTTTGCGTAATTTTATTAGAATTTATGCAATTACAATAATCATAGCGAAAGGCTTTAAAAATGATCATACAACATTTTTTTTTTATACTACTATGCAGATTTTTATAAAAAGTAAGGAAAAATCGTAGCAATAAATCAGATCATTTTATTTATTTATTTATGTCTGAAAAAAAATAAGAGAACATTAAAATAACTCATTTGATCGAAAATATATTTCATATAACAAATTGTATCACTAAAATTTCCAAACATAATCTTTAACTTTGGTATCCAAGCAAAACTATAAATTTCTCAAAAATAATATATATATTAACATCCTTCATAAATACATTTTTCATTTGCTAATATTACTTTTCAAAGGTCTTATTTGTTTAATTTTCGTCGATTGTCCATCAAACTTAATATCAACATCAACATCGCTCAAAGGATGTGAAATAATAGAAGCGTCATCTTTCTTCTCGCTATCTCTGTCTTTCTCAGTAGGAGTGAGAGGGGTAACAAAGCCACTATCATTCATCTTAACATTACTTGGACTTAAATTTAAAGACATGCTCTTCCTACTCTGAAATATACTAAGATCTTCCATAAAAGACTTTGGAGTATCTAATTTTTTGAGATTCTCATCAAAATCATGTTTTAATTGTTGCTCGAAAAGTCTTTCTTGTCTGATTTGCTCGTGAGTATTCGCGAAAAATCCCGAATTCTTCTTCCCCAGTTCTTTCAAACTCTCTGTTATAATACTATCAGCTCTAAAACTTTCAGACCTTTTATTAGGACCTTCGTTTTTCTCTTCGAGTACTTTTAATTGATAGTTTTTCAAGTTATTAGCAATCAATCCAGAATGAACTGATTGAGATTTTTTCATTATAAACCTTCCATTGTCATTCTTATTTTTATCTGTATTAACAGCATTAAGTACATCGTCTCTACTAATTTTGGAGAATAGATTAGGACTACTGACTCCTGTTTTGAAAGACTTTTCGTCATCGTCGTTAGCATTGAATTTCGTAGCAAAAATTTTTGAGCCAAATGACAATTTCTTGCTATGTATTTGTACTATCTTCTTTATCTCCGGCGGTAGTTCTTGTTTATGGTGTGAGGAGATGTACCGGCTTAGTAGTGTCAATTGTTGCTCCATCATTTTGTTCTGGGAATCCATTTTGGCTTGGGATTTCTGGTAGTTTGTTATTGCGTCCATTGCCGACTGTAAAAAAACATTTTATTTTTTATTTCATTTTTTTAATTAGGTGGCGTATGAGTAGCAATACTATTACGATCATCATTTGTACGAGCTTATAGATTATATTCAACGAAATATTTAAACTCATTACAATTAGGTGGGGAGTATGTAATATAACTAGGTTGGAAGCATCTATGAAGCTTATTGTAATTGGGTGGGGAGTATAAGTAAGAGCAACACTATCACGATTAACATGGATACGAGCGTGTCATAAACACAATATTTAAAAAAAAACATTACAATTAGGTGGGGAGAATGTAACAACGCAACTTACATCAAGTTCCTCAGTCATCCTGTTCTTGTCGGCGTGTAGATGTCGGTTTTCTTCAGTAAGCGTTGCCAGCCTCGGCATCTCTTCCCGAAGGACCGCGTATTCCACGGCGTAGTCGCTCAGTTGACGACTTATGTCTAGGGCATGAACCTGAAAACATAGTTTGACTCTGACAACCTAAAAATATATTTTGGAAAAACTCATAAGATATTTTTTTTGTATTCAATATTTAAAAAAAAGCTTGCCAATTTTTTTCATAATCTAAAACAAGTATTTTGAAAATTGGCTAAAGCTAGTTTTTATTTTTTATTTCAAAACTTTTAGTCGTTCACCCCATGGAGTAATTATATAGGGGAGATGCCGTTTGAAATGGCGCAGTGACGTACTCATTGGCGCCTCGCCGACATTGCAGTGGGCGGAGCTTGTCGTTGCTCGTGCTCTATGATTGGAGCCACGGCCGAAACCAAGCACCCCGCACGTCTGCCTTCCGCCCCGTGTAGCCTCACAAACGCTTTCTTACAAAACGCTTATTAAGGCATCTCCCCTATATAATTACTCCATGGTTCACCCCCTGTATGCCAGTAGTATTCTTGGTAACCCAAATAAAATTGGCAAGCACAGTCAAGTAAGCTTCATGTAAAAGAGTATACAATTTAGTGGTCGTTAAAGGAACTACGTCAGAGGCTGAAAGGCATTCCGAAAACACAGGTTGCATCGGGTCGATTGACCATGTGACTCATTTTACATGAATGATCAAAGCTTAGGTAGTATTTCTGTTTCTTCGACTGTTCATAGAAATAAAAGTATGCCATACCTTCCTCATAACTTTATCGTAGCTAACGCGGTCCATATCAGGCAGTTTATGCTTCAGATACTCGGCAGCTTCTTCACAACTCTCGCACAGCATCAGACCGTCCTTATGTACGGAGAGGAGAGCAAGCGAGACGGAAAATACCACGTCTAGAGACTCTAGGAAGATCAGGTCTGGAGAGAAAAATATTATTTAAGTTGTTTAAGGCCAGCCATGACAAAGACGCAGTGATAAGTCCATACTTTAACTAAATGGGTTCGAGTCCATTATATGGAATTAAGAATAGTAAGTAGCGACGTATAGAACGGACACTCACTCCCACCCGAAACAGATTCACCTCACCGTGCAGAAATCGACTGTGACAGACAGATAGGCAGATGACATGAGTGAAACTTTAAGGGTTTCTTTTTTACCTTTTGTGACACGGTACCCTAAAATACAATAAGTACGTCAAAGGCACAGAGTTGTTAATAGAATTAACGTACAGAACGGACACTCACACCCAACACAGATACCGCACCGAGACAAGCAGATCTAAGGGTAAAAATCGAGAGCTTGACGCTTTTGCCGCGCGGCCGCTGCGACAACTATGATGCAGATACGGTAAATAACCAAACCTGCGACTAACACAATCATTAACGCGTGTGCGTAAGCGACTATGCAAGGGTCATTGTTTTGCTCTCGATGTTTCCCTTAAATCTGCTTGTCTCGGTGCGGTATCTGTGTTGGGTGTGAGTTTTTTTTTTTTGAACTGACCTACAATATTAGCTCCTGTGAGCTTTTAAATTTACAGCGGGACAGTTTAAGGCGAGGGCTATTAACCACTCAGCCAGTTGGGTGTGAGTGTCCGTTCTGTACATTAATACTATTAATAACTCTGTGCCATTGACGTACTTATTGTATTTTAGGGTACCGTGTCACAAATGGTAAAAAAGGAACCCTTAAAGTTCCACTCAGGTCGTTTGCCTGTCTGTCACAGTCGATTTCCTCCGAATTGTTTAATTATGAAGCTATTTCCGAACTATTTGAAGAAAAACTTACCAAAAACCCTGACGACGAAGCCCAAAGGAAACTGGCTGGTGAAGAGTGTGAGCATCCAAGGTGCAGCATACAATGCTGGGGAGATGTCCAGGGATTCCAGCTTGGCGTGGAGTTCTGGTTCGTGGTCGCGAAGCAGACGTGATAGTTGGTACAGCTGGTATGGACAAATGATTCGATTTGTATTTACATTTTTTTAAGTCTGTGTTCTGCTGGGTGAAAGCCCCCTCAAAACGAGCGAATGTCGTATTTATTCATTTAAATGTTATAGCCTTTAAAAAAATCGGATTGACTGGAAGATATACCAATCAGGGGGAAGTCGTCTCGTTGTGTTTTATTTTATCCTTTCTGTACAATAAAGTTTCTACACACAAAATACTAAAGACGGACCCACGGCGAACCTAATGAATGCAATCTCTGCCAAACTTGACAAAAATGAAAACACTGATGAAAATTAATGAATAGTGGTCGGTAAAGAAATTAATTCAAAAGTCTCTGAAACGAAGATTAAGTTACCGTAAGCATTCTTTAGCAATTATATAAAAAAAATAGCCTATACAAAATTGTAAACGTGATCATTGATGCTCCACAACTAATAACGCTTATTCCTAATAAAAATTTCAGGCGGTAGTTTGTAATCTTATGACATCAAAGACAAATGTTAACTTAGTCTGCCTGCGACCATGAACGCTGTAAAGTGTTTGAAACGTCAGGTGTAAATAAATAAGTAATAAACGCGATAAAACCGTATTAAAATAGTTTAATTTAATGAATAACAATCGCGAAAACATAAGAAATCATTAATAACGCTTATTAATTTTAATACAAGACATATCACGTAACTAAACCTACGCATAGATTGTTAAATTTGCAAATCACATTTCTCATTGATGGCATCAAAATCATCTCAGCCGTAGTCCTCTTTTCATCTTGTACGAGTATTAATGTCCACTTTATCTCTAAATTTCCTCAAATCTTAAATAATGTATGCACATGTTTTGAGTTGTGACCTTAGTCTAATTACCTCAACTATTTAAGCATTGTTTGAAATATATAAATAAATAGGAGATATCTCCTTCTCTTCCCTCCTTCAAATCTCGTGTTTTAAAATTCTACTCCGATTCTTAATTGAGCACAGCCTTGAACTATTATATTTTTTGTAGCTATTAATATGTATTATTGTTTTTTTCTTTATTATTCTAAGAATATGTATGTATCTAAGTATTTATGTAGCATATTTTTATGTAGTTAATGTCATTATAAGTATTATTTTTGTTTAATATTTAATAAATAGAGTTCTGTTCTGGTTGCACAACTTCTACCATCTGTTTCTTTTAACTGTATTCCTGTATCGTCCCGGTTGACTGGAAGAGATCTCTTTATGGGATAAGTCCGCCGTTGCAATTATTTTTAGTTTTGTATTTACTGTAATGTATTTTTCTGTGCAATAAAGTTATTACAAACAAACAAACAAACAAAGATATGACTTACCTGTACTTGCAAAGCGCTCATGTCAGGCAAATACTGCTTCCTTAGTCCCCTTCTGAACATCAGGTGGCGAAGAAGGATAAATGCTTCAGCTTCTTCCATCTGAAACCACCATTGAGAATGTTTTCGATGCTCTTTGAAATTATCACACTTATAACACAAAAAATGTGACAGAAATATATATGTCCAATAACTGCTGGGTTCATTTCTTTTCAGTTAACAGTTATGATGAAATTACGAAGTTAATATGCTCGGTGCGGTATCTGTTTCGGGTGGGAGGGTGTGAGTGTCCGTTCTGTATGTTGGTACTATTAATATTTCTTTGCCCATAATAAGGATCCACGTGACAAAGTCCACAATACTTACATGAAGTAGAAGTACTCCAGCGACGAAACTAAGACCTTGGCAGTATCCAACGTCAGGGTCCAATAAGGAATATGCCTTCAGGATGTTGTATAAAGCCAGTTGACCTGGCCCCAGGGCTGATGCGAAGTACGAGTGCTTTGGGAATGTGCGGCCTGTGGACAATGTACCAGAAATAACTATTTCTTTCGCCGATCTTTTTACACAAATAAGTAGGTAAAAAGACGTACGGCCCATTTGATTGTGTTTACCGCAGCCCATCATCATCATCATTTCGTATAGGTTACATTGTCTATCGACTATGTACACCCTAGTGTCAGAGTTTTTTAGAACCGCCTCTCGGCCTCCGACTTGGTTCCTTTAACGACTACCAAATGACAGCCGGGACCAACGGCTTAAGGTGCCTTCCTAAGCACGGAATCATCTTTATTATCAGACAATCAGGTGATTCAAGCCTGCAAAGTCCTAACCAAACTGGAAACAACTAAACAAAGTATGCTTCCGGTGGGAATCGAACCCACCAACCCCGCGTCAAAGGCCAACGTCTTAACCACTGGACCACGGAGGCAATTAACCGCAGCCCATGGACACTCGCAACAAAAAGCCCAAATCCTTTCACGCTATTTTTGAAAGACCCCATGTTGCAGTATTTGCAATATCAGTGTTGGGAGCTCATTCCATACTCTCTGCACTTTGAAGTTGTATGTTTTTGTGAATCTGGTGAATGCCGATTGACTACAATCAATTTTTTTCCAGCCTGGCCTTATTAGAATCTACTTCAGATTCTGAACCTCGTGTAGAGTGATTGAGCAGTTGAAAAATTAATTATAATAAGTGAATGGGTGAATCATCAAACTTACCTAAATGGAGTGGTGGGGACAGTGACGGATGACGGGGGGATGATCAAACTTACCTAAATCAATGAGTATCGCGTGCTGGTGTTTAGTAAGGCCAGCTAACATCGTGGTGTAGGCGGAAGGCGCTTGTTCTGCTAGATAGTACCATGATACTACTCCAATAGACTGGATTTATTATGTCTTTTCTTGTACTGAGATGGTATCTGAGTCTTCAGATAGAGTATATATAGATAGAGAGATGATTGGGTGATTGGGTAATGGGCTGATGGGTGACGGGTGATGGAGTGATTGGGTGATTGGATGATTGTTCATGGGTGACGGGTGAGTGATCAAACTTACCTAAATCAATGAGTATCGCATGCTGATGTTTAGTAAGGCCGGCTAACAGGGTAGTGTAGGCAGCGTGGTAGTGCGGGAAGGCGCGTACGTCGGGCGGCGGTGAACGTAAAGACGCTTGTTCAGCTAGGAAGTACCATACGCCGCCGCGGGACATTCGTGGTACACCTGGATTTATAGTTGTTTTAGTAGGTGAATCTTGGGATAAACTAATAGCAAGTGCATACCATTTGGATAGCAACTAAAGGAACAATATTTTATACTAGCTGTGCTCGCGACATCGTCCGCGTACATGACGTTCCCATGGTCGCTTGCCCTTCGGGAACTTGTAAAATATTCGGGATAAATTGTAGCCTAATTTCTAAGTTGGAACTCTAGCAATTTATCGCTGACAACCGCATTTAATTCTATGCTGTAGTTTTTGCGTATTGCGATTACAAACATACAGACAGACAAAGACAGAAAGACCGATAGGATAATGATTTTTTTTAATGACCACTAAATGGCAGTCGAGACCAACGGCTTAACAAGCCTCCTAAAACACGGGATCGTCATTATTAACTACTATCAGACAATCAGGTGATTCAAGCCTGCAATGTTCTAACCAAACTGGAAACAACTAAACAATGTATGCTCACATGGGAGTAGAACGCGCGACCTCTGGGTCAAAGGTAGACGACTTAACCACTGGACCACATAGATAAGAAACATCAATCAAAATGATCCTCAATTCAGTTGCTATCTCTCTCTCAGAGAGATGTTTGAGACTTTTGGAAAATTTATCCTTTTTTTTTATTATTACAGTCTTAAAATAGTCCTATTCACATTGACGCGAAATAAGAATCGGTAGAAGTGTCGTAGCGTGTGCCAAAGTTGACCGGCCTGCTAATGGCACATATATATATTCCTATTCGGGATCGCGCCAGTTTGAATACTTTACCTTGCATAACAGCTTGAGTCAGCATATGCTTATCCACTTTGGACATCGGTCTTGCACCGTCCTTATTTAGCATGGAATCCCACATTAAAGTCACTCCAGCATCACAAACTCCTAATTCGGAGTACTCCAGTTTTATACGACGAACTGCTGAAGACTCCTCGCTTTCTGCAACCAAATCGAAAAGTTTACCAAAAGCACATATTTATTAACAGTACTAACGTACAGAACGCACACTCACACCCTCCCACCCGAAACAGATACCGCACCGAGACAAGCAGGTTTAGGGGAAACATCGACAGCAAAACGATGCAAGGTTGTCACTTTTGCCGCACGGCCCATGCGATGACCAACCCCTAAAAGCCATTAGTCCTTCGTCTCAGTTGCATCTACAGCTTCCGCTTCAGGCAAACCCCGGACACACCATACAGCGACGAGCGCGATACCTATTACGCCTACTACAATTCGGTCACGTAAGCACACGCGTCAATGTGTATGTTAGTCGTAGGGTCAGCTATAGTCATCACAGAGGCCATCATCCTTGCATTGCTTGGCTTTCGAGTTTTTAAACTAAAACTGTGCGGTGAGGTGGGGTATCTGTTTCGGGTGGGAAAACCCACAAATCTTTTTCACAAAAACACCATCGACAAACTTGTCTCAATGTCAGACGGCCATATTTGTTTACATTATTGTCATAGCCAAATCTTACCTTAGGGACTCTTGTGGCGGGAAGCTGTGAAGAGTAGTATCGGCGCTGTATTTTATTTTCCAAAATTTGTGTTTTTTTGAGTGTTTGTGCATAATAATGGTGGATTATTATTCGCAAAGTGTTCGAGAATAAACGTGAGTGTTGGGAAGTGATACAGTGTTCGATTTATGTGTTTTTCTTGCTTGTTGCCAAAAGCTCCTGGAAATCGCTAAGTACAGTTTGTCTACCACTTCACTTAGCATATTACTGCTGACTCGACTTAACTACTGACTTGACTTTAGACATGTTTGACTAAACAACTTTGTTGTATAATATAATTTTTTCTTGTTACTAGCTAAATACGAAAGTAAAAGCCATAAAAAGAAAAAAAGTCTAACCTTTCAACCTAGCGTTCTCCTTCTCCATTCTAACAAGGAGTATGGTCTGGTCGATGGCCATCTTCCAGAGTTGCCGGAGCTGCTCCTTTGTTCGTTTCCCCGGTGGCGCTGATGGTATGCTTAGAAGTTTCTTTGATTCACCTGTTTTTGGTGGAAAAAATGATAATTCGTAATTTCGTCAAAGTCTGACTGAAATGTCGGACACATAGATGTAAACTGATTATTTATAAGTAGTGAAAAGTTGAAAACCTCAATACAAACGTTTCCATGATTAGTTAAAGCTATTTAGACGAAATATTCAGCTGTTTCGCGGCGGTGGCCATGGCGGCACTCGTTATGGTATTGCTTTTTGAGAATATTAATTCTATTATATCCTACCAAAGAAAAGGTTCCCATGGGATTTCCAAGAAGTTTCTAGTTTATGAAATGTATAGTTTACCTTCAGGCTCGTCCGGTTGCTGGATCACCTTCTCGTATATCGCCTGCCGCCAAGTGGCGTCAGACTCCGCACCGGTTGCAATAGCAGTTGGCCGGGAATCGCTCACTTTCATGAAGCTATTGGGAGAAATTCATACAATCTTACTACAAAAACAAAGTTAGACATTTTTTCAACACGTGTTTTGTTGTCCCGTATATATCTAAGATCTTATTTGTGTCTATTTACCATGTTTTTCGCAAATAAAGTTTCATTCATTTACCTTAACACAGTCTAATCTTTTACTCTTCAACAAAGCTTAAAACCATGTATATACTCTGTTTAACTTTAGACCTACAGATAAAAATAATTAATGGTAGTTATTATTTTTTAAACGACTGCGACAGGAGGAGGGAGCATCAAAAATCATTGTTACGCCATCTACCGAAAACATGAGACATTAACTTTCCTAATTTATAACTTTTTAGATACTGTACTAGATTCAGTTTGTTATATCAAAAAAATAATTTAATATTTATTTATTATTCATATAAACAGTTAAAAAATAAACTAAAATTGGTTTTTCCGAACGTTGGGATCGAAATCAATCATACTTTGAAAATCTAAAGACATTAGATACCTGAAGCGCCATCTACCAGTCTTAGGCAATACGACCGGAATAGGCAATACAAGTATGTCTGAATTCTTTTTTTTAAAAGCAAAATGGTTTGTATGAAACGTAATTCTGACATTGACAATACCTTACTGAAAATATGTTATATTGTATGAAATGCTGTAAAAAAATACAACTCACATATCCATCATAGGAGAGTTGACGGGAGTTCCAGCCTCTTCTTTCTCCTCGTCATCTTCATCAACCGTTGGCACTAAAGACGCAGGGTTTTTGGGGGAAGGCGGAGGATCTATGAAGAAAGATACCATACATTTATGGCAGACAGACAGATGTCGCTGAACCGAATAAAGACATTCTATGGACGCCTAGATCGCGATATCGAAGTTTCTAAGGATTTGAGTATAAATGAACAACAACAACCTTAAACAAGCGATGGTCTCTTATGGCTCGTTTCACAAAGAATTATTTAAATGTGTGAGGAAATTGTTTGCGTGTGTGGGGTGGATTTCGTGTCCGTAAAAGCACTGGATCGACGTACTGGATTGTGTGTAAACCAGCCATTATGGCTCGTTTACACGAATCCAGTGCTGGCAATATCTTAGTCTTCATGGACACGAAATTTACCGCGTCTACTACATTACATAGATATTGCTAAATTGCCAGGTCTGGATCCGTCTAGATTACAAGTAGGTTACATTATCAATCTACGTACACTCTGGTTTCAGAGTTGTTCGGAACCGCCTCTCGGCCTCCGACGTGGTTCCTTCAACAACCACTGGCAGCCGGGACCAACGGCTTAAGCACGAAATCATCTTTATTACCAGACAATCAGGTGATTCAAGTCTACATAGTCCTAACCGAACAACTAAAGTACCTATGCTTCCCGTGGGAATCGAACCCACGACCCCCGAGTTGACCACAAAGGTAGGTCGATATGTAAACATTGCACCAGAAAAAATTTAACTATATCTCTACCATTTAGGGTTGCCAGGTCGCAAAACCTAATAGCCGGACAGACCAGCCAGTTTGGCCGGATATTTGGCTAAAACGGCCGGACACACTACATTATTGAGGCTTTTCTGATTATTACCTTAAATCGTGTTACATTAAATAAAATGTAAAAAGCCTAACAGAAGCTGAACAAGGTGGACACCGTTTATTTTGGCCGGACACACAATCAAAAAGCCTAACTATGTCCGGCTTTATCCGGACCCCTGGCAACGCTATCCATTGGAATGTAAACTCTATAGTTGTTTGTGATGTAAAATGTAAGAATGAGGGGAACATTACCAGTATCTTGGGACCAAACAGCTGGTGACAAGGATTTGCTTCGGCTGAACTGATCCTTGTCGGGAGACAAATAGTCTGCTGTCGGAGGTTCGGGAGACGCCTCTGTTACTGGCAGTGGTAGAGGGGAAGACTCCTTTAAAGGAATAGAATAGAATAGAATAATTTTATGTACATCTATATGTTTAGAATTTTTTTATTTACAATACAATACAAAAACTCTTTATTGCACAACAAGGATACATTGTTAAATACAAGCAATTACAAGAAAAATAACCTTGCGCAAAGGCGGCCTTATCGCAATTTACCTACTATATGAGTATATATATTTTTAAGATATAAATGAATATTAAATTAAATTAAGTAACTAAAATTAATAATAAGCTATAAACTTAAATATATATATATTGCCCAGGTAATTTAGGCGTCGTAGAATTCATCGATGTGTACCGGGAAAGTGCCCAGAAGGCTGGCAGCAATGCCACGCTGTATGGCAATGCTAATTCAGTCACTAAGTAGAAGCATTTATCCATAAGCCAATCTTTTAAACACAAGAATTCAGAATAATTTAAATACAACTAAAAAAACTCGAGTTAGTAAAAGTTTCTTCTTCTCCTTTACCTTATGCGTAGGCATATGTTAGTAAATCGAAAATTAAAAAGAACTTTAAAATCTGCCATTTTGTTTTTTTTTTTTTTTGATGTACTTGTCACTCTCACAGTAAATACGAATGTAACGACACCTCTCAAGCTAAAATCCATCAAGCCGTTCAGGCTGCAGAGCGTGCCAAACAATTATACATACAAACATATATACATAACCCTCCTTCTGGCGCAGTCGGGTAAAAATACCTAAACGTTTTTGTTTATATTTTTTTTATTTTGGTGCATTAAAGAGTTTTTGTATTGTATTTGTTGTATAATTTCTCGACCTGCGTAAGATCGGTTTTGAGCTGAAATCCCGCCCTGAAACCTTCAGGCAGAGGGATTTTCAGCATTCCCTCTGATAAAGATTGAATCTCTAAAACCTTTGCTAGGATATTTGTTTTATGTATTGTGGCTTGTTTATGCATGACTGATATATCTATTTGAGGGTCCAGTAAATCATAATCGCAGACTTTTGGCGACTACACCGGTAGGTCCTAATACTATAGGCTACTTTCCAGGGGCAAAAGACTATCATTAAAATTAGTCCGTCATTTAGGGAATCGAAATATATTAGTGACGTATTTTTTCTTTTGTCAATTGAGCGATAAGTTATAAAGATATAACGCATCAAAGTTTAGGAGTGGGAGCTCGTGACGTCACATGTTGCGAAAAAGTGTAGCACACTGTGACGTCACACGGAACTTTAACGCGTCATATCTTTGCCATTCTTTGTTTAATTTTTAAAAGAAAAAATAATACGTCTCCAATATTTTTTGATTATCTAACTGATGGACTATTTATATTTTATTGGGAAACTAGGCTATTGGAACTATGATTGTTAGTGTTCCATAAATTGTATTGTATTACACGAAAATACCTTTTTATGCATCAGCCCCAAAGTACCATCATCTCTACTCGATTTCCTTTTGAGGAGGTGATCAAAACCACTGGACAGAGACCTCTTGGCTTTCATGAAGATAGTGCTGCCACCTAGGTACTGGTTCAGGAATTCTGATCTGCAAGAGAATGATTGAAAAAATTGTAGGTAAGTACATACATACACATCGCCACGCCGCCGGTTTCCCGTAGGGGCAGGCAGAGACTGCGGATTTCCAAAAATGAAAAAGGAATGAAATGTAGGTATTTGCTTTAAATAAGGTACATGGTGAATTATTTTTAGCCGACTTCAAAAAAGGAGGAGGTTCTATGTTCGTGTGTATGTATTTTTTTTCTATGTATGTTCACCGATTCCGTGCTTTGGAAGGCACATCACACACATTGACGCGCGTGTGAACGCGACGGAATCGTAGTAGTTGTAATCTCGGCGCTGTTGTATGGAGTGTCCGGGGTGTGGTTACACTATTCTCACCTATTTTCCGCCGTATCATGGACATGTCTGGTCTGCTTGGCCTCGCAGTGTGCTCTGAGAAGCATCATGAGGAAGGCGTTGTGTTCTCCGGTCTGCAATGAATTGGAGAAGTTCAATATAGAAGAACAATACAAATACTTTTAATTTTTTTTACAATACCTTTTTATATTAGAAGATAAATAAGAAAAATATATAATTAATTTAATTTATATAATATAAAATTACATTATTACAATATAACATCATAAATTGTGTTTTGTAAGAATGTTGTTTATATTGTTGACAAATAAAGTAATAAAATACAATACAAATACTCTTTATTGCACCAAAATACAAATTTTACGAAAACAATTTACGTACATAAAAATTAAGGTACAAAGGCGGACTTATCGCTAGAGCGATCCCTTCCAGTCAATCCTTAGGGTGGATGAAAAAACGTTGAACAAGGCGAAAGTAATGAATAAATTATAAGCTTTAAGTTTGAAAATAATTGATTGAAAACTAATATTTACAAGGTATGTAGTCCCAAATCGCTACATCGCGGTAATGTGTCCAAAAGGCTGGCAGCATTGCCACGAAAATAAAAGTTTTTACATGTTGCTACAGAGGCGGACTTATCGCTAGAGCAATCTCTTCCCGTCAAACCTAAGGTTAATTACTGCCTTGCATTTCCATTAGGTCATCTCTCGTAATGATGCCACAAATGACTGGTTCAAAGCGGCCTGCATCCAGCGTTTTCTTGCGACCTTACTCAGGCCATCTGGCCATTTTGGAAACTTTTAGAGGCCTATGTCTAGCAGTAGACTGACTGCGGCTAAAATTATGTTGATGATTTTCATTGGAAAGTTGTGATAATTGAATTTCACCCGCAGTATTGTCTTACGAGAAGCGAAATCAGTTCTTATGAGTATTCAAATATACAATTTGCTTTCTCAAAATATAAAATTATTGAAAGGAAATGCCTTCAAATCAATCTTACAAAATGGTTACTGGAACACTGTTCACTGTTTTATTATATCAAGGAATATGTTAACCATTGCAAGTTACATAATAAATACATGAAACAATACGGGGAAAACTTTATGTACATCTTAATTTATTTTTATCATAATTTTCAATTAGTTAAATGATTTTGTATTCATCATGAATATGTTTATTCTCTTTGACTTATAATACCGGAGACACTGTGGTCTTATCCACGCATAATTATTGTAAAATTTGCGTGCCTGCGTGCAGATAAAATACAATGAACTCATAATCCATACTAATATTATAAATGTGAAAGTGTGTTTGTTTGTTTGTCCTTCTTTCACGTTAAAACGGAGCAACGGATTGATGTGATTTTTTGTGTAGAGATAGTTGGAGACCTGGAGAGTGACATAGGCTATTTTTTTCGTGACTCAAACGGAATTCTACGCGGGCGAAGCCGCGGGCACTGCTAGTTAATTGTAAGCACAGTATTTCTGTATTTAATTGCAAATAAATGATTTGATTTTATTATAGTTTCCAGGCTTTGGAGTCTAGGGCCCAATTTTTTTATTAACTGCCGCAAGGTAAAAGCCTTGCCTCTCTTTTTCAATCCCTCACAAATTTATATCTCTCGTGTATTTTTAAATTTTATATATATTATACTTGCTGACCCGACAAACTTCATTCAAATTCACCTTTTAAACCTTTCCTGGACTTCCACAAATAATTCAAAACCAAAAATAGCCAAATCGGTCCAACCGTTCTCGAGTTTTAGCGGGCTAACGAACAGCAATTGATTTTTATATATATAGATAAAGGAGTAGTTTATTGCATCGTGTACTCCTGTTATTCTGCCTAGCGTTGTTCTGTTCTCTATGCACCATATCCGTATCTCTCCTTTCTTTTATATTTCAAACTACCCTAAGGTTGCCTGGAAGAGATTGCTTGAGCGATAAGGCCGCCTTTTGTATACATACTGTGTTCACATTTTATGTAACATATTAAATTTTTATTTTACTGTGTGCAAAGAAGTGTTAAATAAATAAATACTTCTTATGAGATACCTCGCTAACTGTGATGTTAACAAGCGCCAATCCATATTGAGCTGGTTACATACATAATCAATCAGAGCTGCCTTCCAGCCTTTGACGTGGTTCTTTTAACGACCGCCAGATGGCTGCCCGTACCAGTACGAACCTTCCGAATCAAGAAATCGTCATCATTATCAGACAATCAGGTGATCCAAGCCTTTTTTTTTTTTTTTTTTTTTTTTGATTTCGCAGGGGAATGCGTTTACGCACAGAGTGTGGGACTCCTGGGCCGAAGCCGGCCCAGACTACCCACTAAACCCCTGCGGGTGCCATCGGCCGCATTGCAGGGAGGCGCCTCGGATCTGACTAGCACAAGACGCCTCTGCGACTGGCCGGTTTCTCACCAGAAACCGGACTCACCACTCTCAGAGGCCCTCCGACACCTGGAGGACCTCTGCCACCGGGTGGGACTGCTCCAGTCCCACCGCTTATGGGGGCGCTTCCAGGCGCGCCAAGTAGCGCCTGCGACGCACCCCCCCTCTTCGCCGTCGGATCGGGTCCGCGAGGGGATCGTCCTCGCGGTCCCTTTCCTCGGCCTCCCTCTGCGACATGACGACCTCGCAGAAGGAGGCCATTGCATTCCAGGCGCTGTCGCTCTCGAGCATCGCGTTGGCGACACTCGGGAGCGACAGGTCCGTCCCGCCCAGCGCGGCGGCCAGCTCCTGGCGCTGCCGGCTCCACCTGGGACACCGCTCAAGGACATGTTGAGCGGTGTCCTGAGCCTCGCCACAGTCGTGGCAGCGAGGCTCGGCCTCCCTCCGGGCCACGCGGTGCAGGTACTCACCGAAGCAACCGTGCCCGGTGAGCACCTGCGTCATGCGGAAGGTGAGAGGCTTGCGCCGCCTCATCATCCACTTCTCCAGGACCTGACGCAGGGCCTCCACTGTGCGGACACCGAACGCCGCCTGCGCCAGGTCCGCCTCCCACCTCCGCACGAGTTCCACCTGCGCTCGCAGGCGCACCCGCCGCACGATCTCCGCCGAGGGGCGCTCGCCGATTTCCCTCCTGTGCGCCACAAAGTGGTACACTTCGGCGAGCGCCTCCGCTACCAACTCCCACGGCGGGTCGCCCGCGAGGGCCGTGGCCGCAGAGAAGGCTACTGTACGGTACCCCCGTATCACCCTCACCGCGATCACCTTCTGCGCCTGTCGCAGAAGGCGTTTGTTCGTCGCGGTGAGGGCGTCCACCCAGATGGGGGCACCGTACATCGCCATGCTCCGGCAGACGCCAGAGTAGAGCCTCCTTACTGCTTCGCTCGGTCCACCCAGGTTGGGGAGGAGTCGGCCGAGCGAAGCAGCCGTCCTGATGATCTTCGGCCCCAACTCGCGAAAGTGGGGGCCGAAAGACCATCGTCCGTCGAGGATGAGCCCCAGATATTTCATCTGGGTGCTCACCCTCAACTCCACCTGACCCACCCGGAGGCGCGCTCCTGGGGGGGGTCCTCGCGTCCGGGCCCCGCGGAAGAGGAGGACTTCGGTCTTGTCCAGACGGACCCGAAGCCCAAGCCTCTCTATGCGGTCGACCAATAGGGCAAGACCCGTTTCGGCCGACCGCGCCGCCTCACCGAAATTCGCACCCCGGGACGTAAAGAGAGTGTCATCCGCGTAACAGATGACACCAGTCCCGGGGGGAAGCCGGCACCGCAGGACCCAGTCGTACGCGATGTCCCACAGTATAGGGCCGAGAATCGACCCCTGCGGGACACCGCATCCGACGCTGCGCCGAACCATCCGACCCCCCCTGTCCTCGAACAGGACGAAGCGCTCCTCCAGGTAGGTGATCCAAGCCTGCATTGTCTTAACTAAACTGGAAACAACTAAACAAAGTATGCTTTCCGTAGGAATCGAACCCACGACCTCCGAGTCTGGGCGTCGCCTTAGCCACTGGACCGTAAAGGAATCGTTTAACACAGGGATTCCCAACCAGGGGGGCGCCCCCCCCTAGTGGGGCGTAGAGGGATGTCAAGGGGGGCTTTGAGACGTTTGTGTTTTCAATAGAAAAAAAATTCAATGCGTTAATGAAGTAAACACTGTAGGTAGAATATCACATTAATTCATTCAGTCGATCATCATTTGCGAGACTGGTTTTTCAGCTCTGGTTTTAATAAAAACTACGCAGCGAAATCGTATAGGTGTCGATAGCGACCTGACGATAGCTCTGGCAAAAACTGAACCCCTAGGATCCACCAACTGGTACAGAGAATGCAAGCTGAAGTATCTCACTAGTATTGTCACTATACTCCCTAGTACTCTTATAGATTGGTTGATAAAAACGTTTTAATTTAGTCAAAGTTCATTTTGTGATTCTTTTTGTACAAATTACATTAAAATAAATGTTGTTAAAATATTGCTATTTTTATTGGTCTTACTTACTTACTTACTGAAAAAAATTGGGGGGGGGGGGGGGCATGAAAATATTATTTGTGATCCGGGGAGCCTTGATTTAAAAAAGGTTGGGAAACCCTGGTTTAACACTTTCACTGACAGTCAAGGAAATAACAATGGCACTCAATTGTTATCTACGTCGAGAGACGTTACTGTCAGCGAAAGTGTTAATAAATGTCAGTAAACATACCTCATACATATGGTTGGTCCCGCCCTGGTACTTCATGATGATGAGATCCTGTTCATCATCAGGCAACTGTTCGATTCGGCGGAGAATAAAAGCATGGATTTTCTTTTCATTCATGCCTGAAAACGAATTAGTAAATGACTTACTGTAACATTTTGTCATCAATGTGATCTTTCATTTAGTTAGGACTAACTGTTTCCCGCAACTCCGCCTGCGACAAAAAGTGTTTGACCCGCGGCGTTAAGTTCCAAAATTATTCATTTCTTTCCCGTAGGGGTAGGCAGAGACTACGGATTTCCACTTGCTACGATCCTTACAGACTTCCCTCGCTTCCTCCACGCTAATCACTCTCGTCATACACGCTCAACGAGTTAGATACTAGCTGATCCCCGCAGCTCCGCCTGCGTCAAAAAGTAGCCTATGTTTAACCCCGGGTCTTCAACTATATTCATACCAAATTTCATAAAAATCCGTCCAGCGGTTTGACCGTGAAAGCGTAACAGACAGACAGACAGGCTAAAAGACAGACAGACTTTCACACTTATGATATGTAAGTGCGGATAGTTTTGGAATGCGATGAACCTACCGTCAAATCTACGACCACAATTATTACCTCTAAACGCAGGGCAGAAACGAGTGAGTAAACGAGATGGCGCAATACAAGGTGTAAGGCGACATCCCGCTTGCTCACTCGTTTCTGCCCTGCTATTAGAGATGATAGTAAGAGCCCTGGACCCCTATTTTTGAAACGAACTCAATATGTCGAATGGAAATCGTTTGATATTGAACGAAAAATAAGGAAAGTAGAAACATTCCCTAAGGTAAGTTAAACAGACCCCAAATTTGTTTATCTCAAAGAAATGAAATAAATTTATTTGCAGTCTTACAGTCATACTACAAAAATTTAGACAACAGTTCAAAATGGTTTAAAAAAATGTTATCCTAATACTGCTATTAACTATAGTCTAAAGTACTCTTAGACTACTGTTTAAAGAAGCTTAAAACCATGTCTATACCCTGTTTAACTTTAGACTTTACTTAGAAAACGTAGTATAATGGTAGCAGTTTTATTAGACACCGGTTGAACATTTTTCTAACAAGTCATAAAGTTATACAACTGTTCAACATATGTTTAAAAAAAATTGCTACTATTAAAGTACGTTTTTCTATAGTCAACATTAGTCTAAGAGTATTTTAGCTTATAGATAAACGTAAATATAAGATTTCATTTTTTTTTGTCTAACTTTTGTTTTTTTTTTTTTGCAAATTTATTTATTTTATACAAACACTTACAGCACTTACAGTTTCCCAATGCGTGCTGTGAGTTAGGACAGGACAAATTACACAGTTTTGTTTTTTTTTTTTTTGTTTTTTTAACAGTTAAATGTTTATTACCTTCAATGTCATGACAAAGCCTGTGATACCACAGCATTGGACAATGTTCACAGGTCATGTTGGGCGACTTCTCTCTTGATTTCTTTAACAATTCTGCGTGTGCTACAAACGCTTGCTTGATAGCTGAAACATTAGATGAAAATAGTTTAATTTAATGAATAACAATCGCGAAAACATAACAAATCATTAGATGATTTGTTAGTCTTCTAGGAGTAATATCAAAATGTCTTAGATAGACTCTTCTGTGGTGTTTACTTAGTGCGTGCTACTCAACTACTTTCTTTAATAATTTAAAGTGAAAGAGAAAATTTTTGACTTTTCATACAAAATCCACTCGATTTGTATGTCTCGGTATTCACTTATTTTATTTGCTGAAAGTAGTCGAGTACATAGCACGTACTAAACGACTGAAAAAAATCGACTGTTGTAACACGGTTGAAACATCTGAAATATGAAGGTATTTTACTAGCATAATCCTGTAATTTTATGTTTTAAATTCGGCTGTTGTTTAAAAGTCCGACTGTACCAGCTTAGGATACAATGGTAACATTAGAAGATGAATATTATTGGATGAAAGTTCATCTATAACTAAATTTTTTTCTTTTTATATACAATTTAGTAGGTTTTATAAACAGGCATGCGGTCCACCTGATGGTAAGTGGTTACCGCAGCCTATGGACGTCTGCAATACCAGAAGTTTCACGGGCGCGTTGCCGACCCTGAAGTAATTTATTCACACCCCTTTTGAAAGCCCTCATGTTGTATAGTGACTGGGAAAAAGGCAGAGACTACGGATTTACATTTGCTACGATCCTTACAGACTTCCCTCGCTTTTTCTACGCTCATCACTCTCGTCATACACGCTCGTCGATTACGGTAGAAAATTTATTTTAAAGCCACGTTCGCGACACGTTAGGGTCTAGGGTATGAGGATGAACTCCCTGTGATAGCGAGAGGTGTGGTGATAGAAGGTGGCTGTTGTAATTTAGTTATGATTAGATTTAAATCTTGGAACACAACAACAAAGATGCAGCCTTGTTTTATGGTCGACTTGATGAAGTGATTGAACAGTCTGCTTTGGGCTAACCGTCTCTGTCACAAAAAGAAGATTAAAGACAATTATACTAGATTTATTACCATTAACAACTTCAGTAGCGACCGAATCGCTCTCACATTTGAACACGTAACAAGCGTAGGACTCATTAGTTTCTCTGCAGACGAAACCAAAATGGTCCTTATTGTGTCGACCAAGGACGCAACTGGCGACGTCTTTGAAGGCTCTGTGAAGGAGTATCTGCTTCCTATCAGGGCTTATGAGACGGAGCTCTGATCGTCCGACCTGGAATTAGAATTGAAAATTAATTTGCATGAACAAACTGAAAGTAATGCCTGAATTAATAAAATTAATTGAAAATGTTACGAAGACTTTTGACAATAAAATTAAAAAGGCATTATGAGCAGATATAAATTCCATGTATAGACACAGCAATACACTTTTACCACACCCCGGACACTCCATACAACAGCGCCGAGATTACAACTACTACGATCTGGTCGCGTTCGCACGCACGTCAATGTGAGTGATGTGTGAGTGTCACTCGTAGGGTTGGTTATTTACCGTGTCTGCGTCATAGTTGTCCGTCGCGGCCGCGTGCCGAAATATCATCCTTGCAATGTTTTGCTCTTGATTTTTACCTTTAATTTGCGCGGTGGAGTGTGGTATCTGTTTCGGGTGGGAGGGTGGGAGTGTCCGTTCTGTACGTTAGTACTATTGATAATTCTGTGCTTTTACTTTAATCTTTTTTACGGGGTTGTAAGGCTGTTGATGAATTTCTTTTGTTAAATGGAAAAGGAGATGAACTTCATAATAGATAAACAAATTGCTATATTCATGCCATTTTATACATACTACAAGCGGCTCATTGACTTACTTTCAGATACTTACTTGAAATAGCATTGTTCGATTCTGCTCCCCAATCAACTGTGTTATAGGTGTCTTCAAATTCAAAGTCCCTATAGAAGCTGAGCGGTCTCTCAGAAAAGGTTTATTTTCAGGCATAGAATTCCTAGTACCGAGATCAGCAATCTTTGGTCTAGCTATTTCTTGAAATTTAATCTTCTCTGGACTATCAACTTTCTCTTTTTGGGAATCAGTATCTTCTGTTGTCTTATGATCATCAATGTTGAGATTTGGAGGCTTAGGCTTAACTGTTATGTCATCACTAGATGCTATTTTGTTAGCATCTTCAATAGTATTCTTACAATATTCACTTATAGATGTAGCCGTCTCACTTATAATAGTTTGTATATCAGTTTTTTCTTCGTCTTCGTTCACAGTTCCAAGATTAGTTTTAGTTATTTGATCTATTTGTTTTTTGGTGGTAATTTCTACTCTTTCTTTAGTGAACATGTCAAATTCTTTATCAATTTCATTAGTTTCTGGTTTTGGTTTTCTTGTAAGTGTTTCAGCGCTTTTCCAAGGCGTAGCTTTGTCTGGTTCTAAAGGAGTTGTACTTGGTATTAGATTAGGTTTTACATTGGTTTTGCTGTCAGATAAATTTTCTGACGAGTCGTTACTGTAGACGGAAGTCTGAAAATAAAGGTTGAGGTTTTTGACTGAGCTTGAATTTAAATACTGGTAGATTGTTTTTATTTAATTTACCAATACTTGTACATGTAATACAAATTTTAGCAACTATGTCAGTGTAAACTGAAAACTGTGATGCCATTATTTATATCCTTACCCCAGTGGAAGACAACAGGCTATGCCGCCTCTGGCCTTTTATTTTTTCCGCTTCATGTTGAGCAAACTTCATCAAGGCATCGTCGATCAGCGATTCTGGAACTTTCCTCTGTGATATTCTGACTTTTCCTATGTACAAAACCTGGAATAATAATAAATTACTTCTTATTTATTCGACTATGGCAGTTATTATATTTCTGAGGACCAAAACTCTGCAACCGATAAGGCATTGTAGGTGGCATCGTATAGGTCCCTATGAGTGCAAGTGGCTATAAATTCATTAATAAAAGAACAGGGCCCGTAAACAAAGTCACAATTTGAAGATAACTACATTCGACAACAAAAAAATGTATGTAATTAGTATGAAAATCGGCCACGTCCGAAAGATAGCGAACACGAATGTTGTTATGGTTTTTTAAATTAAAGTGTAGTTAATGATCTGCTTCCTATAAGAGTCGAAAGCTCCAAAAATACTAAATCTAGTTACTCCAGAAATGCGCCACTTCTGTTGCACTTTTCGTGGCCGACATAAGGTCCCCATTTGTATGAAAATCGACCGCACACAGGGCAAACAGGACACGATAGAAGGTGCTGAGCAGTTAATAGTTACTAGACATAGATAATGATTACAGATGATATAACACATATAATTACCTCAAAGAAATGGGAGTCTGAAGGAGATAAGTCGGCGCAAAGTGACGTAAGGGCTGACGCATTGCTTATGCTGCGCACCAGGTGGGACTGCTCACTTGTTCTGAAAATTGGTACAAAATAAATTCTTTTTATTAATTTACAGTCGTATTTATTCTTCTGCAAGAAATTCCTTTCTTCTGTGTCCAAGTATTTCGCAGTTATCATAGTCGCGAGCGGAAAAAATATTGTCCATCTAATCTGTCTTTAGATTCTTCACAGAACGAACATACATAAAGACATATACGTCATTGATACATTCATGGTAGTTCTACAGTAGTTCTTCAATCTTATACAGTTGTTGAGCTTAATAGAGGAGCACTTCGCGCCTATCTGGAACGATCGCACGCAACAAGCAACGGCTAAACGCAGCACAAACTGGATTCTTGGAAGAGGATCTTAAGCTCCTTCATGCATTGGAAAGCATGTTAGTTAAGCCTAGATGTTTTGCCATCTAAACAATCTAGGCAATTGTATCCAACTGAAAAAAATCTTGATCAGATCTGTACCAAAAATTGCAAACCCTTCAACAAATGTTCCCTTCCAAAAAACCACATTGTCATGGCAATCCATTGTGTTTGGACAAAAATAGACAAATATCTATTCATATTCAATAGTAACATTGGAAATAGCAAATGATGGATAAAGACTGGCAAGGTGCCAAAGAAATAGTAGTTGAAAAGAGTCAAATGGACAAATGAAGGAAACCCTAGTACCAAAATATTGCAAATAAGAAACAAAAATACGATAAAGAGTCTTATGTATTGTATTGTATCTCCGACCCTAATCTACCTGACCCTGGCTTCGATCTTTCGCGAAAATACTCGACTTAAATAAACAGGTGTCGTAGGTTCAATTCCCACGGCAAGCATACTTTGTTTAGTTTTTTCCAGTTTGGTTAGGGCATTGCAGGCTTGAATCACTTGATTGTCTGATAATGAAGATGATTCCGTGCTTGGTCCCGTTGGAACCACGAGCCGAGAGACGGTTCCGAACAACTCTGATATCAGGATGTACATGGTCGATTGAAAATTTGGACAGTCTTCTTTGTCCTTGTTATATGCAAAGCATGCTGCACCTCACAGATCAATGCACACTGTATTCCATAGATGAGATCTGACTCTGAAGATCCATAAAGCCGATCATGAGGTTGTCAAATAGATTGAAAGCCTCCATTTCTCTATTTGTATATGCTGCAATATTCCGTTCGCTAATACTCGAGTTAAGAGTAAATTCTTCTTCTTTAGTTGGTTAGTGGTCAAAGTATTTGTCTATAGAATTGGAAACACACACTTAATTTTATGCATTTGATACAGAGGTCATGTGATCAAACCCTGTGGGATATGAAACACTTTGTCTGCTAATAGGAAATCGCAGATTTTTAATCACATTATTGTTCATTGTAAACCACGCAATTCATAATTTCGTGAAAAGATGGTTAATACGTCACAGCTCCCAATTGATGGTAGGTTAGGTAGTTCAAAAGCCCTATTTTTGAAATAAATGACCCGTATGTCGAATGAAAATCGTTCGACTCACCGATTATGAGGAATGAATATCATTCGATATCGAACGAAAAACAAACAAACGTATGTCACACTTTTTTATAAAAATAGCAGGTTCGAGATGAATCCACAAAATCATTTTAGCAGATACCTATGAAAGTTACTATGAACAGATTAAAGTATTCTTTTTCAAAAGTAATCGATACACGTAAATGGCAATGTTTATGTAAATTAGAATAACGTACGACCTTGAAAAACTTAATTTTTAAACATATTTCATGTAGTAACCATATTAACTAGAAAAACAATCTTGGACGAAGAAGAAGTATTATGATCACATTTCGTGTAGGTTACTTTGTCAATCGATCATATGCACCCTGGCGTCAGAGTTGTTCGGAATCGCCTCTCGGCCTTTGAAGTGGTTCCTTTAACGACCACCTAATCGCAACCGGGACCAACAGCTTAATTTGCCTTCCGAAGCACGGAATCATCTTTATTATCAAACAATCAGGTGATTCAAGCCTGCAATGTCCTAACCAAATTGAAAACAACTGAACAAAGTGTGCATCCCGTGGGAATCGAACCCAAGGCAAATGCTGAACATTTGGCTACTGGGTCAATTAATCTATATTACTGTGCTAAGTCACATTGTCTCCGCCATAAATATCCAAAGAACCAGGGTATAATCGTGGAATGAAAACGCTGACACCAGGGTCTAGGTTGATTGACCACGTTACCCTCTCGGTAAGAATGAATTAATTAATAACTTACAAATTGCTATTACAGTTCCCTGGCAACGATATGGCTGGGCTGGTCCAAGGGAGTTCGGAGCTCTGCTGTTGGAAGCCTATGTTCTTTGTAACGGCTCCGTTAGTCAGAGACCCGGTAGAGCCCTTGGGGCTTGGCGCCCCGGGGGACGGCTCCCGCATTTGGGTGAAGAGGTCCGTCACCTGTTAAATAAAAGAAGCTTTTTGAATAAAGGTACTTCTTATTTTTAATTGCATTGGAGCTCGTCATTTGGTCTGTCTCGATAGTCCTGTGAAAGCTGTTGCTCCATTCATATTCATACCACAAAAAATGTCTTAAATTAAATAAAGATAAGATTCGTAGCGAATGCGCGTATCGTGCAACGACGAGAGGCGACCCGTATTGAATTGGCCATACATAAAAAAAAATCTCCAGGTCTTTCTCTGTCCACGCGGTTCGACTATGGAAAGCATTTCCCTTGGACACCAGGAATGCTCAGTCTCTTGCACAATTTAAACGTCTTGTGAAGTCTCATTTCCTCTCCTCTCTTTCCTAATCTGTTGTATACTTGTAAAATATTTACTTATAAATGTATTTTTATTTATATAATTATATATTTTGTTAAATTTGATTGTATGTGGTGCTAACGTCGACTTGTATGTACATGTTATATGTTTATACTGCGCCATCGCCTTGTTCAACGTTTTTTCCATCCACTCTAAAGTTTGACTGGAAGAGATCGCTCTAGCGATAAGTCCGCCTTTGTACCTCAATTTTATGCACATAAATTGTTTTGTGAAATTTGTATTTTGGTGCAATAGAGTACTTGTATTGTATTATATTGGTCGCCATTTAGTGGAATATTCTATCTTGAGCTCCTCTGTGCTTCGGAAGCCTCTTTTTCTGTGCCCATTTGTTCCAAGTTCAGCCGTTGGTCCCGGTTGTTATGTATCAGACAATCGGGTAGTTCAAGCCTGCCATGTCCTAACCAAACTGGAAACAACTAAACAAAGTAAGGTTCCGTGGGAATCGAACCCAAGACCCCAATGCCTTATCCACTGGACCACCGAAAGGAGGCAGTAACCCGGTTAAAAAAATCTAGCTAGCCTACGAAATTGCAAGGCAGAAAGGCAGTAAAATTATACTGTGTGCGTAAAAGTAAGCCTTGACAGTAACCTATAGTTCCCCCGAGGTTAATGAGCCACTTATTAAAACTGTTTGTTATATCAGTCGCTAAAGTGCTGTAATATTCTATCGCTCTTGCAGTTCCTACTTGTTGAGTTAGAAAAATATAAAGATAATCCATTATAGACATGTTGAATAATAGAATAGAATTTCCCTGTAAGTTTTCGTCAGTCGCTCAAATTATAATACCAGTATCGCCAGATCTAGGTCCATGATTAACAGCACACCCTAACTGCCTCAGTGGTCCAGTGGTTATGGCGTTCGCCTTCGACCCGGGGGTGGTGGGTTCGATTCCGAAGGGAAGCATACTTTGTTTAGTTGTTTACAGTTTGGCTAGGACTTTGCAAGCTTGAATCACCTGATTGTCTGATAATTAAGATGATTCCGTGCTTCGGAAGGCACGTTAAGCCGTTGGTCTCGGCTGCCATTCAGTAGTCGTTAAAGGAACCACGTCAGAGGCCGAGAGGCGATTCTGAACAACTCTGACACCAGGTTGTACAGTATATGGTCGATAGACAAATTACGATGATGGGCACACCCTCGGACACACGCTTGGACAAAGAAGATATACCAAGGAAAAAAGAGTTGACTAACCCCTCTAAAACCAGGGTTTAAATGATCGATTGCCTGCCATATAACTACATGGATTTTACCCAAGTTAAACTGACCTCAAAAATACCATTATTGGCCAGCGGGTGGCTTGGTAGGAATTAATATTAAGTAGCGCCAAATTGTCCTAGATTTGGCTCGCCCATGATTTGTCAGCGTTCCCTTGTCTCTGAAGGTAGTATCAAAGGATCCCTTTCCTAAGAAAAAAAAAATATTTCCCCTCGCTATATGACTATATAAAAAAAAATCTTTTTATTTACCCTTAAACTACCACAAGTTGAATTTAAAAAGTTATAAATCTAAATTTTTAAAGTTCTCATTATTTTGATAGATGGCGTAACAATGAATTTGAATGAGAGTGCCAGGAGTAACCAGGAAAATTGGCGCATTTCGCTTTTTTTTATACAACTAAGTAGGCAAACAGGCGTACGGCCCACCTGATGGTAAGTGGTTAGCGTAGCCTATGAACGCCTGCAACACCGGAGATGTCACGAGCGCGTTGCCGACCCTGATTTCAATGTGTAATTTGAATAGGTGTACAGCATATATATTCTATCATCTATGATAGTAAATCACTGGGAAACTAATGTAAGGAACAACTCTGAAACAACTCACAAGTATAATAAATTAATTGTTGTTGATTTTTCTGAACCACGACTTAAAGTCACGATTCCTTCAATTACAATATGATGCATCCATACAACTGTTGATTCAACACGTGCTTGGTTCGGCGCGAGTGTACCTAATTGTAGTCAATATATCGCATGTGACCATAGTACACATTTCATAGTTACAGAAACTTAAATCTTCTTCACATAAATATTGTTTCAAGAGCCGAGTGAAAGAATATTATTTGTTGCTATCATGAATGAATGAATGAACACTTTATTGCACCATTTACATACATTTAAGAAAAGATACATCATTGAAACCAATTAACATTAAGAGAAATGAGTACAAAGGCGGACTTATCGCTAATGCAATCTCTTCCAGCCAACCTTATGGTAGAAAGGAGCAGACAATAAAAAAAAAAAAACTTGAACGAGCGGTGCAGAAAGCAAGATTTTATCTACAACAAAACAGATAATAAACTTACATAAATATTTTGTATATATAAACCTAAATAAAATACTTAAATAAATAAAATACATAAAACGAGAAGGACAGTAGTGACATAAAAAAAAAGAGACAAGCTTATTGAACCTTAGAAAGGTAGTGAGACTTAACTAAATCTTTGAAGGAGGCGATGGTTTGTGCTTTACGAATATCTACCGGGAGTGCATTCCAGAGACGAATAGCCTTAACCGTGAAGGACTTTGCATAAAAACGAGAAGCGTGTTCAGGGTTTGCTAGATGAAGAGAATAAGCGCTACGCACGTTGCGATTATTGATCTCACTAAGGAATTTAAAACATTCTTTTAGATACATAGGTGTAAAAGGATTAAATAGAATTGAGTATAGAAGGGAAAGGATATGTAAATCACGACGTAGTCTAATAGGTAGCCACTTGAGTTTCATGCGAAAAGCGGAGATGTGATCATATTTACGTAAGCCAAATATGAACCTTATACAAAAGTTTTGAAGACGCTCAAGTTTATTCAGCTGCTCCTGAGTGAGATCAGGATAGCACGAGTCAGCATAGTCTAGGATAGGATGGAGTAATGATTGTGCCAGCGTGATTTTAGTGTCAATTGGCAAAAAAATTCTTATTCTCCTAATAGAGCCAGCAGCAGCAAATATCTTTCTGCTAACCTCGGCTATCTGTGGAGCCCAAGACATGTTACGATCAAACATAATTCCCAAATTCTTGACTTTTTCGCTAAAAGGTATTTTAGTATTGTCAAAAAGGATTGGAGGAAGAGATTGCCAATCAATTCGGGAGATGAGATGAGAACTACCTAAGACAATACATTGTGTTTTAATAGGGTTAACAATAAGCCCATGGGAGCAACTCCATTCCGCTATCCGAGACAAGTCATTATTTATGGTAGAAATAGCACCAGGAAGATTGTTCAAGGACGTATGACAGTAAACCTGAAGGTCATCCGCATAAAGATGATAGGAAGAGTGAATTTGCAAAGTGATGGAGTTAATGAATAGAGAGAAAAGTAGAGGGGAAATCATCATAAGTAAATACTTGTATGTATGTTTATTTTTTAAGCAGACAGGCCTGCCTTTAATAATGAAGTCTCCTCTTATACGGGTCTACTGTAAGAGATTTCATTCGAAATACGTATTTTAATTCGAAGTAGCACCTTTGTACTAATTTATGTTCATTACTTTTTATCATGTTGTTATTTTGTGTACATTAATAAAATAAACATCAAGCTAATCAAATGATTATTCAAGACAACATGAAAAATATCTTCACCCTGACAATTAATATTCTGTGACTCAAGTCACTATAATTTTATCATCATTATATCAGCCGCAGTCGGTCCACTGCTGATGACAGTTCAAAAAGAAAATACCTATTTAATTTTAGTACCTGACCTCGCTTATTTTTGGCAAAATAAGAAACTGAATTTTAAAACCACTATTTTTTATATAGCCAAATTTTATCACAAGTTCATTATGAGCTGAATTTAATGAAGTTATAAATAAAGAATATTAACTTTTTTAAAAGTTGTGTTCTTAATTTATAACTTCTCAAGTTTTTAAGATGACTTTGTATGAGAAAGCCCAAGGCGCGTTTCAATGTATGACGGTTGAATATCTGTAAAGCAATATTCTGTGACACAAAACATGTGACGAGGCTGACAAACATTCCAATCCAATTGTTATCATACACATTAGTATGTTATGATCACGAGCGGTGTTTCAATTATGTTCATACATACATTTTTAATATGTTTGTTTCATGCTATTCAATTGACAGTCGCCTTATATCTAGGGCCGAATCTAACGCATTTAGGAAAAAAAGTTAAATTCCAGATCTAAAAAACAAAACAATGGCGACCGTATAAGGTTTTCACATGGTAGGTAGTAGGTACAACCTAGTATAGCATTATATCTATAAACTGTGGTACAAAATAAAATTTTCAAAAAAGCGCTCCGACGGATAAAAAATAAAATAAAAGATATCCTAGGATGAGGAGCTCGATAGCCGAATGCGGCGTGTCTATCTGTAGGGAATGTGCGTGTCAAGCAACGGCGAGACAGGACCCGTATTGGATTGGTCGCCATTCATTTTCTATCTCGAGCTCCTCCGTGGTTCGGAAGGTTCATAGGTTGGTCCGTGTCGTTATCGATAGATGGCAGTCGTTATTCTATGTCAGATGCCTTTAGGCAGCCTGAAAAATCTGACAGTGTTGGCCACTAACACACCTTGGGTCGTATTCCAGTTACCCTGTAAAAAGGGTTACGCAGGTCAGACGGCAGTCGTTCAATTATAATAACCATTGCCGCCAAATCAACTATGACTTACGGCATACTCTAAGCTCCAACAAGAAAATATACTCTACTAGCTTTTCCCGCAGCTCCGCCTGCGTCCTAAAGTAGCTGTTTGACCCCGGGTCTTCAACTATATTCATACCAAGTTTCATCAAAATCAGTTCAGCGGTTTGGCCGTAAAAGCGTAACAGACAGACAGATATACAGACATACTTTCGCATTTATAATATTAGTATGGATAATGATGTAGAGAAGTTAAATTCATGCGGAAACTGCAAACAAACACATGCACAAGACTAAACAGATGCTAATCTAGATCAAGGTGAAACAAGTGTACAGATACGATATGTTATTTTCTACATATACACCGTGAAATTTTAGTCGTTTTGGACCACAGAACAGATTAAAGAGGTTTAATCTGTTCTGTGTTTTGGACCCATCGTCCCGTGACTCCATTTATGCAACTGAACAACTTTCCCCAAGATACATGGGTCGAAATATGGAGTAAATTTTTGGACCTCCCATACAAAATGTCTCATCACGTGACCTAACGTACTATGGGAAGTCTAAATTGGTTTTTCATGTTTCGAGCTATGTTCCTTAGGGAAATTTGTTCGGTTGCATGAATGGAGTCACTGTACGATGGGTGCAAAACGACTAAAATTTCACGGTGTAGATTCGTACGCATGAGAAAAGGGTTTTTGGGTGCAGAGTACAACCGTACATGTACAACAGTAGATGGTCAGAAAGTATTTGTTTCTCTGTAGACACCAAAATCAAACCACGAGGGCTATTTTTTTATTTTATTAAAATAATACAAACAAACATGTCATTCATATCAGCGTATCTATAGGTATATATAAAAATCAATTGCTGTTCGTTAGTCTCGCTAAAACTCGAGAATGGCTGGACCGATTTGGCTATTTTTGGTTTTGAATTATTTGTGGAAGTCCAGGGAAGGTTTAAAAGGTGAATATATAGCGGTACGAAGTTTGCCGGGTCAGCTAGTCTACTATAAACTTAAATTAAGTTTTTCCCGGCACTGACTCATCCTATTCTTTGTGGGTTCTTGCATGTCAGTGATGACAAAACATGTGATACTTACATTGGTACCTTTTATATCTAAAATCTTATTTGTGTCTATTTAGCATGCTTATTGCAAATAAAGTTTCATTCATTCATTCATTCATTCAACACCTTTAAAAGTCTGAACAATTTTACGCTAAGACTGACTGATTTTTATAATAGTTTTTTCTTATGATTATCTACTTGTATTTGACAACTTTCTTGTTGTGCCAGTAGAATATAAAGTTTAGTAAGTATTACAATCGATGAGTCAAACGATTCTCATTCGACTCACGGGTTTTACATACTCAAAAATAGCCCTCTCGGTCGTGTTTTAGTCTTGGTCTTTCCGTTAACGCGATTGCCCTCTTGATAAACTTCAGAATTCAACTAGTGCGTGTCGATGCCGGAAATTTCCCTGGAAAAAAAACATTCATACATACCATCACGCCTTTTTCCCGTAGGGCTAGGTAGAGACTACGGATTTCCATATGCTACGATCCTTACAGACTTCCCTCGCTTCTTCTACGCTCATCACTCTCGTCATACACGCTCGTCGATTACGGCTTTTCCAATTTTCCGTAAATTTACAAAAGTTTATAGAAATAGGGAGACTATTTCTATAAACTTCTGTAAATTTACGGAAAATTGGAAAACTTCTAGCCTAACTTCACAAAATATAACTTTAACTTTAGCGCGAAACTTAACTAATTAGATTTAGCCTTAACAAAATCTATTGTAATGTACCTAAATCGAATCACAAACGTTTTAATAAAGTGAATATATTGTCATCTTAAGTCCAACTATAGCAGTCTTGACCTTGATTGTTTTTATCAAAAATGTCCAAATTTTATCTTTTAAATGGCAATATTCAAAGATATACTTATTAGCGAAAAACATTCATAATTCTGTGATCGGTCTATAATAATTGAAATATTATTATTTTCAGGTTATAGAAATTGTTTTTGTTAAATGCATGCGCTAGAGATAAAATTATTAAAGATTAATGGAAAAAAATATTTAGGGTAAAAAGATTTAGAGAAAAAAATTTTAGGGGGAAAAAATTAAGAAGTTTTTTAATTAGAGCTTGCAAAAATGGTTAGTACATCACTCTTTGCAGGCTCTTACCATGTGTTTCAAATTGATTGCAGATGTGTCCGAGTGGGAGCCGAAAAATGGTCGATTTTGACTCATTTTATCTGTTGGAAAGAAGATACTTACTTTATATCACATTTACTGTTCCATTTAATTAAACAAAATAAATTTTAAACTAAATAAATATTAATATTTTTTTTCCTTGCTTTCCATGAGCAGTAGACCTCTCGAACAGAAATTATTTAAATTCATAAATAACATTAAAATAAACTTCACCCCTTTTCCCCTTTTCAATTTCTGATCTTACAGAAACCTGTACGGAATCCGACATTTATTAATGTTTTTTACCGAATATAATAAAAATCTTGTCATAAACAACTCTAAGAAAAACGTCCCCCTTTTCCCTTCCCCCAATCAAAAAAATACCTTGGAAACAAATCGAGGAACACATGTATCAAGTAGGGATCCGTTTAGAAATAACGCTACAGCATACTTTTCCCCTTTTTGCTCTCATTTTTGACGTGACAACGTCTAATAACTCGATACTACGAGCTGCATGCACGAAAAAGATGACGTCATTGTCCCGTTACGCTCATTGTCGCGTTCCGCAAGCGAGAGCGCGGCACGAACGAGAGAGAGGCATGATCATGTGTATTATACTACTGTAATGTTTGACGTTGTCACGTCAAACTACCGTACACACAACTACACGTAAACCGACTTAACAGACAACCAATTTTTACTTGAAAAAAACTCTCGACAAAAAAAAAATCGAGAAAAATGTTTGTCAACTATATTATGAATCCGTTTAGAACTGCAACCTCTGTCCCGGAAAAACATATTCCGTGGCGCACACGAACATCCCAACAAAAACAAAATTTACTAACAGTGCTATTTTTGAAATCTATGACTCAATCAAAATCGGCGAGTAGAATGACTTTCGTTTGATTTTTATTCGCTTTATTCGCTGAGTCGAACGGTTATCATTAAAATTTTAAATTCATTACAAAAATAACACTTCAGTTTAGAAATGGAGACTCGATATTCACTTGTTTTTTCTAGAAAACACGATTGGTCAAAGAAGAAATTTTCATTCGCACTTTATCTTGGTCACGTGGACGAAGCCGTAGGTAACAGGGGTATAGTTGATATCTAAAAAAGTTTGTATTTCGAATCGTATCTATATAATATTGCGACTGTAGTTGTGCTATTAGGAACACTTATCTATGATAGTACAACTAGATGTTGCATACCATACATGAGGAAAACGTGGAAATTTCCCAAAAAATCCACAGACTTAAGCCGGGTCTCCTGTTAACACCTACCTAGGTATCATCTAACATTATGTGGACGTGGCATGACTGTTTTGTCATACAAAATGCTATCCGCGGCGATCGGAAGGCATGTTTTGTTGAAGAATGGTTTCATCTATACTTAGGCAAATGTTGACATCTACCTTTATTTTTAATATTATAAAGCTGAAGAGTTTGTTTGTTTTAACGCGCTAATTTCAGGAATCACTGGTTCGATTTGTTTTCAGTATTAGATAGTCTATTTCTCGAGGAAGGCCATAGGCTAGAACGAAGTCGAGGTGGGATGCTAGTTAGATATATATTGTAAAAAAAGCTAAAATAATATGATAAAACAAAACATAGTAACTTACACATTGTAAGCACGTTTGATCAATTATTACTAACGTCAGTAACCACGTGAATGGGTACAGGTGACTCGTTTTGCATAATCATGTCTACGAAAACAATGTGAGTTTACTTCTTATGTTAAGCACATACATACATACATAAAATACTTTGTTGGGGAGATACATCTCGGGAGATAAATAGATATGGCATGGTAGAAGGAAAAGAACGGACCAAGTAACGGAAATATCTGGTGACTGTCGCTCCACAGCTATTCTCCGCTGTCATCCATACTAATATTATAAATGCGAAAATCTGTCTCTTTGTCTGTCTGTTACGCTTTCACGGCCAAACTGCTGAACGAATCTTGATGAAATTTGGTGTGAATATAGTTGAAGACCCGGGGTCAAACATAGGCTATTTTTTAACGCAGGCGGAGCTACGGGAAACCGCTAGTCATCTATAAACGCTACTTAATTTGTTATGAACTGTCAATTTAAAAACAAATAAACAGTAAACTTCAAATATGCACTAAACTAAAAAAAAAAATATTAAATTGAGTGAAAATAAATGATTAAATTGAAACTAAACATAATTTGAGGCAATGCGCCCTAAATGCTAGCCGCTTTCCCTCGCTGGATTGTTATTGTATTTTTTTTTATTTCTTTCAATATGGCTCATAATTTTGTATTTAGCCAGTAACAAGTTTTTGTAAAGTCTAAAGTCAGGCCGGTAGTTAAGTCAAGTCGAGTCAGAAGAGTCGGGTTAAGTAAAGTGGTAGAAAAACTGCACTTAGCGATTTCGAGGAGCTTTGGCAATAAGCAAGAAAATCACATAAATCGAACACTGTATCACTTCCCAACACTCACGCTTATTCTCGAACACTTTGCGAATAATAATCCACCATTATTAAAAGCAAACACTCAAAAAAACACAAACTTTCGAATATAAAATACAGCGCCGATACTGCTCTTTTCAGCTTCCCGCCAAAAGTTCCAGATTGCTTTAATTATTATACAGGCCAGCATTTATGTCAAGTATTGCCAATTTGAGCCTGCTCGATAATACAAATTTATTTATTTATCTATCTTCCTATCATAAGTCTATAATATAAACAAAACTAATCTCTATTTCCCTGGTCATCGCATCACACGGATGGAACAATTTCGCAAATCCCTTTTTTGTTGTGATTATTGTCAAAAGAAGGTTCTTAAGGAAGAAAAAATTATAGTTAAGACAGGACGTCTGTCAGGTCAGTTAGACAAACAAAATAATGTGTGAACCAGTTATCCTCAACATTCAAGTGACCAAGGCGTACGACGTAACATTACAGACCTTGTTTAAGCTGACATTGAGAGGACTTTAATTAATAGAAATTATTTAAGGCTACTTGCATTGCAATTCTTAGTAAACATAGTAACAGCCACACGCAGAGAGTTAATCATTATACTCTGACAGAGAAATTCCCTTCCTTACAAATTAATACATACATACATATCTTATACGTTGAGCGTGTATGATGAGTGATGAGCGTAGAGGAAGCGAGGGTAGTCTGTAAGAATCCGTAGTCTCTGCCTACCCCTACGGGAAACTAATTAATAATTATGAAACTTAATCACGCTGGTGATTTCGAATTTGAGATCCTAGGTGATTTGCCACTGGGCGATTTCCGGACACAAAATGTGGAATTTGATAACCTAGATGGTTGAAGTGGAATTAACCGAATTGAATTTTTGTTTTGAGATTTTTTTTCAAGAATTTGTAAGTTTGAAGTTGTAAGTTGGTTGCTAGTGACCGTGGGGTGCCTGGCCGATGCCGCAGCAAGTGGAAATCTGCGGGATACTCAACTCCTCAACAAAATACAGCAGATGTAGCGTGTTTCGGCTCATAGGAACGGTCACCATGTCTAAGTCAGTAGATAATGTCACTTGTTACAGTTCTGTATTTCTGTGTTCCGTACCTACAGGTTTTTTTAATGTTTAATTTATAGTATCATTGTCTTCTTCGTCTCCGTGACACGCAGCTCCTGATTGTATAGTATTATTCTTGAGCAAAATGCTGGCCTGTATTTTGCACAAAAAATTAGTATAGCAATACAGCGAGGGAATGCGGCCAGCATTTTGGGCACGTTGCCTCGAATTGTAGATAGTTTTTAGGTTAGTTTATGGTTTTAGATATATGTTTTTTTTTTATTGTACAATCATTATGATTTATTTAAGTACTTTGAAAATTTTCTTTAATAAAATTATAAGTGTAAAGTTATTGTAAGAGAACTGAAGTGAAAACATAGAATTTTACCATAATAATGAACTAGCTATCGCGTTCAGATCTTCTGCGAAATTTTGGCAAGTTTCCAAATTCTACTTTGGACTTTCGCACTATGGATCGGTCAAAGCCATTCTAAAACAAGGTTAGCAGATGCTACTGATTGGCTACGGTAACCGCTTACCATCATTTTGATCATTTGTTGCTTACAGTATAAATAATACTGTTAGGACTATTGTGGTTCAATGAAGTTTTAAAAAATAAATAAATTTCAAAAACTGCCATTATGGTCCAGTGGTCAAAGCGTTTGCCTCAGACCTGGAAGTCGTGGGTTCGATTCCCACGGGAAGCATACTTTGTTTAGTTGTTTCCAGTTTGGTTAGGACATTGCAGGCTTGAATCACCTGATTGTCTGATAATAAAGATGATTCCGTGCTTCGGAAGGCTCATTGAGCCGTTGGTCCCGGCTGTCCTGTACATGGTCGATTGACCATATTACCTACACGATATAGATGAATGAATTTAAAAAAAAAAATCTTTAATATGAATACTATAAACAATATGAACGAATGATCTTCCGTACAAGTCTGGAATATTTTAAATTAACTGAAAACAACTTAATAAAGTCTTTGATGATACAACAATACAATACAAATACTTACTCTTTATTGCATCAAAATACAAATTCCACAAAACCATTTATGTACATAAAAATTGAGGTACAAAGGCGGACTTATCGCTAGAGCGATCGCTTCCAGTTAAACCTTAACTTAATCATACAACAACAACAACTTAATCATCATCATTATCAATCCTAGCCTTTTCCCATTTCAATCGGGGTAAACTCTCCGTATCTTTTCGCGCCAATCTTCCTTATCAAGCACCATTTAAAAGTTCAATTAAAAAAATGGATAGAAAACTTCCCCCTTTTTGGAAGTCGGTTAATAATAAGTTCTTTGACGCACAATGTGTGTGTGATGCTGCTTTTATCTAAAGATAAATCTTAAACAAATATTTTCTACACAATTTTTATAAGTTGTTTTACGGCCATGGAAACAGTCATTTAGGGTTCTTCTTAATTTTTATATCTTCTTCAGTCTCAGTGTGATTTAGTTAAGTACAAAAGTCTAGTCGATAGTTAAATCTAGTCAAGTCTGAATAATCAAGCTAAGTGAAGTGGTAGAAAAACTACACTTAGCGATTTCTAGGTGCGAAATTCATATATCAAACACTAACACTTTCCAACACTCACACCCATATTCTCAAACGTTTGCTCAAACTCGACTCAACCTTACTCCAATTCATTGGTATGATTAGTCGACACTAGCTTCCTTGACTTACGGAGATTCCTCCTTGGAGGTGAGTATCGAACTGTCAAATATAAGGTATGTCGAGAGGAACCTTGAGGCAGCCTCGAAAGTGGTTATAAATCAGTTTTTGCCTAGTTAACTACTTAATTTGTTTATTTTTTACTCTATTCGTTTGTATTTTTTCAATTTTTGTGCTCGGATTGTTATTATAACCAGTGTCTGCTCATCGGAGTTTGCTCAAGCAACCAATTAAAAATGTCATTTTCAAGGAAAGTTCGAGGACTTCCAATGAGTTTGAGTGAAGGACGTCCTTAAGGTTATGTTTAAGAATACGGGGGTCTCACTTGTTCTCAAATAATTTGAAAATAATAGTCCACCATTATTATGCACAAACACTCAAAAATACACAAATTTTGAAAAATAAATACAGCGCCGATACTGCTTCTCTTAGCTTCCCAGCTTTCCGTCAAAAGTCTAATACGATGAAGTTGCACACATTTTTTTTTTACTTTTTCCTGATCATCTGAGAACGACAAATGATATAGATAAAAAATAATTATTTTTTTTTTTACTAAAACATGTAGAGCCGGCATTGAAACCGCACACAATTATACGTTCTTTCTCAATGAGAGCCGGCTAAGGTTTATTATCATACCGCCTTTACATTATGTAAAATACATTTATTTGTATATCCCAAGTAAACATAATAAATAAGTATAAATAATAAATACAAAAAAAAAACTAAATGTAATCTAAATTGGGTCCCCTGGGCAGAGTTCCCATCACGCAGGCAGCATTCCCGCGTTGAATAGCTATGGCTATTCGCTGAGCGACGGCCACCCGTTGCCTCTTTTTTAAAAAAATAATGTAAAATTGTAAATAAATAAAGTGATTTTTAATAATTAATAAGTTTTAACAGAAGATTGAAGTGGCGAAAACCTTGGAGATTTAGATAAACTAGTATGTCACTTGAAAGAATAAAGAATAAAGACTACACCTCACTTCATAAAGATGTTGCTTTCCCAAGCTAAAAAAAAAATACCTACGTTCCCGCCAAAATACACTAAGTATTTTTTTTTTCATTCGATAGTAGAGTTTGTAAGGATTACCATACGTCTTGTTTATATCGATGTATTTGCAGTTTTTTATTAATGGTTCCAAAAATAAATGTGAGGACATAGTCTAATGATGTTACTTGTACCAGTAGAACTATTTCTGAAAAGTTTGACTTAGCCAAAATCGGTGAGTCCAATGAACATCATTTGACAGATCATACTTTTTAAAAATAAGACTCTCAGTGACATTTCAAATACTAACAAAAGCGATAGTCCCAGTTATGTAGAAAACTTTTTATATATAAGATTGGCACGACTACGGAATTTTCCTTCCATTAGCTAGCTACAACGCTTTGCAAGATCAATACTATGCAAAATTAAATTAAATAGGAAAAAAAACAGTACCAGTACAGGTACTCAGAACGACTACTCACGTCAGTCTAAAAATCCTCAGGTAGATAAATCCAACAAAAAGTTGTTTTTCACACGCGCAGTTCACACTGTCTCAATCGAATAACAAATTCGACGACCATTGCGTCAATCGATTAAAAACTCATTATATGCACATCACTCACAATCGATTACGAAATTATAAAAAAAACTAGTTTGTCACTCTTCACTAAATTCCACGTTCAAACTCGATCAGATGTTTTCTGTTTACAAAACGTTCACGCGAATTGGCACTGGCACTCGCTAGCGTTCTATTTTCAAAACACTGAATGAAATTTCAATCAAATTCAAATATTATTTTTTAAAAGAGTTGAACATTGAAGGCGTTTAGAATGTGAAAGTATATAAGGTCCATCTCACATGCAAATAGTATTAATAGTGTTCCAGTCCAGAATTCCAAATTTGAAAAATTGGCGGTAAAAGCGACTGGCTGGTGTGAGAGAGGCGTCCATACTGAATTCATCTTTATGAGCTTGACTTGGCACTCTATTCGTTTCAATCTCAATTAGTTGTGTTTGGTGTTTTTGGACTTTAGCATCGATTTATATGCATGTGGTTATATTGATCGAGGAAAATTGAAATTAATTTTTGATGTAAATATTATCTAAATAAATGGCTTTTTCGAGGCCATAATTATCTTTCAGGTGTGATGCCAATGTTTACATTTTTTGTACACAATTTTTATGATGTTTAAGTTTAACATTGTTTTAAATGTTTTAGTTTCTAATAATAAAGTTGTTTTAGTAAAATTTTTAATTTCATAACATTAGATTGTTTAAAATGCCGTTTTTTGAATGAAACACTTTTTCGTTTTCGAAAGGAAATACACCAAAAACCTATTTCTTTTTCGAAATTATTTAAAAATATATGTTTATTATAAAAATAACTTAATGTTTTCATACAGGTAAAATGATTTAAGTATTATATCAAATAAGGAAAAATGTAGAGCCTATAATTTATTAAACGTAAGTCACAAAATGATAATAAAAACGCGCTAATAAAAAAACTAAAAATCAAATTAAAAAATAAACCTGATCGAATCACAGTTCATAACAGGAAATTATTACTAATATCACATAATTTTAAATTAATTTATTATCTACCGTACAAATATTCTGAGGGCTAAAGTGAATTCATACATTTGTTTGTTTGTTATATAAAGCGTTATTTACTGAACCAATCGTCATGAAAATTAGTACACTTCATATTTAAAAGATCTGAGAACATAATATACCTCTTATCTCAAAAAAAAGGTTATTACCATATGTGCGCGTGCGAAACCGAAAATCGAGTGCTGACATATTTTTAGTCACGAAAGAATAATATTCTATCACGGAAATTACATTGACAACTTTACAAATTATTATATTATGACCTGAACAAACCAAAATTATTTTTAACACCTAAAACATCAAACACACTTTTCTCTGCCAATCACATGTCACACGCACGAAAAAAAAACCGAGTTTTTTCATATTGTTTACATAAACGACTTTTTAAAGCGGTTCTCCATATAAAACTAATTGAATCACGCTGATATTGTAGCGAACACTAAATTTAAAACTGACCAAGGTTCCCTATACAATGTCATATGTTTTCCGTTAGGGCTGTCACTTGCAATATTTATAATGAGAGATGGGCCTTTTTAATTTTTTTTTTAATCACTCATAATGATTAGTTTTTAGATCATTCATTCTTTCTCCATGTACGCTGTGTGAGACTATGGAATAAGCTCCCTACCATGGTTTAACCAGACAACAACATGGGGTCTTTCAAAAAGGGCGTGAAAGGATTTTTCAAGGGTGCGGGCGTCCATGGGCTGCTGTGACCGCTTACTATCAGGTGGATCGTATGCCTTTTCGCCTATTTAATTGAAAAAAAAGATAGAGTGGGTTACGTTACGTGGTCAATTGACCCTCTCCACCCTGATATCAGAGAAACAACAACGATTAGAAACTATCTTTTGACCTCTGACAATCCATACTAATAATAAAATTGCGAAAGTCTGTCTGTCTGTCACGCTTTTACGGCCAAACCGCTGAACGGATTTTGATGAAATTTGGTATGAATATAGCTGACGACCCGGGGACAAACATAGGCTACTTTTTAACGCAGGCGGAGCTGCGGGAAACCGCTAGTAAGTAAACAAATAAATAATAATGCTAAAAGCATTCTCTACCAGTCAACTATTGAGAAAAACAGGAAAAGGAGAGTACGACGCAAAAAAAAATACGAAAAATTAGTCTTTGGAGACAACGAATTTTATGATTGATTAATTATGATAAATTTACCAATAATGGTAGGTATTGTTCCTTTCCACCACATGCCAGCCAGGACCAACATGACAGAATCATCATTATTATCAGACAATCAAGTGATTCAAGCCTGCAATGTCCTGGCCAAACTTGAAACAAATAAACAAAGTTTGCTTCCGGTGGGAATCGTACCCTTTCATCATCATTTCAGCCGCAGTCAGTCCACTGTTGGACATAAGCCTCTCCTAATGATTTCCAAAATGACCGGTTGTAAGCGGCCTGCGTCCATCGTTTGCCTGCGACTTTTTTCCGGTTATCTGACCAATCTGGTCGGTGGATGTCCAACGCTGCGCTTGCCGGTACGTGGTCGCCATTCGAGAACCTATATGCCCCATCGGCCATCGGTTCTTCGCGCTATGTGCCCCACCCACTGCCTCTTCAAAGAGCCCAGGGTCTTAAGAAACTTGTTAACTACTGGACCATAGAGGTATAAAATACCTTGACTATTTCACAATAAATATGATAATGTACAGAACTTCCTGTTTAGTTTAAGTATTACTTAGTTGAAGCTATTGTAATCATTAATAAATGATACTATGTAATAAATTGATTAATTATTTATTAAATTAGGGCTGTCAGATTACTGTAATATACGAGTATCTGAAGAATTTGTTTGTTTGACGTCTTTAATAGCCGCACTCGGAGACGTTAAGGACCACTAAAGCTAATTCTTCAAACTCTACCAAAAAATTCTCTTTCAAAGATATTTTTAAAATCTGTACTAAAAGTTGCGTAGATCTATACTAAGTTTAAAAATTCTCCCACTAACCGAGAATTGTTTATATAAGTTTGAATAATTTGCGTAAACAGTCATTAACGACTCTGAGTCAGCCGGTAAGTGATGATTATGATGTATTTATACATGGCGGGCTAAATGCTTAAAGCACTCTTTACCAGTTAATTATATGGAGAAACAAAAAATTACAGAATTTTCAAAACAGAAAATGGATTAATCCCCAACCAGCCACACTCTACGCATCTGCTTATATGTACAATCAGAGAGGTAGGACATTTTGTAAGGAGTAGTCCGTCTAGGGAAGTACCTCCACCCTACAGAAGACCGCAGCCAAATAACACTGTGATGCAGTGTTGTGTTCCTGCTGGTGAGTAGGGTCGCCAGGCTCGAGAGGGGTCCTTATGCTGACAGCGGACAGGTCGGCAACGCGCTCGTTACATCTCCGGTGTTTCAGGCGTTCATAGGCTACGGTAACCACTTACTATCAGGTCGGCCTTTGGAAAAATATTATAAGGACTCATTTCAAAATTAATGGTTTACGTATGATTTTTATATACATAAGAGTAGGGATGCCTGCCTTAAGACAGCGTAACTTGGGATACTAGTTCTGGGTAACACAAGCTAAGGCATTCCTTTGCCAGTACATATTTCTTACTGTATAATATAGCTTAGCTCCATTAATACTTAGTTTATTATAAGAAACTTGTTTTGGCACAAAAGAACATTTTAATATATTTATTTTTACTTAAATTAGAAAAATGGCAAAATCTGGAGCATAAACATAATCTATCTTGACTTATCTTGTCTTATTACGATGATGTGACACAATCAGTCATCGTTATAGCAATATTTGTGTTCCCTTTGGGGGTATTTTTGGCGTCACCTAGCATATTTTTATAGATACTAACTGGTCTCGCGCGCCGCTCGGGAGACCCATTATTAATCTAAAGATACCACCTTCTTCGTCCAAGCGTGCTTTCCTAGTTGCGTCCTCACATTACGCTTCGGAACCTAGGGTACGCTGTAAGTCATGGCCCTAGATTAGGCTGCACAGTTTACTAGGTACCGGAATGTACCAGGGCGCTTCACGCCACCGATAGGTTCTCAGTAGGCCCTTCAGGCATAATAGTGTCGGCCCTTATAGCATTGAGCGTTTGCTACCACTCGCGAGTTTGCATCGCTCGCTTGATCAAAGGCAAAGCCCATGGCCGAGGTTCGTCCCAACTGGGAGCCCCTTGTGCATTTGCCGAAAAGGCTGAGTGGTTAATAGCCCTCGCTTCAAACTGTCCCGCTGTAAATTTAAAAGCTCACAGGAGCTAAAATTGTAGGTCCGTTCAAAAAAAAAAAATTAGTCTGCGATTGGCATCTATCGATAACAACCGAGCCCAACGGCGTAACGTGCCTTCCAAAGCACGGTCCTCCGCCTCGAGATAGAAAATGATATTAAATGGCGACCAATCAAATACGGGTCGCTTGACATGCACAGAGCTACGGATACACGCCGAGCGTGACGCCAAAGGAAGAGGACGACAAGAGAAATTTGGGAAACTACCCATAAATTGGGGAAATAAAGCATGCTTGCATGTCTAGCGTATCACTGAGTCACCACCTATTGAGACGTCTGTCACGTACATTATAAACATGTAGCTTATGCTTAAGTCCTTTGCTGTACTTACGTGATAGCTTTCTCAATAAAGATCTATTCTATTCTAGTATGTAGTGTACAAAGAAGGCTGGATGCTTAACAGAACACTACATATTTGTGGTGTTTGGAGTAGAGCCTAGAATCCACTCACCTCACGAACCGTAGCTGCCCTGAAGAGGAAACAGTTCAGTAGACCTTCTTTCTCATTCAGGAGTATGTAGAACAACTCTTCAGGATGTCCTGGTACTTGGCTGGCCCTGGTAAAAAAATATATTCTGTTTTCATTTTGCCCCAGAGTATACATTTTTCGGATAGGTATTGTGTTTGATGCAGCTCTGTGATGCAGTGGTAAAGGCGTTCGCCTGAAGAGGGACTGTTTGCAGTTTGACACTGCAGGGTTGAATTACCTAATTGTCTGTTAATAAAGTTGATCCCGAGCTTGGCATCTTATATCGTTGGTCCCGACTGGCATCTGGTGCTCGCTTAGATGTACCTAAACTCGTATCATGGTTTAGTCTGATTTTGATTATCAGGTGGAATACAGTCACTATATTGTAAAAGCTATTATTGTCAAACTCGAGGGATTTAACATGGCTTTTTCAAAGGAACGAGAGAAGAGTGAAGGCACAATAGCGCACAAAATGACCATTGGGACAAAATCTTTTACATTGACGACTACCTAAAAGGATTCTATCAACTCATACACTAAGGTGTGGAACATTACTGTACCCTCATAAACGCAATAAAGTTAATTGATTGATTGATTGAACAACTTACCGAACAATATCTACCAGTCTGTGAACGATGACAGGCTCAAAATTTCCATTGTATGCCTTCAGGCAGCCATCTTCTACTGCTATGCTGAGCTGGAAAAACATAGTACCGTTAATATCGCCATATTTGTACATTGCTAGAGAAATAATTAATTCCCCTACCTGATGACACGGCGCTTCAAAACAAAAATATTTAAATTAATGATCTCGTTCCTTTGTAACGAATTAAGAAACTGAATTTTATAAATACCGTTTTACGTAAAAGTTTACAAAATAGATTTACAATTCAATATCAAATCTCGCCGTTCAATATATGGAACTACTAAAATGGATTGATAATACGATGAATATTGAATAACATTTAAGCTCTCTGCTCCCAAAGGTTGACTGTTAGATAATGCTTTTAGCATTAAGTCCGCCTATTGTGCTTTACAAATTGTAATTTGTACAATGAAGGTTTAATAAATAAATAACCTATCTTATTTAGGCAAGCGGAAAGTTGGCCGTCCTAGGCAGAACTCAAGACCATCGGGATGACCTGGTCGGAAGCGAAGCACGTGACCCAAAACCGATCGTAATAGTGAAACACTGTGGACGCCTTTTGCCCGACCTGGGGGTCTTAGGACACTTCTAGTAAGTCAAGTACCTTATTCCTGACACCAGTAGCTCGAATTTCCCTCAGCAGCCACGGCAACATGGAGGTGGAAAACCGGCGGTCCATAGCAGTATATCCAAGGTACAGAACTGATGTCAATCTGGTCTTCATTTTGGCTGCGAACAAGGAGTAACTGATTAAGTGAAGGCATGGAGGCAAAGCAAAGAGGAGACGGCGTATTGACTGGTGCTCCATCGGCGCAGTGACGTCGAAAAAGTGGGCGGGGCTCACGACATTTTTTGTTCGACTGTGAACGATGTGTGACGTGGAGCTCATAAGTTCCGTGGTTTTTTTTTTTTAGTTTTCTAATTTACGTTTCATTTCAGCTTAGAACATTTTGTAAAATATTTTAAACCATTTAGTTTAAAGTGTTAAATGTGAAAAATGTTTAAATTGATTACTGATCTCGCTTTTTTTACGTAAATTCTATCAAAAGTTAATTTAGTGGTCTTTTAAAAAAGTTATAAATCTAAATTTATAACTTTTCATGTTTTCGTTAGATAGCGTAACTATGACTTTGTATAAGACTAACCAGGAAGGCAATAGCGGTACAATATAATATAATAGATTATAACTACCTATAAAGCTTTCAGTTTGAAAAAATATATTTTTTTATAGAAGACCCATCTCTAAATCAGAAACGGCGACTATTTTGTCGTTTAAAAATAGTTCGACTCGCCTATTATGTCGTACGAGAATCATTCGACTCACCGACATAACATACTCGAAAATAGTAATTTCATCTTTCAAAAATCAAGTGAGAAAACATTATCTCTCTGCAATTGAAGCTGATCCTGCTCATCGTTAGACATTTTCTTCTCTTCTTTTATTTTTTATTATTGTATGTTGTATGTAGGTATATGATATGTATATATTCATTAAAGGTATAGTATGTATTATTTGATTGTAGGTTTATTTATTGACTGTTGTATAAGGATGATAGTGTTAGTATTTTATTACTGTACCGCCTTTGTTTGTTTTCACTTTTTATCCTATCTACCCTAAGGTTGGCTGGAAGAAATTGCAATAGCGATAAGTCCGCCTTTGTACTCAATATTCTAAATGTATTACTTTTAATTTTAATTTTGTGATTGGTACAATAAAGTGTATATCTATCTATCTATCAATAGTCCTACCTAACGATCGTTCTTTGCTTTTGGTTAATGCGTTATTTAGTTACCGCAATTCGGACACAGAAGTGTATGTGTGTCCCAACAGCGCGGTGAGTAGAGCCACAGATTACAGAATATATGCTATACATATATTCAATCGCCATACATTGAAACGCGCAAACTTTCCTGGTTACTCTCAATAGAAAGTCATTGTTACGCCATCTATCGAAAATATAAGAAGTTACAAATTAGGAACTTTTGAAATACAGCACTTAATCAACTTGTTATAGAATTATGCACGTAAAAAAAAATATTAAAGTCTGTTCTTTTTTTCGCCAAAAATAAGCGAGATCAGTAGTTAATTAAATATTTTTCGTTTTGAAGCGCCATCTTACATCAAATAGCGGAACTAATTCTTTTTATTAGGCAATGGGATCACATGCTGATCATCATCATGATCATCATTTCAGCCGCAGTCAGTCCACTACTGGACATAGGCCTCTCACAATGATTTCCAAAATGATCGGTTGGTAGCAGTCTGCATCCAGCGTGTGCCTGGCGACCTTTTTCAGGTCATCTGGTCGGTGGATGTCCAACGCTGCGTTTACCGGTACGCGATCGCCATTCGAGAACCTTCTGCCCCATGGACCATGCTAAAGCCGGTCAAGTGCGAGTCGAATGAGCCCATAAAGACACAATAATCATGAATGTTTCAAGTTTTCTGATACATTCCAGAAAATTTTCACGAAAAGAAAAGTTAAGTTTCACATAAAAAAACTTTAAACTTCGCAGGTTTGAGTTTTGAGTTCATCGAAAAAGGATTGATGTCAATTTATTTATAAAAGTACTTTTTACATGCGCTTAAATAATGTTATTTATACTTGAAGGTCATGGTCAATCTTTATAAGATTAATTTGCACCTTGATATAGTTTTTGCAAGTTGAAAGGTCGCCGAACCCATAAAAATACTACTAAATGCATTTCTTAAGATCACAAATTTTCGAATCAATCATTCATGAAAGCATAAGTAGTACTTAAACGTGTTAGAGCAGTAATATTTTTCTCTTTTTTTCCATAATTTCCCAGTTGTAACTTAAACTCCTCAGTTTACGTTTCAGAGCCTAGAGTACGCTTTTAATCATGGTCCTAGATCTGGCGGTACTGACTTTAATATCGGGGACTGCAGTTAGACCCTTTTTACTGGTCGGAAGTGTAGAAACACCTAAAGACAACTGATACAGTTTTACGACTGACATCTATCAATAATAGGACCAACGACTTAACGTGTCTTCCGAAGAAGGAGCTTGAGAGAGAAAATTCTTCAACCGGCGACCAATCCAACACAGGCCGCGTTTAGCCGTCGCTTGATATGCGGACACGCACGCCGCATTCGGCTATCGAGATTCTCGGTCATCATCATTTCGTGTAGGTATACATTGTCAATCGACCATATACACTGGTGTCAGAGTTGGGCTGTATCGCCTCTCGGCCTCTGCCGTGGTTCCTTTCTTATCAGACAATCTGGTAACCAAACTGGAAACAACTAAACAAAATATTCTTCCGGTGGGAATCGAACCCACGACTCCTTGGAAGGCGAACGCCTTAACCTCTAGACCACGGAGCCAGTTTCAATTTTAAAAGATCCTCAGTGTATATAAAGACAGGTTTAGATAGAATGTTAAAACATGATAATTAAAAAAACAAATCTCACGAATGGTCAGGTATATAAACAAATTTAAGGTCAAAAATATTGTAAGCTCTTAGCATAAGGTTATTCATAAATAATACGGTACTTATATGATATATTGTTTTGTATATATTTGTTTACAAAGTGTTTTCCGCTTATTGTACAAGGAAAACTTGTTTATAAAATATTCTAATCCTAATTATTACCCCACTAATATAATATCATACTAATATTATAAACTAGCTGTTTCCAGCAGCCCCACCTGCGGTATATAGCCTATGTTACAAAGGGTGAATGTAGCTTTCCAATGGTGAAAGAATTTTTGAAATCGGCACAGTAGTTTTTGAGTTTATTCATTACAAACATACACACAAAAATACAAATCTTTCCTCTTTATAATATTAGTGTAGATGTGAAAGTGTGTTTGTCTGTTTGTCCTTCCTTCACGCCCTAACTAAGCAACCAATCGACTTGATTTTCGGCATAGAGTTAGTTGAAAGGATGGAGAGTAACATAGGCTACTTTTGGTACTTTACTGAGGTTTACACGCGGGCGAAGTCGCGGGCACAGCTAGTAATATTATAAAGGCGAATGTTTGTGAGTATGTTTGTTTTGTTTTTTTTTGCACAAATGGCCAATTTTTATGAAATTTGATAGAAATGTAGTCGAAACCTTGGAAGAACACAAGTTAGTTACAAATATATCGCAGCGAAAGAAGAGGATTAACATAATGAAACAGGATGGCAGAAATAGATAACCCAAAATCAGATTGACAAAATAGACAGTAGGGTTATTCGTCCTGAAAGAGGGATAGTATCCCAAATCATCGCTAAGGCAAACACTCACGACGCCAAGCGTCATGCGATGTTCCACAATCAAAAGTCTACCCGGATCTCTCCCATGCTAACTTAATATGAGACATATCGTAATGAGTCAAGAGGCAGAGTTACACAAGGATCAGGATGTTATTTTTGAAAAGTGTGACTCACGCAAAATTGGCTAGTCGAATAATTTTTGTTTGATATCGAATAGTTTTCGTTCATTATCGAAGAATTTTTATTCGACATAATATGTGTCATACTTTCAAAAATAGTGCTCCAGAGCCATGTCTGACGATACAGTCCTTCTTTTTTTGATGGACTTACAGTTTTCACAAAAATAATTGCTGGTGTTAAATAACGTTATCTGTATTAATAATAAGACAACAGGAAAAAATATATACATATACTAGCTATTTCCTGCAGCTCCGCCTGGGTCAAAAAGTAGCCTATGTTTGACCCCAGGTCTTCAACTATATTCATGCCAAATATCATCAAAATCCGTTCAGCGGCTTGGCCGTGAAAGCAGAACAGACAGACAGACAGACAGAAAGACAGACAGACAGACTTTCGCATTTATAATATTAGTATGGATTTATAGATACTTATTTAAGTGCCCGTGCACTGTGAGTGATAACTTGACTAGTAATTTCTTAGGCATCTTAGGCAAAGGACTCGTAATTTAGGTGGATACAAAAAATTATATTAAAACGAAATAAGTAATTTATTTTTGTATGTAGGTCTGCTTTTTTTTTACTGAATACTAAAAAGAATGTTTTTTTTTCAAAGAACATAAACCCTTATTTTCAAATAGCGAAAGTAGATACCATTCTAACTTTATTAAACAAAAAAATATATCATTGTTCGCAAAAATAAACACAAATTTAAAAAATATAAAGGTATGCTCACCTACTTTTCTTAGCTCTAACAAAACAAGCAATCAATAATTCTAACAAGCTTTAGTTAATCCTTTTCCAAAATTCAACACTCTTTATACCACTTTAAGTTTATTATTCTGCACATATTCAGAAAAAATATTAAACAAAATTGCACGAAATGTTGTTTTTTCATAACAAAGGCACCGTGGTAAGGTAGGTTACATACTGATCGAAGTTTAGAACAGTCCGCTAATGTATGTTGTTTCATCTCTCTCTAATCCTTTCACAAAAAAAAGACAAAAAATTCGTGTTAGCTCAATACATTTTCATAACAATCATACTACGTTCTGCCTTAACAATGGGTAGGTATTTTATTAGTGTTAATAATAAAACAAAATATTTTTATAGTAATTTTTATTATTCATAAAACAATGTAAACAATTGAGTAGCGACATCTGTTAGTTTGTGCAGGAACTATAACGTATGACGCCTGAAATAGGTTCAAATTTCACACAACAGTTTTCATGTATTGTTAGTTTATGTAATATAGTAAAGATGTCGCTGTAAAGAATCTGCCGAAGATTTTTGTAGAGTTTGTCACTAGAGTAATGTTTTCCGATTTATAATTGAAGAAATGCGCCGGGAATATCTACGAGTTTACGAAAATACAAGATTTTACCTAAATAATGGCAATTTTTATTAAGCCTAACTCTACCAAACCCTTCTTCATACATAAAACAAAGTCGCATTGCTACACCATTTGACTGAAACGATCTTAAGTATTTTTTTTATTTGTGAGATACGCACACCTCCGTCACTAATACCAAAATAGGTAATCATTATGGTCGCTCGCCTAATTTTTCTTTTCGGCTTCTTTGACTCGAAAAAAACCGATAAATAAATTTTCCTTTAAAATGAGAGTTCATAGATCGCATCTTGGATTCACGCAGATAATGAAAATTTCTGAATCTGACTTCATCATTAGTAGCTTTGTAGGTACCTAGTACGTGTATATATAGGTATATATTTTAGATAATTTATTTTATGTATTAAATAAAACTTTATTGTTCCACAATTAGAAATACTTATAACAATAGGCATGACGAATAATTTTCGATTTTATGTTAAAATGTAAGACATCTCTTTATTAGGCACAGTGGTAAAAAAACGTTATATATTTATCCCTTAACCGCCTACCATACGTCTCACAGATCCTGTTGATATAATAATTGTAAATATTTTTGCGCCGGAGTGTTGTATCGACTCGTTGGATCCTGTACCTTTTCCCCGCTCCCAACGGTATTGCACCGGCTCGCCGAGGATAGACGTGCAAGCGTTTGCATTAGGTGAGTAAATAAAGACCAGCGTCGGTCTGAGATACCCCTGGTAGGAGATTACGTAATTTTTTTTTTAATAATGAATTTTTATTATTTTAGTTATAATGGCTCTTAGTGAAGCTAGCTGTAAGTGAGCGTTGGGTGGAACAAGATTTGTCAGACGATGAAAACATACCAAACGACGAATGCAGCGATGTGGATCCGGTCGAAATTAATCATGTGCTGGAAAAAAGTGACGATGCCAAAACAAAATAAGGCAGTCATCACTGTTTCGAACATACACCATTTTCCAATAGTCAATAATGCTCATAAGAAACCGGAGATGATATTATTTTACAATAACACCAAAATTGGAGTTGATCCACTAGACCAAAGGTGCGCGAATTATTCTAGTGTTCGTCGCACTCGTAGGTGGCCATTAGCAATATTCTACAGTTTACTTGATATTTCTGCCTCAAATTGTTATGTCGTCAACCTCTCTGTGCAGCCACATGGCCGAAAGATTGATAGCAGATTCAAGTTTATAAAGAAACTGGCTGAACAATTGACGAGACCACATAATGCCATGTCGTGACATATGTGGTACATGTGTCGTACAACGAATCCTTCAGATCAACGTGGCCCTTCCAGCTCCAGCAGCCGTTCCATGCAGCAGCATTGGTGAAGAGCGATTGACAGTCCGCAAAAACTGTTCCGCTTGCGATTACATATAAAAACGCAAAACACAATATGTGTGTTTCTAATGCAAAGTGCCAATTTGCCTCGAATGCTCGAAGAAGATGTGCCTTCACTACCCTGAAAAGCTTCAAGTTTAGGGCTTGCAATTTTGTTGAACTAATTATTATAATGAGTGTTATTCATTATTTTTAAGTGTCTTGTTGATTGAATTATATAAAAAACATAATAAAAATTTCCTATTACTTGAAATATTTTTTTTAGATAAAATTTTTTATATGTCTTAGTAAGTAAACCAAAAATTATTTATATGCCAATTATTCGGAGTTAATAAAAAGGTATTGTCGATTTTCATGTCCCTATTTTTAAAATAAATAGTATAATAATGTTCAAACAGAATTAAAATTTAAATTTATACCTACCCTCAATATTTACAGTAACCGATTTTTTTAAATTCTGGGGTCCCACAGACCTATGGTAGGTGGTTGTGCGACTGTAATATGTGGTAGGTAGTTAAGGGTTATATATGTTTATATGTGGTGTATATATATCGCCTTGTTCAACGTTTTTTCCATCCACCCTAAGGTTTGACTGGAAGAAATCGCTCTAGCGATAAGTCCGCCTTTGTACCTCAATTTTTATGTACGTAAATTGTTTTGTGAAATTTGTATTTTGGTGCAATAAAGAGTATTTATATTTGTATTGTATTTTCGCTTAGATATTCATATGTACGTATCAATGTTACATTATTTATGTTATTTATGTATTAAAATTTATAATATTATTAGGGCCTTACATATAAGTACATACTGTAGTCTTTGTAAATGTTAAATCATTTGTTACTGTATGTGGGTATTATAGATATTTTGTATTGTATTGTATTTCAATTGGAGTCGGCTCTACGTATGTAATGCATCATGAAATTTTATCCTGTATTAAATTGACTAACTTTTTGAAATATCTTTCTGTTTCGTACACTGGTTGACCAGTAGCACGAGGTCCAATTGTCTAATAAAAAGAATTAGTTCCGCTATTTGATGTAAGATGGCGCTTCAAAACGAAAGATATTTAATTAGGTACTGATCTTGCTTATTTTTGGAGAAAAAAAGAACTGACTTTTTAAAACACTATTTTTCACTTATTTAAATTCTATAACAAGTTGATTATGCGCTGTATTTCAAAGGTTTAATATCTTAATTGGTAACTTTTATATTTTCGATAGATGGCGTAACAATGACTTTGTATTGAGAGTAACCAGGAATAACCAGGAAATTTGACGCGTTCCAATGTATGGCGGTTGAAGGCTGTATAGCATATATTCTGTAATCTGTGCCAGTAGAGAGTGCTCCTAGCATTAAGTCCGCCAATTGTTAAGTATTTCTATATTTATACTTGAATAACAATCGGAACACGGCGTGAAAAGTACGAGAAAAAGGGTATGGCCGGCGGTTCTTGTCCAGTACCTTTACCAACCACGAGATTTTATTAACGCAGACGCTATCGACTGCGTTAAGGTTTACTAAGGAATTTCTTAGTTACCTTACTATCCGCCAGAGGCGCTGTACATGTTTGCCGTACAAATTTGTTACCGCAGTCGCTATCGTCTGCGTCAATAAAAGCTCATGGTTGACGTTCGCGAGATCCTCGCATACGTCACCCATGTAGAGGCGCCTTTATAATTTGGGATCTAATTAATTATTATAATAATAATATTAATATTTTAAACACCTGCCGTATGGTAAGGAAATTTCTCCAAATTGACGATAATGGTCAGTCAAATACAGATAACTAAAAAATGCCATTTACTTGGTTAACGCCCGTAAATGGTATTAAAAAACCCAGTGCAAGCTGAGACAGTAAAATGTATATAAAAATATTAATATAATAAATCTCTTTATTTCGGACAGTCATAAAATCCATATTAAATGTTAGTAACAATGGTCCTAAAAACTATGTTAGTAACTTATCTACTACTTACTTGTCTAAATGTATTTGGGTCCAGTGTTTAAGAATGGGCCCATCCACCCTGCCAGCGATAATTTTAAGAAGGCTGTTGGAGCTAGCGCCCACATTATATAATGTAGTATACCAGGAAAAGTCGGTAAGGGCCGGCCTCGGAGAACATACTGCGACCAAATCGCAGACATATTAAAAAAGGGAGATGTCAGGAGTACCCGTAATCGACGAGCGTGTATGACGAGAGTGATGAGCGTAGAGGAAGCGAGGGAAGTCTGTAAGGATCGTAGCAAATGGAAATCCGTAGTCTCTGCCTACCACGGAGGGAAAAAGGCGTGATGGTATGTATGTAATATAGTTAATTCACGTTAAATGCTAATGAATATTATGCAAGTAAAGTATCAATTCTTTCATACTTAACATAATATTATATGTGCGAAAGTCTGTCTGTCTGTAACGCTTTCACGGCCAAACCGCTAAATCGGTCCTAATAAAATTTGGTATGAACATAGTTGAAGACACGGGGTCGGCCCAGAAGTTAAGCAGTGAACACGTAACATACAGACAGACGTTCGCATGTGTTATTATTAAGTATGGATTTACACATTCTTTATCCTTTAACCAAATTAATCCCAAAAACATTTGAAATCAAACATAAGCCCTATGCTATTAGGTTATAGAGGTCAAAATTAAGTAATATCTATTTACTTTATATCATTATATATTCGTCCCTTTCGCACTCTAAGAGCCGAATTTCATAGGGCTTCCAGTGCTATGACGTCACAAATATCGATTATTTTATTTGTTGGCCACCACCCTTAGAAAAACACGTGTGTTTGGTACATTTTACTTAAAAAATAGTGAAAATGTCGTGATAATAATAGTTTTTAACTAAAAACAGTGCTTTTGTGCAAAAATAAGTGATTATTCTAATTTCTTTTTCGTGATTTTTAAGTGAAAATAGTTTCAGAATTGATCGCGTGGCGCGCTGGTTGCGCTGTGTGATTTTGGCGCCAAAATTTTGCAATAACAACACTAACTTAGAGAAAAATCATGGGTAATTTTCTTTAATAATCGTTTAAGATCTCATTTTATAATTTTGACGTAATTTTTTTTTAATAATCTAATTCAAGAAACTTAAAATTTAAGTTTAGTACGTCATACTGGATCACTTTCTCTGGGGAAGATATGTAGCTAAATATTAAAGGGTGAATGTCATACTGCTCTCGGACTTTTAAAATATCGGTTTTACTGTATTCAGCCTATACAAAATTAAGTATTTTTGTTCCAGTTTTCTACGAGAAGTATTTTTACAGCCATCCATACTACCAACCAATTATTAATTGAAGTTCTGTTAGTTATTTACATTAATTCTGCAAAATGCAAAAAAAAAAAAATATACTTAAGTAAAGATTAACACTAAATTTTTATTTAAATTTACACGAAATTTCTTAAAACCAATTAAATGTTTTCCAAAATTTATCATATTATTTTAATTAATATTTTAAAGTTAAAGTTAAGTAAGGATAAAGACGCGTTTTTTTTTAAAAAAAAAAACAATGAAATAATGTCAACAAGAGGTGCAATATCAAAAAGACTACATTCAGAACCAACTTTAAATTATTTATTTTAAACTTTATTACCATGAAATAGTAAAATGGGTGGACTATATACCTACTAAATAATTCTCTACCAGGACAAGAACATGCGAAAAAGGTCGTGGTCAAAGGCCGGTCAGGCTTCACAGACTGTGGCGAAACTCGGATTAACTCGCAACAAGGTGATGCTGTGTGTGTGGTGGGATTGGAAGGGCATTACGTGGGGCGCACTATAAGTTTCTGGAATGAATATGAAAAAATACTATTAAGGTACAAAATTAAATTATTGTTTTTCAAAATAATCTCCCTTGGCGTCTATGCACTTTTTCATTCGATGAAACCAGTTTTGAAAACTTTTGTGCCACTCCTCTGTGGTGACCTCTGAAACGTGTTTTTCATACTCCTCGACAGCCTCTTCTGGTGATGAAAATCGTTGACCGCGTAATTGGTTCTTAATTTTCGGGAACAGAAAAAAGTCACAAGGTGCCAGGTCGGGACTGTATGCAGGATGACTCATGAGTTCTACATTTTTCGCCTTTAAAAAGTCGTTTGTCTGTCTGGCCGTGTGAGAACTAGCATTGTCGTGGTGCAGGATGATACGGCGTTTACGGTTATTTTTACGGAGTTCGTCAATAACTTCCGGCAAACAAATGGTCGTGTACCAGTCACTATTCACTGTACGACGATTCTCTAAAGCAACAGTAGCCACGTGTCCAGTTTTATTAAAAAAAGAAGCAATCATCCGCTTAGATGCACTTTTCACGCGCGCCACTTTGGTTGGTTTCGGCTCATCTTGAAAGACCGATACGCTCGATTGCTGCTTTATTTTGGGATCGTAGCAATAAATCCATGTTTCGTCACCTGTTACTATGTCCCACACCAAATTTGACGCACCTTCGTTGAATCTGGTAAGCATGGCACTGCACCAAGTGACGTGGTCCGTTTTTTGAGCCTCGGTCAAGTTGTGTGGGATCCACCGCGAGCACAGCTTTTTCACACCCAAATGTTTGTGTAGGATTAATTGTATTTGACTCATGACTATTTCTAAGGATGGGCGAATTTCATGGTAGGTCACATGCCTGTCTGTTTCAATCATACGGCGCACAGCATTGATGTTTTTGTTGGTCACAGCGGTGGACGGCCGACCATCGCGAGATTCGTCACTGAGATTGATACGACCACGCTTGAATTCTGCAAACCAGCTATAAACAGTTGTCTTGCATGGTGCTTCATTGCCAAAAGCTGTTTCAAGCCGAGCGATGCTCTGTTGAGCTGTCAAATTACACTTAAAATCGTAGAAAATCATACTACGAAAATTTTCCCGAGTTAAATCCATGTTGATGCAGACACACAATTTTTTAAATGGCGCCACAAGGTAAAAACAAAAGACAGTCAGATGAAACAAACTGCATTCTACAGCCAAAGAGTTCTATTTTCAAATGTTGCAATAATTTTTTAAATATTGTTTATGTAAGTGGCCAGTTCCGGAAACTTACAGTGCGACCTATGTATTCATTACGAGCTGTAAACCTTTAGGAAAAACAAAAATCATATCAATTTCACATCAAATTATTACAATGGGATCTTAGACTATCCAAACAAATTGTTGCTTTCAAATATTTCGACCATAGATTAATAATTGGTCTCCGCTGCGCTACGACTAGATACCGTCGGCATACTACATAAATTCGCAACTAAAACCATGCCGAAATCGGCATGGTTGCGGCATACCCGCGTCAGTCATGCCGCGACCGATGAGTGAGTTGGATGTCTAGATAAATATAAAATTTAATGTAAAAGTAGACGCAAAATGTGCAGTTTGCGTAGTCAAACTGTGTAAGAATAATACTAAAACAAATAAGGAAGATACTGGTATTATATACCATCAATAAGTATTGTATTATTTCGAAATATGGACATAAATTACTCACGAAAATAATATAACCTTAAAATATGGCGCGAAGTACCGCTCGGTGCTCAATGTTGCCGTGTATTAAATAATCCCAAATTCCCCGAGGTTTAGATTTTTATTATTTAGATATTTTGTTTTTTAACTCCCGACTCCAAAAGAGGGATGTTGTAATTTTGACTTTTTCTAACAATTTTGTCTGTCTTTAACATCTTATTTCTTTAATGCTGATCTGGGAGAAAAGTAAATACGTGGAATGTACTACTGCTTCTCTTCCCACGCAGACCATATAAGCCGGCCGAGGGAGTGGGCGAAAATCGAAGAACCATACCTATCAGTAGGCGATGCGACTAGCAACCTATCACTATTTTGATTCCATTTCCACTTTACGCCCACCAACATTCTAAATATGGCCTTTAGGTAGTTGGTACCCCGTAGGGTATTGTTGCCGGATAATTGATTAATCGAATTTGGTTTTTTTTTTTTTAAATAATCTAGGATGTAGAAAGTATTGATATAATAAATTTAATCGATTTTTGACAATTAATCGATTATTAACTGCAATATCAAACTATACTGTGTAATAATAAATCAAAAGAAAGTTTTTTTGCAATTTTAGGATTCTATATTAGAACTATAAAATAAAGTAAACAAAACCTAACCATTTCCCCTACCTTATTTCCGAAACTATCGATTCCAGAATTTCGATTCATAAATTACAGGAAAACCTATGAGATAATACTAAATTTGTTTAGGAGGTCCAAATGGAGAAAAATAAAAAATAGTACAGAACCCTCTACATGCGAGCCGACTCACACATGGCCAGTTTTATTTTAATTTCATTTTAAAGGTTTTTCTGAGCTACTTTTTATAATACGTAACAAGACCGCAGCAATTAATAATTTTCCCATTGGTCGGGCACCAGTCAAGAGTAGCTGGCACATTGTTTACACACACTTTCCTATTAAGTGGCCGCATTCTGGAAACTGATTTTCTTCACAGCGCGGTATCTAGTCAAGCGCGCGAGACCAATTTTTAATCTATGTATTTCGACCTTGCAAAACTTTAAATCATTTTAATTGTACAATAGTGCCTTCGAGCAATTGTTGTGAAGATTAACAAATACATGGAAGCATATTACTTTTAGAAGAAATTCAATTTGATAACACAAGGTGAGTTAAAAATTTACAAAATTAGTTTTTTTTTCTTTTCAATTTGGCTCTTACTTTCGTATTTAGCCAGTAACAAGTAACAGTTTTTTAATAAAGTTGTTTAATTATACAAATATAAAGTCAAGTCAGTAGTTAAGTCAAGTCATAATCAAGTCGAGTCAGAAGAGTCGGGCTAAGTGAAGTGGTAGAAAAAAAGCACTTAGCGATTTCTAGGAGCTTTTGGCAACAAGCAAGGAAATCACATAAATCGAACACTGTATCACTTCCCAACACTCACGCTTGTTCTTGAACACACATCCACCATTATTATGCATAAACACTCAAAAAAACACAAATTTTGGAAAATAAAATACAGCGCCGATACTGCTTTTCACAGCTTCCCGCCAAAAACTCTACAAAAGTAGATTTAAATTGATATATAATTATTTTACATTACATTTTTTTTTTCATCGAACTCCGTGGCCTAGCCTATGGTTGACATTACGGCCTGCTACTAAAGTGATTCGATCCCTGGTCAGTTCAAAATGGAAAATTATCTTTTTCTGATTGACCTACTTTTATATTTTGGATGTTCATTTATCCATATTATTTGATATATACTGCGTATTATTTTATTAAACGTTTTATTTTATTTTTTATTTTGTAATTTGATTTTGTTTGTTTGTTTTTAATTTACTAGCTGTTTCCCGCAGCTCCGCCTGCGTCAAAAATTAGCCTAGTTTTGACCCCGGGTCTTCAACAATATATTTATACCAAATTTCATCAAAATCCGTTCAGCGGTTCGGCCGTGAAAGCGTAACAGACAGACAGACAGACAGACTTTTGCATTTATAATATTAAGTATGGATAAGTATGGATTTATTGTATAAAAAACAAATTCATTTAACATACATTTATTTTATTTCGTAATCTACCATTTTACTTAATTTTTACAATGCATTCATATAGCATCAAACTCTTTAGGAAAGTATTAATATTTTACAGACGAAAAAATGGACAGGACCAGCGACATCACATCCTCCACTATCTCCTTCATAGAGTCCAGCGCTGAAGACGTCCACCACGAGAAGAGATGCAAGAAGAGAGTGTGGAGGAACGGGTTCTTGAGGAAGAGTCGAAGCAGTGATGGATTGTCTGTCAATCTTGAGCGGTACGTTATTTACTTCATGTACACACTTAACAAGGCTCAATACCACAGAATTATTGATAGTACTCTAATACGAAGCAATCGGAGGAGCTCGTTAGTCGACCGCGTATCCGTAGCGAATGCGCTTGTCAAGCGACGACGTGACGCGACCACTATTGGATTGGTAGCCATTTTAGTGGCACTTTCAATCTTGAGCTCCTCCGTGCTTCTGAAGGCACGTTAAGCCGTTGGTTCCGGTTGTTATCGATGTATAGTGCCAGGTTATCTGAGTTCGTGGACTACTAGGGCAGGAATCCCTTTCGCGTGTCAGCTCGCACTTATAATTACATACTCATGACGTGTCCAAAAGATCTGAGTTAAGGAAGCGTTTTTATTGTGAGGTATCAAATACCGAGCCGGAAACAATACCCGAATCCAGATTATTCGTAGCTCTGAATAGCGAAATGGTTTATGACAGTTTTTTTAAGAATTCATGTTAATGAACCCTCCCGTATCTCAGAACTACCGGGGCTCTGAATTCTGGAAGGGTTTTCATAAGTCAGCAACTAAATTACTAGACTGACGACTAATATTGATCAGTAAAAAAATCCTGACTGTAAGAGATAAATAATGATAAAATTTGTTTGTGTTTTTTTTTATTTTACCATAACTTTTTCGCGTGGTCTCCCGCTAGATCTATGGAACCCAGAATGTTGCTAGTCGACCCCATCTGTCTATCGGCATCTTTCGCGTCCTACAAAAGATAGCGGGACGACGTGGACAAATTCGTCAGCGGATGACACTTGGCCGAGATGCGTAGAAGGCTAAAGGAGAGGCATTTGCTTAGCAGTGGGACACAAAGGCCTATAAAAAAAACTTTTTTGTACCGAATTATTTTTCTGTTTCTTCCAATGGTTGACTGGTAGAGAATGTTCTTAGCTTTAAGTCCGCCAATTGTTACTTATTAACTAAATAAACCTATTAAGTGGCCAAAATACTAAATAAGCGTCTAAATTACTAAGTACATTATATATCGACCGAACCAACTGAGAATAGGCTAGTTTCTCAAAAGACTAACATTAAAATTAGTCTGTCATTTAGGGAATCAAAATATATTAGTGACGTATTTTTTCTTTTGTCAATTGAGCGATAAATTATAAAGATATAACGCATCAAAGTTTAGGAGTGGTGGCTCGTGACGTCACGTATTGCGAAAAAGTGTAGCACACTGTGACGTCACACGAAACTTTAAAGCGCCATATCTTTACCATTCTTTGTTTAATTTTCAAAAGAAAAAATACGTCTCCAATATTTTTTGATTATCTAACTGACGGACTAAATATATTTTTTTTAGGAAACTAGCCTATTAAAAAAGATGCTTTCAATTAAATGATTCAAGCCTACAATGAATGAATGAATGAATGAAACTTTATTTGCAATAAACATGCCCTACCCAAACTGAAAACAGTTAAACAAAGCTTCCCGTGGGAATCAAACTCACGACGGTCTAAAGCAAACACCAACCACTGGACCACGAAGGCAGTTTATTACATTAAACTGACACTGACTAAATTCGTGTTACGAGTAGACAATTCATAGACAATGACTAATCATCAGCTATTATTTGTACAATAACAAGTTATTGTATTTCGTGCGCACTTGTACCAAGTAATTAGTATTCACTGAACTTCAAGCGTAAACGGTACAGTCAAGTGCAGAATTTGTAACTTTATTGTAATTTTATTTATATATTTTTTTTTAATGTAGCGCAAGCTAAAGATGTGACTTTAATTAATTATGATGAACTAAATTTGTTAAATACTGCGAGCAATTTTATATGAAAGAAATACAAAATTTATTAGATTTATAAAATTGGTTCTATACCTAATGACGTAATTGCTTGACACATATATACGAAGAGAAACTAAATACTTTTATCTCTAATTGAGAACCTCCTTTTTTGTGGACGTCGATCAAAAAGCTCCCTAGCGTGTATTCCTAGTTGCCTCGTCAGCTTACGCTTCGGAACCTAGGGTCCTAGGCTCCGAACTACCTGACTTACAAGTCATGGTCCTAGATTTGGCAGTACTGGTAATTACAATGGAGCGACTGCCGTCTGACCTCCGCAACCCTTTTTACAGGGAAACCAGACCAATAGGAACATGACCCGAGGTGTGTTAGTGGCCAACACATTGTTGGCGGAGCAATCACCACATAATCTTCTCCAAAGGGCCTCTAGGCATTAGATCAATAACCCCACGCAAGCCTCTCAAAGAACCAGGGTGACCCATGAAATCTGACCGAATTGATCTAGATTATCATGACATGTAAATCTGTTATGCTTATGTATAAGCGGGCCATAATCCTAGATTTTCCCTTAAAAATAACGAGATTTTCAGATGTCTAATGATCAGTTGGTACGCCACGCCATCCATATTCGTTTCGTACATCAATATGAAATTTTGAAAACTTTCATGAAAGTACAGTCGTCTATTCTAACTACTATTTCCACCGATGTAGGACTTTAATTGGTAACGGAATAAAACAGTAAGTCGCATTAAAAGTTTTTTTATGTAAAAATTGGGAATAATAATAATAATAAAAACTCTTTATTGCACCAAGAACTAAAATACAAATTACACAAAAAAATTAAATGTCTATGTACAAAGACGGCCTTTATCACAAAAGTAATTTCTTCCAGGCAACCTAATAATCAAAGGAAATGTATACAAAAATAACACAGGTAAGGTGCAGAGATACATACCCACACCTCACAGTTATGAGATGCAGAACATACAAAAAGTATGCATACTTATAGACATATATAGATACATACATACTTAGTATATATAAATAAACTAATGACGCAACATACACACAAACTGTCCGTTCATAATGTCAGGTAGTGGGACTTGACTTGATCCTTGTAGCTCTAAAAATATTTATAAGGAACATTACAATACAAAACCTTTTATTGCGTAAGAAAAAATTACAAGGCAAGTTACATACAGTTTTTAATAACATATAATAACAGAATGGAAGAAATCTATTGTTAGACAAAGCCAAAGCTCAGTCTAGCAGAATATACGTTACCAAACATTTGAAATTAGAACATAATTAATCAGCATCCAGATTTTAATTGTAGAATCAGTTGCCAAAAAGTCTGCGAAAGTCGCCAACCGATTTTGTGCGCGGATGTACTCTATTTTAGGCCAGTTCAAGGTTGCTTCGCTGTCTGGTTTATTCCGGTTCGGAAAAATGAATTCGAAATAAGAAGTTCAAAACAAGATGTTATGATTATTGCCAGCCATTAGCAATTTTTATGACCTTTAACTTTTTGTCAAGCACGTGTACAGGCGTGATTTTTTTTAAATCTCTATGATTGAAATTGAGCCATTTTAATCTGAAAAAATTTTTTTCTTTTAACATTGGGTTGTAATTTATCGAAGCATATGATACCTATTATTTAATTACTCATGGCTTTATTCAAATAATCATACTAATACAAACAAATTAACCTAAAATCTTTAAAAAAAACTAATTGGAAGTAAAAACTTAAAATTAAAAAAATAAATGCTATAAATTAAAATCTAAGCAATATCCGTGTGGCATGGTGCCAAGAACACTGGCTGCATTCCCGCGTTGAATTGCAATTGCAATTCTTTGCGCTAGGAATGAGCCAGCCCTCTTGTCATCTACGGCGTCAACAAGCTTAGGAGAAATTTCCTTAAAAAATTTCTTCAAGTTAGGACCCCATGGACCCAATGTTTCGACACCAAGCGGCACAAATATGTACTCACTATTCAGAGAAACATATTTGCGTCGCATTTATTTAATTTATTTTTGCTGAATTTAAATTAATAAAAAAGGATCCCTACTATTTAAATTAAATTTAGAGAATATAAATTTCATTCTCTATTATCCTAAAAGAGGGATAGAAATTACAATCCTAATACAAAACTGTATTGTTGCTAAACGCATGTATAATAACTATACAGTGTAACTTTTAGCATAAAATTCTTTGAAACGTTGGTTGGCAAGTGATAAATCGGCCAAACGATTTTCTACGAGAAAGCAGAAACTTACAATAATACTAGCTGTTTCCCGCAGCTCCGCCTGCGTCAAAAACGGCCAAACCGCTGAACGGATTTTGATGAAATTTGGTATGGATATAGTTGAAGACCCGGGGTCAAACATAGCTACTTTTTACGCAAGCGGAGCTGCGAGAAATAGCTAGTAATCTGTAATTTGTGTACTTAAGAACAAGATAAAACATAGTGAACATGCAACTGTTGTTCAGTTACAAGTCATATTATTAAACGCTACAATGCCTGCATGAGTCATCAAGCTAATTCTATTCATAGCAATAATTACAGTTTCCTCAGTAAACGGCGTGAACTCAAATTGATTTCCTACATAATTGTAACCAACTTGCTCGTAATAAAAAATTGTCTACGCAATTTCTTTGTAATTATATAAATAAAATTTACTTAGGTACTTATTACGCAAAGAAATATTTTTATGTATGTTATTCATACCAATTTGCAATCTCCATTTTTTTTTTAAATAAACATTTAAAATGTTGCCCCTTCAATGTTGATTTTTGAAAAAAATAAAATCCTTTGAACCCTGGTGTTGAACTATATCCATTCCAAATTTTATCGAAATCGGTTGAGCGGTTTAGAGAAACTACATGCGCTGGCAGATTGAACTTCTACGACATCTCATCGACTCTACTAAAAATTCTTGCAAATGCAGGTTGCATCTAAATTAAGAATTATGTAAATCCTAAGCTACTATCCGCCAAAACCTAAATTCAAAAATGTATGGTAGAGTCATATATCGTATTTGAGACCATAAACCAAACGGAGCTCGATATGATGTAAAACGTGTGACGTTTGAGAATTAATGTACTTTTAATTATTTCTTTTTTCCATAGAAAATTTAAACAAATCCATGTAACGCATTCGACACTGTTTTCATTACTGAAATACTTCTTAACTGGTTATAATTGTTTGTCCTGGCATTAAACTTCTGTTATTTTTGCTTCATTATTTAAAAAAACAAATTTTTAATGAAAAAATAATATTAAAATTCAATGAAAATAGCAGAATTACTAGTTGGTGTACCACAGGGTAGTTTCATTGCAATCGTTTTTTTTTTTTTATTTATCAAAACTTTTTATTCCACAAGTTGTGCATGTATATTTAATTAGCGGACTTACTGCGAAGGCTCTACAAGTCAACCAATATGAAAACAGACGATTTGTGCAGCGGATAAAGTTATTTAGGAATTAGAGGATTACAAAAGCAGAGAGGCGGTTTTGTCACAGAGCAAACAGAGTAGATTAATCTCTCAGACACCATGGTGTGAAGAATCTATTGACCTACTAGTTAACTCCTAGGAAAATAAAACCCTAATTTTTTAATACATTAAGATTTTTATAGTAATATAAGCGCGAGGTCTATATTCGTAGCGAACAACTAGGCAGGTAATTTATAAATAAACAGAAGTTATTAATGTAAAAAAACAAATATTATTTGAACTATTAAACTATTTGTTAGTCTCACTCATTATCTAACATGTCAATAATGATTTCTTGCAATCGTAGCTGTAACTAATGAATTAACATGCCAAAGCCATGTCATAAAACTTGGATTTTTATTGATTTATATTTTTTTTTCATATGTATTAATATCACAGACCAATGTTAACTTAGTCTGCCTGCGACCATGAACCCTGTAAAGTGTTTGAAATTTTAAGTGTTTGTCAACGCGACAAAAACCGTATTTTAATAGGTATTTTAATTTAATGTGTAACAATCGCGGAAACATAAGAAATCATTAGGTGTAATATTAGTATAGCAAATAGTATCAAGTACATAATATGCGAAAATTTGTTAATGTCATAGGTTTTTATGGTTAAAATGTATTCTGAATACATAATGCACTGTAAGTTTTTCGAATCGGTTAGATTAGGAAAATATGAGTATGCTTAAGCGTGTGTTTTCATTGTTACGCCATCTATCGAAAACATGAGAAGTTATAAATGAAGATTTATAACATTTTATAAATGCAGCATTTATTCAAGTTGTGATACAATTTGGATACTTAAACAATTGCGTTGTAAAAATTCAGTTTCTTAATTCGGTGAAAAATAGGTGAAATCAGTACAGCTACTAATTTATTTTTTTCCTGTTTAGAGCCACTTAACATCACTACTAATTCTTTTTCTTCGGCAATGAGGAAAAACCCTATAATATTCTCTCAGTCTTTTCATTCAATACTTGTAATTATATATCCTTTTATAAGTAGATTGCATTATTATGGAAATGTTTTGTTGATGATGTTAGTAATAAAATAGTTATGACAAATTATTAATCTCAGATTATACATTTAGAAGAGGTATTTGTTTTGTACGTCTATTTGTCACAAAAAAGGACTGCCGCTGAAGACCCAGAAGTCGCGGGTTGGATTGCCATATATACTTTGTTTACTTGTTTCAGTTTGGTTAGGACATTGCAGTCTTGAATTACCTCATTGACTGTAAATCCTATCAATGTTAAAACAAGCGTTTGTTTATCAAGAAAACACGAAAAAGATGGAAACGGAACTGCATATAGAAACTTTTTTGTGATTTTATGGTATCTTTATCCAATATGTCCTCAATGTAAGTAGGCACATAGATAAAGGTATCGTTTGTTGATTTTACTCTACGTACAGTATCCACCTGGTAAATCATGAATGTATTTACAAAATATACACCAAGCTGAACCGTTAGAATCAGTTGACCTGCAACTCTCGCAGGCGAGAGCCGCGCGCGCGCAGTCCGCCATTTTATAGTTTTCCATTTTCGAAAAGTGATTTCCTTTTCAGCTAGTGTTAACTGAAAAAGTGTGTATTTATTCGACGAAATTTTCTTTGCTGCCAGTGTCGTTTTTTAACTCGAATATATTTTTTTAAATTCTTTAGTCATATACAATTTAAATGTGTTCGAATGGGGAAAAAGTTTTTGACGTTAAACGCATTTCAAACGCCTTTTTGCAAAATTTTCTCAGTTGCCAATAATACAAGAATATCTGCCCACGAAAATTCCTATTATCACATTTTATATTTTATCCTTATAGCTGGAGGTTCCAACAATGAACCTTTTCCACGAGGAAATAAATAAATTCTCTTTGGCAATTTTTGCGAGAGGTAAACTTATAAATCAAAATACATAACGATGTCAAAAGTAATTATTTGTACAAGTTTTGAGGCACCTTAAAATTTAAAAAATTTACATACTGTTGTAAGTTCATGGCTAAAACGATAAACTCGCTATAATTTTTTTTCTAAAAGTTTTTCAGGTGTGGTATCAAAAATATCGAGCTTCACAAAAATATACATAACTTCGTCTTTTTGAGTAATTTGGGATGTTAAATCTCTAGTGTTACTATTTATTTATTGGAAGACCAACAACTCGTGTACATATTTTTGAAAAGTGTGACTCACGCGAAATCGGCGTGTCGAATATTTTTTGCTCGATATCGAATGATTTTAATTGTTATCTGTTTCAGTGCTATTTTTGAGATCTATAACTCAAAAGATGAGTCGAATGATTATCGTTCGTTTTCGGATGATTCTCACTCGACATAGTCGGTGAATCGAAAAATTGCAATCAAGGTATTTTTAACAATAAAACTGCTACTTGTATACGAAATTAAATTTAAGTTTATGCATATAAGTTTATAGGTACTAACCGTACGTAAACCGTAATATTTTATTAGTAAGGCAAACTTGTAGAGCGACTCTGGCGGATAGTAAGGCAACTAAGAAATTCCATATTTATTCTTAACGTGGTCCCTAGCGCCTGCGTTAGTAAAATCTCGTTGTAGAGGTACATTAAGAAGAGTAATTGACAGCAACAGGAAAAGAAAAACAATTCTATTTATATATTAGAACTATGTCCGCCAAATGCTACATTAATACAGGTGCAATTGCCAAAATAAAATGTCATAGATAATTATAGAGTTCGGTAACCATAGCTTGAATTAAATTATCAACTATAATAACTGATCTGACAGATGTAATTATCATTTTTTTTCTTACATACGAACCTTTTTCTGACAATATACGCACAACAAAAATGAATTAGCGAACTTGTTCCACGCATGTAGCGATGACCAAGGATAATAAAGGCTTATACTGTTATTAGTCATAAATGTACAACAATTGTCCACAATGAAATAAATGATTGATTGATTGATTGAAAAATAATTCGTCTCGCCGATTGTGCGTGAGTCATGCTTTTCAAAAATAGCACTCCAGAAATGAAAACCCGTATTTGAATGCCCAAAAATGACGGCATAACCTGTCAAAAAATCTACTACTACTAAATTCGGTATTAAAATAGATAATAGAAAAAAAGCTGGTTTAATTATTTATTTATTTAAACTTTATTACAAAGAAATCGACTTAAAGCCAGTCTACCAACAGGTGGTGTTGAGAGACAATATAGTAGTTTCTGATTGATCTGAGTCGTGGATGTATATTTATATACGTATTTGTTGGAAAATATAGTATCGTTGTGCTAGTATCCCATTTCACAAGGTCTTTGGGCACACACTTCATACAACAGCGGCGAACCCGATACCTATTACTACTACACCTATTCGGTCGCGTACGCACGCGCGTTAATGTGTGTGTTACTCGTATAGGGTTGGTTATCCACCGTATCCGCGTCATAGTCGTCGCTGCGGCCGTGCTGCTAAAGTGTCATCTTTTCATTGTTTTGCTCTCGATTTGTAACCTAAATGCGCGGCTCGGTGCGGTATCTGTTTCGGGTTGAAGGGTGTGTCTGTTCTGTACGTTAGCACTATTGATAATTCTATGCTTTGGGGCTAATCTGTGTGATTTGCCAGTATATATTTATTTACCGAATGGATATTTTATATTTAAAGTAAATGCCTATATTGATCGCTTTTGAGTATAGCAACAGCTCACATGGCACATCAATATAAATCAATATACTCAGATAAAAGATAAGATATAGCCTAAACCGCCGATATCTGGAATTATCTAGAATTCTGCGCTATCGGACAGATAAGCTATCTAAATGACAAATGGATTATAGAATTGAAGTGTTTACCGACTGTCTCGAATATTTGTGAAATATGAATAGTACTTAAAAGTACCTACTTTAGTCGTCGTTTCAGCCGCAGTCAGTCCACTGCTGGACTTGGGCCTTCTCATTAATTGAGGGTTGTGGCCATACTCGCCACGCTTGGCAGCCGGGTTTGCGAGCGCAGTTTCAGCGGCTTAAATAGCGACGGAATTGGATAGTAAACTTTTTCATGCAAATGTCTAATTCGTAAACCATTTCGAGGAATAGGCTTAGGGAACAGAGTACATTAATCAAATCTTTAGATAAGCAAGTATTTTTTAAGAAAATCGCAGAAACCCCAATGATCTTCATTTTTTAGCAAGGTTATCGCGTGACGTAGCCGGATAACTTGAGGTACTAGGATGCTACTGACTCGGATGGACTTGGGTTGACTCAGTAGCAGCTCGGGCTCGCGTACCCGTGTGCTATGTATCCAAGCCATCGGACAGATGCTTGGAAATAACACCCCTGACTTAACCCACTTTAGTAACCAAGTAACATACCTACTTTTGTAACTAAGTACTTTAGTCACTAAGTGGAACCTATAGCAAAATTTCTGAAAAATTCGGAATAATTCCGGTTTGGAGCACGGCGGGAGCGATGGTGTTATACTCGACCGCCGCAAAGGGAATTACTTCCCGCCAGGCGAGGTGTTATGCCTGGGGAACCGCGGCTCCGACGATGTTCTGTCGGAGGTTGTATATATGCTCCAATTATCAGAAACTCTGATATCGCGTTTCAGTCCTCCATTCTAATTAGGCTTCTTTGTATGGGAATTTCTGTTCTTTCTCTTTAGCGCCATCTGTTGCGTAGGAGTTGTAGTTATTTACTGTGCGATGGTGTCGCCACAGGACTCCCTCCCAAGACCGAAGGTCTGATAATCTTGAGCAGTCTGTGCTTAGGATGTAGCTTTGCAAGTGCCAGTTGCTTGATGTCCCAGTGAGTCGGGAGTGTAGTTGTTTCTGCTCGATAATCCCAGTGAGTCGGGTGTGAGCGATTGCGTGCTCGTAGTCTGCGGTGAGTCGAGACTGTAGTTGAGCGATGTTGACTTGTTGGCGCCGGTGGATGTCTTGTGCAGAACTGCCACGCTGGTGTGCGGTGGCCGGCCGTGAGTACCAGACGTGGGCTGCGGTGGATGTGCCGGTCGCTGAAGTCCTTTGAGTTGTGAGGGTGGTTGCAGGACCAGGAAGCTCAGTGAGTCGGCTGCGATGGACCTGGAGATACCCTTGTAGTTGGCTTGCTGTGAAACTGCTTGCTGCTGACCAGAAGATGGATGAGGCTTGAGAGGATGAGAGATGTTCAAGATTGGAGAATGATGTTGTTGAAGAATGCTGCATCACGTCGGGGAAGGCTGCTTTCAATCACGTCGGGGTCACCACTTTGGAGCACGGCGGGAGCGATGGTGTTATATGCTCGACCGCCGCAAAGGGAATTACTTCCCGCCAGGCGAGGTGTTACGCCTGGGGAACCGCGGCTCCGACGATGTTCTGTCGGAGGTTGTATATATGCTCCAATTATCAGAAACTCTGATATCGCGTTTCAGTCCTCCATTCTAATTAGGCTTCTTTGTATGGGAATTTCTGTTCTTTCTCTTTAGCGCCATCTGTTGCGTAGGAGTTGTAGTTATTTACTGTGCGATGGTGTCGCCACATCCGAAATACTTCTGGGAAAGTTTCTTTACATCAGAATTATTCAAAATAAATTTAATCAAGTTTTTTATTTATTTTGTTGAAAAATCATATTTTGTATCGATCGTCGATCGCCGCCGAGTCGTGCGTGCAGGCGGTGCGGGGTGCGGTAAGAAGGGAGATGCTCCCCGGAGAAGTTTTCCCCCGCGCAAGAAAGATTCGTACCCCGCAATTGAATGTTTCCGAATATTTCGCCAGAATAATTCAATGGTAATAAACGTGTTTGCTTGTGCTATGGCGAGTTAATTATTGTTCAGTAGCATTTAAGTAAGTAAAATATAAATGTTTATTTTATTACACTTAAATGGGATTCATTATATGTTGATATTTTTATAAATAGATACTAGCCTGCGATTAACAGGATTTTTTTTTCTTTTGTTTTAGGTAGGTACCTACTTATTTCGAAATCAAATGCTATAAATGTCAGTTGTGCAATAAAAAAAACCAGGCCTAGCATATTTGTTTTTTTTTAAAAAGGTTACCTATGTTTTTGGTTAGTTTGTATGAAGCTCTGTGTAGCGTGCGTGCAGGCGGTGCGGGGTGCGGTAAGAAGGGAGATGCTCCCCGGAGAAGTTTTCCCCCGCGCAAGAAAGATTCGTACCCCGCAATTGAATGTTTCCGAATATTTCGCCAGAATAATTCAATGGGAATAAACGTGTTTGTTTATGCTATGGTGAGTTAATTATTGTTCAGTAGCATATAAGTAAGTAAAATATAAATGTTTATTTTATTATACTTAAATGGGATTGATTATATGTTGATATTTTTATAAATAGATACGTTAGCCTGCGATTAACAGGATTTTTATACTTTTGTTTTAGGTAGGTACCAACTTATTTCGAAATCGAATGCTATTTTTATAAATATCAGTTGTGCAATAAAAAAAACATGCCTAGCATATTTGTTTTTTGAAAAAAAGGTTATCTATGTTTTTGGTTAGTTTGTATGTAGCTCTGTACGCATCGCGAGTATTCGCGATTATTCGCGTAGTATAATAATTCCCAACTTCCAAGCGCGAAATAGGTAGTCAGGCCGATATTCCTCGTTATATTTGACTGTTGAAATATTCCCAAAGTTTCGGAATAATTCGGAATACTTCCGAAGTATTCGACGGGAATGATTCGGAATTTTTCCCGCCAGCATCTATAGCTAAGTTCGACATTGTACTTTTGTTTTGCCATGTATGGTAATTACTTGTTTATTGTACAATAAAGATATTACAAAGATAAACTTTTTAAATAATCGACAAGATCAAAGTATGTTACTTACTTACTGCGATGACTCAGACGACGACCCAAAGAGGATCTTGGCCTCCGACACAAGAGATCGCCACTGTTCCCTGTTCCCTGTTCAGCGCAACATCCTGCCAGTCGGCTCTTTGGAGGGCTTCGAGTTCCTTCACTTTTTTTTTATACAACTTAGTAGGCAAACAGGCGTAAGGCCCACCTGATGGTAAGTTGTTACCGTAGCCTATGAACGCCTGCAACACCGAAGATGTCACAAGCGCGAAATTTTTTCACGCCCTTTATAAAGGCTATCTTTATAATCGCTATGGAAAACCATGGCAGGGAGTTCATTCCACAATCGCAGTGTACGAGGGAGGAAATTCCGTTTGAAGCGTACTGTACGCGATAACTTTGTCTCTCCAGCGGTACCTGTGGGACGACTGACTGGTCGCATTGACTCTTTAGATACAAATCGTTACCCGCTGCTTCGCGCGTGTGTTATTATTTCACCATTCATTCTGCCAAATTATATCAAAATCGGTTTAGTAATTCACGCGTGTCAAGCTAATAGAAGCATTTCCTGGTAACGACAATACCAAACCCCCTAAATTTAGTTGATTTTAGCGTCTCCCCCCACTTGGATCTATGACTCATGGACACAGACATTAGTGCTCATGGATCAATCAATCAGTCCACAACTGGACATAACCCTACGACAAACGCACACATTGACGCGCGTGCGTACGCGACCGAATGTAGTTATATTAATTAGGTATCGCGCTCGCAGCTGTTGGCTTAACGTGTCTTCCGAAGCACGGAGAAGTTCAAGATAGAAAATGCCACTAAAGGCGACCAATCCAATAGTGGTCGCGTCACGCCGACCAACCGATTTTTTAAAATCCGTTCTTAAATAAGTAAGTTAAATAAGCCTTTGAAATTCGGTGGAAGGGGAAACTGCCAAAAAACAAGAAAAGGATGCACTGTGTGAGCTGTGACGTCACTGTCATTCGGTTTCGTGCGTACAAAAGAGATAGCAAGACGTCCCCACCACGCTCCCACTTTTCTTCTTGAAAAACCTTTAAAATCCAATTACTGCCTTTATTAACAACCAATTTTGTTGGTGTTCTCAGAATCGGTTACTTTTTAATGTACACATTGTGTCGTATGCATGCCCAAGTATGAATACAATCAAGTAGCCAATTTTCCTAAAGGTTGTCTGGAAGAAATTGCTATTGCGATAAGGCCGCCTTTTGCGCAAGGTTTTTCTTGTAATTCAGTGCTTGTATTTGACAATGTATCCTTGTTGTGCAATAAAGAGTTTTGTATTGCATCCATACTTCCATACTAATATTTTAAAACTAATATTATAAACGCGAAAGTCTGTCTGTCTGTCTGTCCGTCTGTCTGTTACGCTTTCACGGCCAAACCGCTGAACGGATTTTGATGAAATTTGGTATGAATATAGTTGAAGACCCGGGGTCTAATATAGGCTACTTTTTAACGCAGGCGGAGCTGCGGGAAACCGCTAGTTTTCTATAAGTGAATGACCCCTTTATGTTACTGATCGTTATGATTTGGGGTTAATTCTGATTCTTGCACCTCTGTTAGCCCTCTAAAACCTCTAACTCTAAAAGCGCGCGAATCGTCACCCAGGTTAAAAAATGCACGTACTTTTTGTGCTCCAATGAAAATATTCCATATTTTGTTGGAAAAATGAATGATCGAGGTAGGAAACTGTTAATTAGTGCATCACGCACGATACACCTAACGGATATGTTTATCTAAATGTTAATATCTATTCAGGGCTAGGCACTCGCATAGAAAAATATCGTTGGGAATAAATTTATTTCAAACGTTTTACCTAAAATGGTACAATGGGTGGACAAAATGGTATTAAAGCATTCTCTACCAGTCAACTTTTAGGGAAAAACGGAAATTGTATTGATGCGGTAGGCGTTTAAATTTATTTTTGTATTTACTGTAATGCATTTAATGTTTCTGTAATTTTATAAATATTGAAAATTCTGTAAATAAAGATGAAATAAATCCATACTTCCATAGTAATATTATAAATGCGAAAGTCTGTGTGTCTTTCTGTCTGTCTGTTACGCTTTCACGGCCAAACCGCTGAACGGAATTTGATGAAATTTGGTATGAATATAGTTAAAGACCCGTGGTCAAACATAGGCTTCTTCTTGACGCAGGCGGAGCTGCGAGAAAAAGCTAGTACATAAATATATTTATGACATCATGCTGCTAAGCGAAGCTTAAACTCATTGTTTGCCCGTACATTTTACAACAATTTCAATTCTGCTTAACCAGTAGGTATTTATCCTAAAAATATTTATTCGTCGTGTTTGAAATTATGGAATTAACCATTTCATTTTAAGTTTTTACTTTCAGTTGGTTTTTGTTAAGTTTTAAGGTTAATTTGTTTAAATAATAAAATTAATTAATTTACCATTTCATTATTAATCTAAAATCGATATCAATTTTTTTACTAGATTAAAAAGACCATTAATTTTAGGTTCATCCATGATTTCTTTGAAATATACCATTTTTTCATTTATTCATTCTTTCATTGGCCAAATACACTCGTAGACATAACATCAATAATTTGTGCTAGAGAAAAAGATTTTTACAAAAGAAATATGTATTGCTTAGGCACTGTTCAAGGCTAAGAAAGCTAGACTTGTTCAAAAATGCTAACCTGTAGAAAACGATGACGTAATACTGTGAAACTAGTTTGGAGCGGATCCAGTCGGTTGCGAGCGGTCGTTTACCGGCTGTAACCGGTTCTTAGAGAGATTTCTTTGTGTTAAAATTTAAATTTTCGCCACTAGGTAATTCGCAATAAAATAATTTATTTGTTACTAAAATCTATACTTCCATGTTTAATATCATGCTAATATATCATATTATTATTTAAAAAATAACAGTTGAAAGTTCCACAATTTAAGTTAAAGCTTGTATTAAGGAATTTTGTTATTTAGTCCGTCTTGTAGTTTGTATTAGTACGTTTCGTGTGAACAGAAAATGCTTCAAAACATTCAGAAATTGGAAGCCAATGTTTTGGCTTGCTCAGTTGTTTGGTTACAATGTTTCGCAAACATTCCATTGTAGACTGGTTCAATCCGGTCTGATCTGGATACAAGTCGAAGTTTTCTTCTAAATATTTTATAAAAGAATAAAGGCTGGTTTACACACTTGCTCCAATGCTTTCACGGACACGAAATCCACCCTATACACGCAAACAATTTACTCACACATTTAAATAATTGTTTGTATGTGTGTGTCCGTGAAGGGACTGGATCGCCGCACTGGATAGTGTGTTAACCAGCCATAACATACATACATACATTTTTCCCCCTTAACTTTTTACGCCAAACCATCTTTCCGTTTCTTCCAATGGTTGACTGGTAGAGAATGCTCTTAGCATTAAGTCCGCCAATTGTTATAAGTATATGTGTACTTTGTGGAATAATACAGTTTTAATAAATAAATAAAACATTTGTGTTAGGAAAAGATGTGAGGTGTGTAATAAATTTAAATGGACAAATGACGAATTTTTTGACGGAATTTTTACCGTTTTCGTAAAATACAGGTAACCTTTAAAACACCAGCCAAATTTTTACAGTGCGTTTTGTACATGAAACAAGACCACTTTTAAAAAAAACAAATACTACTACGCAAATACGCCATTCGTAACAACATATCAGACCCACGAAAACCATAGATTAAGAATTTTCTAAAAATGAAAACCATGAAAGATGAAATACAATACCCATACAAATTTAATGTGCAGCTGACAATAATCAATATTTCTTCTCCTCTTACTTTGACTCAAAATATGGCGAATCAATATTTATTTAGGACACAATGCAACGCGAACAAAAGTGTTCGATGGCTCTATTCTTTAATCTGTGATTAGCAATTAACTCCTTCTTTATGATTTGTTTTTCTTGTTTGCATTGAAAATGAGCTCTCTCGAAATACTTTCATATTTTTTGGGTCTGTTAGACTTTTTACGGTTCCGTAGTAAACACAAGGAATCCTTATAGCTTCGTCATGTCTGTCTGTCTGTCCTGGGCTTTCATAAATTTATCAGTAGTGTAAAATGTAAGAAAAAAATTTCGTCGAATCAAAACGCAAAAATAGACAATATGGACCTGCTCACAAAACTGAAGAAAAGAGAGAGGAAGAGTGTATATTCTGTGGTGTCCTGCAGTGACCTGACTCCTGGGAGCCTGGAGGTGTGGGTGGACCTACCTGATGAGATCAAATACGACCCATCTTTGGAGCCCTTCAAGAATTTATATGAACAGCATCATGGTATGTTTTTATTATTAAATACCCTTTTCTTTTCCGTATCTGGTTGTCTACGAAGACTTAAGTATTCAGTGGCAACCAGTTGCGGTAGCATATTTATTATCAATATCATCATTTCAGCCGCAGTCAGTCCACTGCTGGACATCGGCCAGCGTCCAGAGCTTGCCTGCGACCTTTTTTCAGGTCATCTGACTATCTGGTCGGTGGATGTGGTCGATAATTAATGTATAGCTCATCATCATCATTTCGGGTAGGTTATATGGTCTACCGACCATGTACATCCTGGTGTCAGAGTTGTTCGGAATCCCCTCTCGGCCTTTGACTTGGTTCCTTTAACGACTACCAAAATGGCAGCCGGGACCAACGGCTTCAAGTGCCTTCCGAAACACGGGATCATTTTGATGATTGAAGCCTGCAAAGTCCTAACCAAACTGGAAACAACTAAACGAAGTATGCTTTCGGTGGGAATCGAACCCACCATTCCCGGGTCGAAGGCGAACGCCTTAACCACTGGACCACTGAGTTAGTTAATGTCTAGCTAAAATGCATCCAATGACCATATCCTGCCTGATGACAACAGCTCATAACTGTTTTCATTTATATGAGCTGTTACCACCAGGCAGGACCATCGATTCTGAACTCTACTGAGAACAACTGATGAAATTAAAGCAAGAAGTTGAAAGAAAGCGGCCGGATTTAATCAACAGAAAGGGTTTTTCATCACGATAACGCTAGACCTCACACATCTTTAGGCACTCAGCAAAAATTAAGAGAGTTTGGCTGGGAGGTGTTAATGCATCCGCCGTATAGTCCTGACCTCGCACCTTCAGATTTCCACCTGTTTCGGTCTCTTCAGAATTCTTTAGGCAGTGTCAGGTTAACATCAAGCGAGGACTGCCAAAACCACTTGTCGCTGTATTTTGATCAGAAGAAATGGGATCACCCTACCTACAAGATGGCAAAAAGTAATCGAACAAAATGGCACCTACATACTTTTAGTCAAATGTAAATAAACCATATTAAAATATGTTTTGAATTTTCTTAAAAAATGCGAAGAAACTTTTCCCCCAACCTATTACGTTAGAAATAACAAAGCATAATGGTACAGCCAACATAATAATAAAAAATCGATATGTACCATACTATTAGATTGGCGATTCATATAATAAATAATTTCATTTCTAGATTTTCAAGCAATCAATGTAAACACATAAAATTTAGTCTGAGAGCCTGTGTCTCTACTGTAAGATTTTATTGAGATTGAATATAGCACTTGGTCAAATAACATTTTTTAGAATGTTAATTTAGCATTTGTACCTAATATTTCCAAAAGAATACATTTTTAAAATTTGTATTTTTTGTCAAATGATTACTTTTAAATGTTTGTTAAATGTCAGCTTTGTCAAATGATTGGTTTTTGTATAGTTATTTTTAAAATGATAATTTTTCTATCGTTTTTGGGAAGGGACCAAAGGAATCAATACTATCTTTTTTTTTGTTTTCTATACTCACTTGAGTAGGAGCAGACTCAAGACTCTTTTCATTAAAAATTAGTAGCACCTTTATACTAATGTTCTGTTCTATACTGTATTCTATTCGACTAAAGTTTGGTAATATTTTTTTTTTATAAACTGTGTAGTAAAATTTTATTTCAGACCATAAAACAAGATTAATACATATAAACTAACCTAAAAATTAAAAACTACACTATCAATGAATAAATAAAAATTTAAATCTAAACAATGTCCGCGTGGCATCATCTCAAGAACTCTGGATGCATTCCCACTTGCACTTGGAAATTCCAATTCTTTGCGCTAGGATCATTCCTAGACCACATTTGGTCCCATTTGGTAAATAAATTATTATCTAACACCCATACAAAAATTTTACGCATTCGCTAACATCTGCGTTAAAAAGATCTCAGTAGAGGTACTGAGTCAACAATATTGAAAGATAACACTCAAAAATAAACCCTAATATTTTTTTCAGGTAAATTGGATATCAAAAACATATCAGAAGAAGAAGACGAGGCCTTATTTGACAAGAAGATAGTAGATATAAGACCAGTTGACGAGACAACAGAACTAAATCATGACAATAAAATTGACGGAAGTAGGTGAGCATATTTTTTTAAATATAAATTATAATAAAACCGGAGCCGCACCTCTCGGCACCCTTAGCCGCTCATTCCAATGTTGCCCCTCTGTTGCCAAACGCGGCGACTATTTGGGGGGCCCACTGAGTGGCGAGTCACCGCCTGCCACTAATAGTCAGTAATCATGATTATGGCAGGTGTCCGACTTCTATTGCAATAGCCCAGTTTAAACCCATCCAAACTTGATAACCATAACCCATTTTATTCTTTCACTCATTAGCAATAGTTCCTCCTCTTGCCCAGACCTGTTCATGGAAATGTCATCTATTGATATAGCCGACGACGGGTTTTGGCAGGAGCACCACATGACATCAACTTCTCCAAAGGGCCTCTACGCGTTGGATCCATATCCCCGCGCAAGCCTCTCGAAGGACCGGGCCAACCCGTGAATCCCAAGCGGAGATACATAATAATTATAAACATTTTATTGCACCAGGAAAATACAATTTTGAGACACATACATGTAGACATAATGATGTGCAAAGGCGGCCTTATCTGAATAATATCATTAACTATTTAATTTTTAAGCATAGTTTAAATATTATTGTTGATTGTATTTCACAAATTAATAAAGCTTTCTTCATTGTTACTACATACGATCGTCGGGTGTGTTTTAAAATTAATTTAAGACCTTCATAACCATATTTACTAGAAGTTCCTTAATATACTAAGAAGTCTTAAAGTATCTATTATTTAAAAAGATATTCTGTTGTAATTATTTTTTTATATTTTTCAGGCTAAAATTACCGACAGAAATAGAAGATCAAAAAACAAAGTGTGATAGGAAAAAACAGGTACACAATGAATATAAACTTCCCTAAGAATCAAAATTTACTTATTTATGTGGGAATGGATGTTTCTGAACGACTGACGAATATAAGATGATGAATGATGACCGAAAATGTGGGATATGGGGCTATAAGAAGATTGAAATCCGGGAATCTATTACAAAAAATATTTATTTAATGGAACGCGACAGAATTCCGGGTTATCGTCGTGAACGTCAAATCCGTTATATATATGGCTAAATCCATATCTTTCACGCATCATCCCTCTCGCTCACATCCGTTCATAAACCAACATCCATCATCTTATATTCGTCAGTCGTTCAGAAACATCCATTCCCACATTTATTTATTCAATTAAGGTACACCCACAGGTTAGGTACATGTTCACATTATCTTACATATTTTAAATAGGTACTTTATTTAGCATGCAACCCAATTAAGGGTGAACACAATATTTTCTAATACAAAGAAATTCCAAAAGTACTAAATTAACAATGAAATGAAATCGTTTATTTTCAATATAGGATATAAATATCACTTATTGACGTCAATTTACTTAAATTAAGTTTACCACTTCCAAAGCGCAAGTGGAGAAGAAGCGGCGCCACAAACTCCACTGCAGCATTTTCTTCAAAACGTCAATTTACAAATAAGAAAAACACTTCCCTTATTTTACTAGTTAAATGAAAATAAAAGAAAAGTGGGCAAATAAGTAGTAAAGTATTGCGATATGTCACGTTAAAGCTCACAATACAAAGAGGCACGTTAAATTATGTAAAATAAAGCAGTATAAAGAAAAATGTTAAAAAAAAATATTTTGCCCGATCTCAATTTTTTAATTATTAAAATAAATAATTATTAATTTTTCGGAGTTTTCTTTTATTTTCATTAGTTTAAAGTTATATTTTGAAAAGGAGAACTATTAAAAAACTTGTCCTTTGGCCTCAAAGGACTGCAGGTACAAAGGTGAGGGGTGGGGGAATTATAGAAGGGACAACAAGCAGCTGTTGGGCATTGTTGACGCGGTCCCTAACAGATTAGTACACGTTGCACCTACCTAGGCTAAATGCGTTTTGAGAAAAAATATTTCTGATTAGGTTTGGCGGCAATGACGCGACTGCCGTCTGACCTCCGTAACCCTTTTTACAGGGAAACCAGACCAACAGGAACATGACCCGAGGTGTGTTAGTGGCCAACACTGTCAGAATTTTTTCAGGAGGCATCGTTTGTTTCTATTTTACAGATATTAAAATTTGCGAGGATAGTGAAGCTGTCAGTGCTAATTTCAGGATGGATTTTACTCACATTAGCTCTAATATTAAATACGGAAAAATCAGACACAGTTTTACATACTGCTGTCGAAACAGGGGAAGTTAAAGGTAACAACTTTGAGTTACTACTATTCATATTCAATTGGTTACACGGTCAATCGACTCTGTACACCCCGGTGTCAGAGTTTTTCAGAACCGCCTTTCGGCCTCTGACGTGGTTCCTATAATGCCCACCAAATGTCACGCCGGGGCCAACGGATAACGTGCCTTCTTCCGAGGCACGGAATATTTATTCTCAGACAATCAGGTGATTCAAGCCTACAATGTCCTAACCAAACTGGAAACAACTAAACAAAGTATGCTCACAGACACTCCACTAGGTCCATACATAGCAAATTTTTTTCGCGGCTAACGTTTCAATTTTACCTTTTTTGTAGTAAAATTTTAAAATGTATCGAATTTCTTCATTAGATTCACTCATCTTCACAGTAAGAAAAACAAATGAATATCACACATTTTCCTAAGTTGAATTTGGAATTATCTTCTTTAAAATTTAAACTTTTAATGATACCAAAACCAGCCAGATAGAAATAGTACAGCCAAAGAGATAAAGTTAGAAGAAGTTCATACATACTATATGCGAAAAGACTTTTTCCCCAACCTAATATTAGTAATGAAACGCCATCATACCGCGATGATATTACCTAGGTGCCTCAAGTGGAATGAATAACATATTTTTTTACAGAATACAATCTCCCAGTGACAGATGGAAAAGCGCAAACCCTTATAACCCTGACGGGACCGTTTCAAGATATACCAGGAAACGACAGCTCAAATGTACTGCAACTTTGGCTACACAAGACCTTCGAAGTTGATGGATTAATTTTAGAACAGGTTAGTGGTCTTAATGATATCAAAAGCAAATATTGTATAAAGATACTAGCGGTTTCCCGCAGCTCCGCCTGCGTTAGAAAGTAGCCTATGTTTGACCCCGGGTCTTCAACTATATTCATACCAAATTTCATCAAAATCCTCAACTTTCGCATTTATAATATTTGTTTGGATTTTGAAAATATGTAAAGAAGAGAATCCCCAAAAAGGAGTTCTACAATCTAGCAATACCACACCCTGGACATACAACAGCGGTGAGCCCGAAACCTACTACTACTACTACTACGATTCGGTCGTGTACGCCGTCGCGTCTACGTGTGTGTTACTCGTAGCGGACGTAATGACATAAACTACATGAAAAAAAATTGCTACATAAATACTTAGATACATACATATTCTTATAAAAAAAAACTAATAATACATATTAATAGCTACAAAAATATATAATAGCTCAAAGCTGTGTTCATTAAGAATCCGAGTAGAATTTTAAAGGAGGGAAGAGAAGGAGACATTTTAATGTCAACGGGAAGGGAGTTCCACAATTTGCAGTCTTGTACAGACTCAAGTAATACATCGCAGGACGCCGATTATCGCGCCTTTAAAGGCGGACGGTTTCTGTAGCTAACCGCCATATTTTTATCGAGAAATCTCAAATTCTCTTACAACCTGGCCACGAAACAATTCGCCACAGCTAAATTCGCCGCTATGCCAAATGCGCTAAAAAGCCACGGAAACTGGTGACTGGCGAGGCGAAATGAGGAGTAGTAACGATTAGTGCACTGCGGTATCGCGGCGAATTGCTTCGTGGCCAGGTTGTTATGTTCTCGCGATAATCGTCCGCCAGTCTTGTTTTAGTGGAACCCCGGCAAAGGCCGAGAGGCGGTTCTGAAAATCTTTGAGTTCAGGTCACTTGACCATGTACCCCACTCAAAATTAATGCATAACAGATTTTCAATATAGAATATAACTATTTATTGTCGTCAATTTACTTATATTAAGTTTACTACCACTTCCAAAGCGCATTTCTTCAAAACTTTCACTAATTAACTAGTTAAATGCTGTACCTACATACGTAACATCAAATAGAATCTTGTATATTATACATGTGTATACATCATGACAGCATGGTATACCTTTTCACTATGACCCTTTGGTGACAAGCAATAATTACTTGAAGACAATGAAATAAGGTTCAAAATTTCAAACTCATACAAATCCAATAAAAATTCCATACAAATGCAAGTGGTCATTATAACTGTTTATTCAATTCCATACAACATACAACACGAAAACAATAGCTTTATGAGCTATCAAACATACGTGTCGTAAATATTTATAGCCATTTGTATGAATGTATGTATGATGTTTGGAAGGTCATAGTTCTACTTACGAGTAGTCCCATCAATCTAAGAAAATTGCCTCCGTGTTCTTTGTTTAGTTGTTTCCAGTTTGGTTAGAACATTGAATGAATGAATGAATGAACACTTTATTGGACCATTTACAAACAAAAGAAACACAGATAAATCCAATACAACTAAATACAAAGGCGGACTTATCGCTTATGCAATTTCTTCCAGCCAACCTTAGGGTAGAAATGAGCTGCGGTAAAAAAAACACTTGCGTGAGCGGTGCAGTAAGCTTAAATGTACATGCCTACATTAAGACGCGTATAATATACTTACATAAATAAATGATGAGACTTACAAATAAATACTGTCAAGAAGTTAGTGACAGCCTTATCACAATATAAGAGAGGATTATTACTGACTAGCTTTTTCCCGCATCTCCGGCTGCGTCAAAAAGTAGCCTATGTTTGACCCCGGGTCTTCAACTATATTCATACCAAATTTCATCAAAATCCGTCCAGCGGTTTGGCCGTGAAAGCGTTACAGACATACAGACAGACTTTCGCATTTATAATATTAGTATGGATTTGCAGACTTGAATCACCTGATTGTTTGATAAATGATGGTGTTGTTAAAGGAACCACCCACATTTTGGTGGTTGTTAAAGGAACCACCGAAAGGCGGTTACGATAAACTCTGATACCAGGGTGTACAAGGTCGATTGACCATGTTATCCACTCGACATGAATTATGAAAAAGAATTCGTTCTCTTTTGTAATAATAGATGGCGTCACAGGAATCTAATTGCTTCTATTCCATACTAATATTATAAATTCGAAAGTCTGTCTGTCTGTTACGCTTTCTTGGCCAAACCGCTGAACGGATTTTGATGAAATTTGGTATGAATATAGTTGAAGACCCGGGGTAGTAACATAGGCTACTTTTTGACGCAGGCGGAGTTGCGGAAAAAAGCTAGTAAAAAAATAAATCTATACTGCTATTTTTCAAAACCAGTGACTCAAATGACTTTTGTCAATTTTCCAATGATTTTCATTCGATTTAATCGTCGAATCGAACATTTGATTCACCAGTTTTTAGTTAAAAAAATATAGCATACTTGAATTTTTTAAACTGGATTTTGCATTTTTTTTCAGAACTCCTCAATATGGACGGTCCTGTTACAGCCGGAAGATGTTCTAGATTTTTCAAAAAGTATCGCTAAAACCAACACCCTGTATGTAGCAAATATGAACAGTAATGATACTGAAGTGTTGTACAGGGTGATCAATGGAAGCAGAGCTGACAGTCATGAGAACAGTAAGTGAAATCCAGATGCACTTGATCTGATTCATAAAATCTATCTTTATACATACATACATACCATCACGCCTTTTTCTCGTAGGAGTAGGCAGAGACTATTGATTTCCATTTGCTACGATCCTTACAGACTTCCCTCGCTTCTTCTACGCTCATTACTCTCGTCATACACGCTCGTCGATTACGGGTACTCCTGACATCTCCCTTTTTTAATATGTCTGCAATTTAGTCGCATATGTCCTCCGGGCCGAATTTTCCTGTCACCTTTTATTTGTAAGTCTCCTTTTATCTATCTTTATAATAAACCGAAACCCTCAGATGGTGTAAATATACTAATTTTATCCGAGATGGGTCCATGGGGTTCCTCACATAAACTATACAAGTTCATATCGAAAAGAATAATCGACACATCCCGTGTCCAAAAGACTGGATGTTTTCTCGCACAGAGGATCAGCATTGTCAACGTGGCGATGCTGCCAGCCTTTTGGGCACATTGCCGTGAAGTAACGATTTGCAGGAACTACCTTGTAAATATTAGGTTTTTTATTTTATTAGATCAGTAGTTCCCAAACTTATTTTTCTCGTGGACCACTTTCAAAATTTTACTGGTTTCGGTGGACCCCCTGCTGCTACATTTCTACCACATTCTTAAAGTCGCCAAAAAATAAAAATTGTGTCACTTCTGAGTTCTGTCCCTATATTTCGATATGTAAAATAAAAACGAAAAATGGTACATTTTATATCACTTTATTTATTAAAAGAATAGAATTACAAGAAAAAAATATTAAGGTAATATAGGTTCAGGTCATAATTTTAATTAATGGGAAGGATGTATCTGATGGATCGTCAGCAAACGATCAATGTTTGGCTTTATTTTTGTGAGCAATAACCGCAAATCCCCCCGCTCTGTGATGTTTAATTTGCTCCTTTTTTTTGTTAAGAGGTTTGTAACGGCACTAAAACTCCTTTCGACAAGATATGACGAGGGAAAAGCTATTAAAAATTTCCTTGCGATTTCCCACAGTCCAGGATATTTTTCGGGTATTTCTGCTTGCAGCCAAAATGTTGGGTAGCCTTTTCTAAATTTCACCTTCAGCTCCTCATTAGTGCTTAGCTCGAGCAGCTCCTCTTGTAATACAACATTGGCCACTTCCGTTTCATCAAATGGATTTATTATCCATGGTGGTATATCCATCGTCAGTATATCTTCAAACCTGGTTTTGAAGTCATCATGCAGGGCACTTAAATGTTGACTGTAGGTATGGATATCCTCATCAATACATTCTACCTGCGACAAGTTTGGAAATTGAGAGAATTCGCGCCGACTAATGTTTTGCTTCATAAATTTCAATTTCCCAAGAAAAGCCGAAATTATCCCCTTTGTTTTTATTAAATTCAGGCTGTCCCCTTGTAACTGCAAGTTAATATCATTAAATTTTTTAAACAAATCTGTCAAATACGCAATGTCTGCTTTGAATTTGATCAAGTTTTCTTTTAAATCTGGATCTCTACTTTCTAAGAACTCTAATATGGAATCGAAAACAGAGTAAAATCTCGTTAAGCATGCACCTTTCGACAACCAGCGTACTTCAGTATGTAAGAGCAGTCGTTGGAAGTCTTCATCATTTTCGTCGCACAATTGAGCAAATAAACGTGTATTCAATGCATTGCTTCTGATTTTGTTGACAGCTTTTATTACAAAATGAAGAGATTGGTTCAACCTGTCACTTAAATGTTTTGCCACAAGATGTTGTCGGTGGATTACGCAATGAATAGCTGTAAGTCCTGGTATAATTCTTTTGAGATGACTTATAAACCCACGATATCGCCCGACCATTGCAGGAGCTCCGTCTGTTGCCACTGAAATAATGTTTGTAAATGGGATCGATTTTTCCGTAAAAAAATTACTCAGGACATTAAATATTGATTCGCCTTTAGTGTCAGTCTCCAAAGTTCTGGCAAATAGCAATTCTTCGTGAATTTCTTCCTCAACAATAAATCGGACATATGCCAATAGTAATGCTTCATTCCTGGGTAACGTTGACTCGTCCAGTTGTATAGAAAAATGAGTTTTTTGCAGATGATTGCACAAAAAGCTTTCGATATCAGAGCTCATTTCATCAATGCGTCTTTGTACAGTATTGTTACTTAATGGAATTCTTTTTAGTACGTCAAATGGAGATTTGTGCAAAACAGTTTTTAAAACCTCTTCAACAGCGGGTAAAATTAATTGTTCTCCGATAGTGTGCGGTTTTCCAGATTTTGCTATAAGTAATGAGATATTGTAAGATGCCCGCAAGCCATCATCGTTACTTTGAGATGTTGAAGCGAACATACTGTGCATGGTGGGTCTCTTTCCATATTTTTCTTTCAATGTTTGAAAATATTTTAAATCTTTACCTATTTTATCAGTATGACACCTTTTTAGATGATCTTCGAGCTTTAATGGTTTCATAGAGTCATTGCTCAAAACTTTGTTGCATAATAGGCACATGGGCAATTGTTTGTCTGCCTCTGATGGAACAAAACCATATTTCAAATAATCGACACTATATTGTCGACATTTTTTCTTTGCTGTAGCCATGTTTCGTGTCAGTTACCTTACCTGTAAAAAAAATGTTTTAGTAACCAAGTTTTTTTCTGAATATAGGTATCACACCGCAGCCTTTGTCAGCACGCGGAAATAGAATTACGGCTTGTAAAGGGACCAACTAATAAACCGCTGAGACAAATACAAACGTTTTCACAAACGGTATCAATTTTAAAGTACATAATTTACCACTAATTTTTAATAGTATAAATAAAAATTAGTGTACTCAGTATCGAATACTGATCATATTTGTGTAGGAAAAAATAAACGTCGAAATCCCAAAATTGTCCATAAAAACGATAACTAACATTTTATTAAATCAATGAGTTCACGCGCTCCGTGTATTTGCGTATTTTTTGTCTGCGGCTTCATTGTTAAAAGTAAAACGTGACAAACAGGCATCGAAGTTCAAGCCCCGCCCTTTTCCCGTCGCCCGCGCACCGCTCGCTCTTTCCGAAAAGGAATAGTTTTGATAAAATAGTTACTTCAAAATCAATTTAACATGATTATGAAATTACTGTTTTATAAAATTAGTAGTTATTTGCAAGAAAAATTACAAAATTAATTGCTCTGCAATATTGCTTATTCGGCCTTTTTAGAGAGGCAGTGCTTCTCTCGTGAAAAAACAATTGAATAAAACGTGCTGTGTTTGTCTTCAAATCGAAAGAGGACAATTAAAATATCTGTAAGTTACTAAGTTACCTATCTATACAGGCCGTTGTGATCAACCGACTAGTACACGTAAACAAAATACTTAAGTACTATAACAAAAAAAGGTAGGTTACTTACTTTTCTCCGGCACTAGCAAACACAGATATAAATTTTCTCACAACTTTTTTCCAAATTCCGCCTTGTTTTCGAAATTCCGGAAACAAATGAATGCGTTTGGTTGCCTTTGGCATCAAGTATTTATAGTGTTGATCAAGTTCATGTCTGAACAAGCATTAAGCATTGTCGGGCGGATAGCGCTTTGCAAGTCTGTACACGAAATTGTACGTAATATCGAATACACAAGTTTAGACAAGTAACAGTCGCTTGCCTTATTAAAATATTATCTGCTTAGATAGGTACTTAAAACAATGTAGGTAGGCCCTTATAAAAACTATGCTTACATTTTTGCTCTTTACTATCAAAAGCAGATAAATTTTCGTGGACCCCCATTAACATCTTATGGACCCCCATTTTTTGTTCACGCCTACGTAGACCCCCATCAAGTCTCCCGTGGACCCCTGGGGGTCCACCTGGACCACTTTGGGAATCACTGGATTAGATAGTTTTTAGTTTATTTTTAGTTATCGGAAATTACTTATTTGATCCGTTTTGGGTGGAGACCTCGTTCGCGCGTTCTCTTTATAGAGCAACTAGCTGTTTCCCGCAGCTCTGCCTGTGTCAAAAAGTAGCCTATGTTTGACCTCGGGTCTTCAACTATATTCGTAACAAATTTCATCAAAATCCGTTCAGCGGTTAGGCCGTGAAAGACAGACTAAACAGACAGACATACAAACAGATTAGCATGGAAGTATTGATATCAAAAGATCATTATTTCAGGACATGCTAATTAAGCCATATAGTTATAATATGTAGAATTAAATCAGTACAATAAATTAAATTATTCAATTATTAATGGTGTTTGGCTTACTATATCTGAAACTCGACATCGACAAGGAGTTCATCCTCATACCCTACACCCTAAAGTGTCGCTTTAATAGAAATTTTCTACCGCGTACGCTCAGATTATGGAATGTACTCCCTCCCTACTTCGGTTTTTTCAAGTCACTACAACATGAGGGCTTTCAAAAGGGGTGTGAATAAATTACTTTAGGGTCGGCAACGCGCGCCCGTGATACTTCTGGTATTGTAGGCGTCCATAGGCTGCTGTAACCACTTACCATCAGGTGGGCCGTGTGCCTGTTTGCCTACTAAATTGTATAAAAAATCTTTGAAAATATGTGGGGCAAAATAAATTATTATTATGTTGTCTCTATACCTTGGTATTCACGGGCCGTAGCCCGGTCCTTTGAGGCTTGCATGGGGACACAGGTCCAACATGTAGAGGCCTTGTGAGACGTTTACTATAATTGGGGTGGAGCACAATCCAAGGCATGGCCTCAAGCAAATCAAAGAGATGTATTTGGGGTCAATTCCCAGAAGGTGCAAGACTATGAGAAGAAATTGACACTCTACTTAATACCGGTCTATTACGTTGATAGGTTTAGTGATTTAGTTTTTAGGGCTATGGAAAGGACTATGACACCTGCTTGACCAATGTATTTTACACGATAAAATAAGCAGGCGGTGACTCGCCATCTCAGTCAATGGGCCCCCGAAAACGGCTGCACGACATAGTGCAGCAAAGAGGGCAACACTAGTTGAGCGGCTAAAGGTGAAGAGGTGTCGCTGGACTTTAAACAACGATCATTTGCTCCCTTAGGGTCCCATCACGTACGCCCACTCGCCACTTACGTTCCACATTCACCTTTCGAGCTGAAGCTCTGGCGACTCCACTCTGGGCGGCCGGCTAAGGCAAGCCAGAGGTAGGGGTCCTGTCCCTCATCGGTGTCCACTCCGACCGACCAACAAAGGCAAGTCGGAGGCAAGGGACGGCGGCCTCCCCTGGGAGTACTCAGGTCCGCGGGGTCGATACTCCCCAACAGCTCGCCACAAGCTGCCCTGCGGGGACTGCACTGGGAAAGGAACCCAGTGGGCGATGGGGTCGTCACATCCCTACGCGTCTTTATTATTATTATTTATTTATTTACTTAAACATAAAGCGCATGTTACAGTTTTGTATCTATATACGATGCCATCACAATCCCTTTCGAGATTTTACGTGCATCGGATGTTGCCAATTTAAACATTTAACAAGTTAATATACATCCATACTAATATTATAAATGCGAAAGTCTGTCTGTCTGTCTGTCTGTTAGCTTTCACGGCCAAACCGCTGAACGGATTTTGATGAAATTTGGTATGAATATAGTTGAAGACCCGGGGTCAAACATAGGCTACTTTTTAACGCAGGCGGAGCTGCGGGAAACAGCTAGTTATATATAAATACAAAGAATAGTAGGTACATATATTTCATATGTACAAAATTAAAGCATCCATCAAACCATAACTAATGTGAGACTATTTGCCGATATCGCGTCGTCGCCCGGTGAATCCAAGTACCTACTTGGCTGCATCGGACGCATACTGCAAAACCAGTTATGATTAACTCGTTAACAACTTTTATACAGAATAATCTATTTATCTATGATAAATGTGGATTTCATACAATTTGAGATAAGTCCGCTTTTTATTGTACCCTGTATAATGTTTCTATGTTCTTTGTGCACATTAAAGATTTTTTACATACCTACATACATTTTGATTTCACCAAATTTAAATTCAAGGTACCACAGTGACCCTATGTCTCCGAACAACCAGCAATATGACAGTACCTCTTACAGTCAGCTATCAGTTAAATCCCATAGGCGAAACTGAAGGACTAATCTACGCTACTTTCCTGCTGATAACCTTGTATATTCTCATCATCTTTGAGGTAAGTTAAAACCAAATTACACAGCAAAATATCACCACAGAATTATTTAATAGTACTAACGTACAGAACGGACACTCACACCCTCCCACCCGAAACAGAGACCGCACCGAGCCAAGCAGATTTGAATAAAAATCGAGCGCAAAACAATGCAAGGATGACACTTCGGACGTACGTAGAAAATTTTAAAAATTTCTGGGAATACATGGGAATTAATTATTTTTCCCCTTTTCTTCCCATTGGATTTAATTTTTTCCCTCTTGAATTTCTTCCCGCTGCCCATCTCTAGCCGTACGATAAAAAAAAAAGTTAGCAAATTAAGAAAAACAACGTCTCATGTTTTTATTCATGGCGTAACAATGCTTTGTATGAGGTGCCCAACGAGTAACCAAGAAAGTTGGCTCGTTTCAATGTATGGCGATTGAACATCTGTATAGTATATATTCTGTTCTTACTGGGCAATGAGGGCTATTTTTGAGTATGTAAAATTGGTGAGTCGATTGAAAATCTATCGACTAGCCCATTTTAGATAATTTCTCAAAAATAGCTCTCTGTTAGAGAAAATAAAACGATATATTTCTGTGAACGCTGACAGCTAGCAACGTTTATTCAAAGATGAAACATAGATAAGAAAGACAAATAAGATCAGGAGAATGTGTGATATATATGTCGATATCGAACAAAAATGTTTCGATATCGAATGGAAATCATTCGAAATAAAATAAAAAATCACACTTTTCAAAAATAGCAATCCAGGATCTAAACATCGAAAATGCGTTTATATGATGTTGCCAAATAGAATTAATTCATTACTTCTAACAACCTCGAGGTCGTGGTCTAGTTTTGCCGAATACGTTAACGCCACCGCGATTGCACTCCTGACTTACTACAAAATTCAAATAAAATTGCCATTTTAACATCGGACTCTGGACCATACACTAACACCCATATTCTTAAACATAACCTTAAAGACGTCCTTCACTCAAACTCATTGGCGGGCGCCTCAAGGAAGTCCTCGAACTTTCGTTGAAAACGATATTCTTAGTTGGTTGCTTGAGCAAACTTCAATGAGGAACGTCACAGGTTATAATAACATTTTAAAGCACAAAAATTGAAAAACACAAAACAATAGAGTAAAAAATAAACAAAGTAAGTAGATAACTAGGGAAAAAGTGGCAAAAAGACTGATTAAAAACCACTTTCGAGGCCGCCTCAAGGTACCTCTCGACCAACCTTATTTGACAGTTCGATACTCACCTCCAATGAGGAAACTCCAGTCAAGAAAGCTAGTGACGACTAATCATACCAATGAGATGGAGTAAGGTTGAGTCGAGTTTGAGTGAAGGTTTAATAATATGGGTGTAATACACGGCTTGGTTAGCAACAGATATAAGATAACCATGAAGATTAAACCATTCATCTTTAAAAGAGGTCACATTTAAATGTCATACCGTGAGTTGGAGTGGAATCGTCGTAATTTGCGAAATCCTTTACTTATCTAGCGTTGCCAGGCGTCCGGATAAAGCCGGACATTGTTAGGCTTTTTGATTGCGTGTCCGGCCAAAATAAACGGTGTCCAGATTGTCCGGCTTTTGTTAGGCTTTTTACATTTAATTTAATTTAACAAGATATGGTAATAATCAGAAAAGCTTTAAATACTGAGACAAAATCCTCAATAATGAGGGTGTGCGGCCGCTTTAGCCAAATGTCCGGCCAAACTGGCTGGCTGTCCGGCTATTAGGTTTGGCGACCTGGCAACTCTAATAACTAAATTATTACATTTAAATAACAATAACTCTCGCGCGCTCGACTAGAAACCGCGCTTTGAAGAAAAATCAGTTTCCAGAATGCGGCAACTTTATATTGTAGTGTGTGTAAGACAATGTGCAAAGACGAAACGAGAAATAGTTATTTCTTGTACTATTATTCTTACATAGTTTGAATACGCAAACTGGCATTTTGCTTCTGTTGTTAAATTAAAATTTTATCATCTCGATGTCCATCTCACTTATCGGTTGCGGCGTGACTGACGCGGGTATGCCGCAAGTACGCAGAATTCGCGTAGTTTTAGTTGCCGCATTTGTCTGGTACGCCGACGGTATCTATTAATCTATGATTTTCTTCTAAAAATTTCAGATAGTAAACAGATCTATAGCAGCTTTACTTTCTTCAACATTAGGCATAGCAGTTTTAGCTATATGTGGAGCCAGACCTTCGCTACCAGAGCTGGTGTCCTGGTTGGACGTGGAGACGTTGTTGCTGCTGTTCAGCATGATGCTACTAGTAGCGATCATGGCGGAGACTGGACTGTTTGACTACTTGGCTGTTGTGGCGTTTGAAGTAGGTATAAGTAGGATTTTTTGAAGACTATTTGAGAAGTTTGATAGCCGCCATAGAATGCGATAGATATTTCTCCTCGGTGTCTTGCAATTCCGGTTAAGTTAAAGTTCCGTGTGACGTCACAGCGTGCTACACTTTTTCGCAACATGTGACGTCACGAGCTCCCACTCCTAAACTTTGATGCGTTATATCTTTATAATTTATCGCTCAATTGACAAAAGAAAAAATACGTCACTAATATATTTTGATTCCCTAAATGACGACGGACTAATTTTAATGTTAGTCTTTTGACCCTGGAATCTAGCCTATTATATTAAGATAAAACTATATTATATTATATATTATTCATGCGCGCAACCGATTAGCACTTGACAGGTTTTTTTTCTGTCCACAGGTGACTGGTGGCAGAACTTGGCCCCTGATCAACTACCTTTGTCTTTTCACCGCTGTCTTTTCAACTTTTCTGGACAATGTTACTACTGTCCTTCTGATGACTCCAGTGACTATAAGGTAAACGATTTTTAATCGATAACCTCTGCGGCCGTGTGGCGAGCCTGCCTGCTACTCAGGAGGACCCGTGTTCGATCCCCGGTCAGGTCAAGATGGAAAATAATATTTTTCTGAATGGCCTGGGTATTTGATGTTTATCTATGTATATGTATACACCGTGAAATTTTAGTCGTTTTGGACCCATCGTCCAGTGACTCCATTCATGCAACTGAACAACTTTCCCCAAAATACATGGGTCGCTTCTGCCTTATCTATTTTTGGCGTGAAAGAACGAGACGAAACATTAATTAGTTAATTTTGTCTTATTGAACGTTTGTTTATTTTTATGACTTGTTGGGTGGTGGTGGAAAAAGAGCATATAGAGAAAGAGAACAACTGCTGAAACGAATTAAAAAAAAAACAAGTAAATAAGGACACCAAAAAAGATTTCAATAGGAAAAAAAGAAACTATACAGTCATGGACTATTTTTTTTATACAACTACACAGCCCCAGGAAGGCAAAGAAAGAACCTCGCTTACCCTGGCGTCTGTAATTTTTTTCGAAATCACCTTTGAATGTTTACAATAACTTTTGATTAAGATGGTCCATATTAAAAACCCAATAAATAGGTAGTCCATATGCCATGCCTTCGTCGAAAAAGTTTGATTTTTCAATTTTGCACAAATCAGATTAAAATTTCTTAGAATAGGTTTTGCTTTGAGCGATTTTAATTAAAGTGAAGTGAAGAACTTTAGACCCATCACGCTTCTGAGCCACATCTATAAGCTGTTTTCGAGGGTAATCACGAATCGTCTCGCGAACAGGCTCGATGCCTTCCAGCCTCCCGAACAAGCCGGTTTCGAAAAGGTTTTAGTACCATAGACCACACCCATACGCGGCAACTTATGCAGAAGACCAAGGAGTATAACCGGCCACTATGTCTATCGTTTGTGGACTATGAGAAAGCCTTCGACTCGATCTAAACGTTGGCGGTGCATAAGTCTCTCGGTATTGATCATCGGTCGAAGTGTTGAAAGTAGTGTTCCCGAGGACTATAGGCTTTTAGGCTATTTTTAAGCCTATTTATTACGGGACTTGACAGGCTATAAAGCCTTTTAGCTCTGTAGGCTAGGTCTATTCAAAACATATGGTTGTAGGCTTAAATCGTCATCGCCTAGCCCTCTGAAAAGGCTATGAAGGCTATGCAGCTCCTAGTCCTCGCTAGGCTTTAGCTACTATTCAAGATTATTGGAAGGTGGATCGATTAAAATAAATGGGTTTAGGAAAAAGGTTCAATCTAGTATAGGTTAACATAAAAAAAGCGTTTTATGAATTATGTAAGTAATACAAACAATAAATGCCATATAAAAAATGTGTATTTAATTTATAATAATGATGGCCTACCTAAAAGGGAGTCTCAAAAAGACCTTTAGCCTTAATACACGTATAAGCCTACGACTTGAAAAAAACCTACAGTCGCAAAAAAGCCTATAGGCTTTTTAGATTCATAGGCTTTTTTTTAAAATGACTAGCCTTTTAAAGCCCTGCTTTTTTAGACTAGCCCTAAAAAAGGACCGATAGGCTTAAATTTAGACCTAAAGCCTATAGTCCTCGGGAACACTAGTTGAAAGGCCTGGAAAAACCCGTGAAACCCAAGCGGAGATAAAATAAATCGAAAATTTTATTTTCAGGTTATGTGAAGTGATGCAACTAAACCCAGTGCCCATACTCATGTGTATGGTTATATTCAGCAATGTGGGGGGAGCTGCCACTCCTGTAGGGGATCCCCCTAATGTTATTATAGCGAGCCATCCTGCTATATTGCGAGAAGTAAGCCCTAACGTCCCTGACTATACCACAGAATTATTTATAGTACTAACGTACAGAACGGACACTCACATCCTCCCACCCGAAACAGATACCGCACCGAGCCAAGCAGATTTAGGCTAAACATCGAGAGCAAAACAATGTAAGGATGCCGATTTTAGCGCGCGGCCGCTGCGACGACGACGACTATGACGCAGATATACATAACCAGCCCTACGACTAACACACACATTGCCGCGTGTGCGTACGCGACCGAATCTTATTAGTCGTAATAAGTATCGCGCTCGTCGCTGTTATATGGAGTGTGGTTTAGGTACGGAACTACGGAAATATGAAATGTTCAAACGCCGTTCTTAAATCAATGTACAGAACAGATACGGCGTATATTATATATATATAGTAATTTTTTTTATACAACTAAGTAGGCAAACAGGCGTACAGCCCACCTGATGGTAAGTACCGTACCGTCAGCCACCGTAGTAGTCATAGGCTACGTAGTAAGTCACCGTAGCCTATGAACGCCGGCAACACCGGTGTCACGAGCGCGTTGCCGACCTGTCCGCTATCAGCACAATGACCCCTCTGAAGCCTGGCGAGCCTACTTACCAGCAGGAACACAACACTGCATCACAGTGTTATTTGGCTGCGGAATTTTTTATTTTATTCCAATTTTCATAGGTGTCCAGCACAGAGAATATAATGTGACTTCCTCTTTGCGGGTTTTGTAAAATTTCAATCTTGTTCTACTATTCCTTATTTCCAGAATATCAACTTCGCAACGTTCACAGTTCACATGGGCGTTGGTATTTTACTGGTTTCCATACAAACGTACATACAACTGAGGTTTATATTTAGAGATATGAACAAATTGAGGCACAGCGTACCCATAGATATACAAGGTGAGTACTTAAGTAACTAAGTATAAAATTAAATTGACCGAACGAGAGCGACCGCGAGCGAAGGTCTCCATTTCAGAGACGGACTAGTTTTGCTTTTGTCAATTTTGTGGGAATGTTTGTGTGTGCCACGGAATATGTTTGTTTCGAGCCCAATTTTTAAAATGTATCTATGACTATATTTCGAACAAAAATCTTTCGTTATCGAACGAAAATTATACAACTCGCGGATTTTGCGTGACTCAACACATTTTGAAAATAGCACTCAGTTCCTTTCTAAATTTTGCTTGGATTGGGTGAAATATGAGCGCAAAATGGGGGAAGCTTGAAGATGAAACGATAATACTCGTATTTAATACTGTTCGTAGCAGAGATTTTATGTTTGGAGAATCTTCGCGAAGTCTAGTGTTCACAAAACTACTAGTATTATCAATAAGAAATGTGCGAGTTTATTTTTTTACTAGCTGTAGTCCCGCAGCTCCGCCTGGGTCAAAAAGTAGCCTGTTTGACCCCGGGTCTTCATCTATATTCATACCAAATTTCATCAAAATCCGTTCAGCGGTTTGGCCGTGAAAGCGTAACAGACAGACGGACAGATGGGCAGACAGACAGACAGACTTTCGCATTTCTAATATAATTAAGCATATGTATTTATTAAGTATATTAAGTTTGGATACAAAACACAAGTAATTAATATACAAAAGCATGACAAAACAAAAGTACAATAACGGAATTATCCCACTTAGGGATCTTTTACAGTCAACGAGCGACTGACAGGACAGGATAGGGTTGTGACCACAATTTTGGATTTCTTTGTTTCTTCTTTTCGCTGCATTTACTGAGAGCCGATTTCCGATAACACGTTTTGCAATTAGCGCGATTGGCCTCCTCATCTCAATAATCTAACTGCTAGTATATAGCCTGTAATTTTTTAACCTGTGATCTAACACAGATAGAGATGGGCGCTTCCCGGAAAATTTCCCATTCACTGCCGGAATTTAAAAATTCCCGGGATTAAATGGGAAATAATTATTTTTCCCCTTTTTATCCCCTTACATTTCAATTATCCCCTCTTGAATTTCTTCCCGCTCATCTCTAAACACAGATGGTTAAAATTTTGTTTGAGCCCTCTTCTCCAAATATTGATACAAGAGGCCAGTAAATAAATTCATTTCCCTTCCAGAATTACGTCAAGAAATAGCTGTGTGGAGAAGGGCGGCTGCATCTCTGTCGTCTTACTCCAGGGATGAAGACCTAGTCAGAAGAGCTTTGGAGAAAAAGGTATTGGGGCCCAATTTTTGAAATTTGTGACTCAATGTAATCATTCGATTTTGCGTGAGATTTTTAAAAAAGATCTCCGGGACTATATTTTCAACACCATTGAAGCTAATCACACTACTGGGCCCGTGCGAAAACAAAACGACAATGAACAAGCGACTCGAAAACAAAAAATGTATGGGATTGACATTAGCCGCGCTAAATCACGTGGTCGATTTTCATACTAATTCCGAAAGATCGCGAACACGAATGTCGTGTGACTTTGTCTCCGGGCCCTGGTGTGCTTTTTTGAAAAGTATGTGTCATCTATCAGTGAGTCGAAGATTATTGTTCGATTATAATTGATTTCCGTTCGGTATATTCGGTAAGTCCACAGACATATAAGACTTAAACAAACGGAAGGTACTTATGCTATTACTTAGCGTAGCAAAAACACATACGTGCAAAACTATGCAGCCTGGGCTGTAGTAAGGGGGCTAGGGTAAGATGTTTACGATAAAGCTCCCCATGATTTCAAGAAATGTATGAATGTTGTGTGGATTGCATGATCTGAGATCAATACGGTATTCTACTCTGTTATTTTTAGTATTCACCGATCCAACAACGCAGCTTACAAAATGGCGTCACGGCGAAAAATTGCCACGCTTTGCATAATATCTATGTGTGAGTGAATGTTGCTACAGGTGTAAAAAAGAGATATCGCCATATAGTTCTGAATGCGTGAGACAAGGATAACGACAATTACTTGTGTATAACTATTGTCTTATGTTCCGTCTGTTTACGTCTTATATGTCTGTGGGTAAGTCGAACTTATTTCCTTCGACTAAAATACTAGTTCCTGAACTGACGTTTTTAACACCTTTTTATTTGAAGAAGAAAGAAGAAATAGTTTCATTGCAATGAAACTATTTCTTTCTTCTTCAATTTGTGTTTCGTTTCCTTGGAATGAAGAAACGGCTAAACTAAGGTATTAGTTTGAAGTATATAAGGTGAATTTTTATTACATACAAACTCAGTATTTTTTTTTAATTGATAATCGCTTACTTAATTCACAGTATAAGCCAAGCTTATCTTTATGGAAATATTATTCTTTTATTTCAGGTGGAGAGACTGAACGCTACTCTAACAAAACGGGAGGCCGGTGGAGGAACTTCCAAATCGGATCCCAGGTTTTGTACCACACTGGCGCACATGAAAGAAAAGGTAGTTTTCTTTAGAATTCCGTGATTTTATTATTTTCGTAGTTAAAAAGGCTTCATCAATTGAGGTCCAAAAAAGTGGGTTATTGTGATGGATATTGTCGATCTAATAATTTCTTACTATGGCACCATACCATAATTTAAATATTTTTTAGCTTTGAAGCGCCATATAACATCAAATAGAGGAAATAAATATTTTTCTTAGGCAATGGGATCTCATACTAAATAAAAATTTATACATATTTCAGTATCAAATAAGAGACAAGCCATTACTGGCAAAAGCTGCAGTAAGCGTGACCTTCGTAGTCGTCGTGTTTTTCCTACACGCCTTTCCTGAACTACGTAAGTTGATCAAATTTTATTAGATTTCAAATATTATGCCCTTCTTGAGGCAATGAGCGGGGCACATAGCCCAGAAATCCAATGGCCGATGGGTAGAAAGGTAATGAATGGCGACCACGCATCATTGGACATACACAGACCACATTGTCAGATGACCTGCACAAGGCCGCAGGCAAGAGCTGGATGCAGACCGTTTCCAATCTGTCATTTTGGAAATACTAAAAGTTACTGTAGTTACTAACAAAATTAGCATAAGATCATTCTAACATCTTGTAAGACTATTGTTTGTTTGTTTGTTTGTAATATCTTTATTGTACAAAATAAAACAAATAATTTACATACACAAGCATGAAAAGACAATAAGTACAATGGCGGACTTATCCCACTTAGGGATCTCTTTGTTTCTCTATGTTTCTTGAATAAATAATTTTTCATTCGTTCATTCATTAAGAGAGGCTTATGTCCAACAGTGGGCTGACTGCGGCTATAATGATGACGGTGAGATGTTCAAGCTATTTATTATGATAAAGGGCAATTAATTAGATTAGGGAGTGGGTTGGCGAAAATCTTGGCGAAAAACTTGGCGAAAATATAAATGTCACTAGAAAATGGCGTAGACATAAGGCTAAATTTATAGTCACAAATTATTAAACAATACCGATATCATGAGGTTTAATTAACGCAGAGACTAGCGACCGCTTTAAGATTTAATAATAATTAATATGGAATAATTAATATGGAATTACCTTAGTTACCTTACTATCCGCCAGAGGCGCTGTACAGGTTTGCCATACTAAATTGTTAACGCAGTCGCTAGCGTCTGCGTCAATCATATCTCATGGTAGGCGTACACTGTACAGTACACTGTACTGTAGAGGCGCTGTACAGGGCATATTAATTAAAAGTAAATTTTAAATTTCAGAAAGACTATCACTCGGCTGGACGGCTTTCCTCGGAGCCGTATTGCTACTTCTTTTAGCAGAAAAAGATGACTTAGAGCCAGTGCTGGCCAGAGTGGAGTGGTCGACGTTGCTATTCTTTGCAGCTCTTTTTGTTCTTATGGAGGTATCTAATTGACTTATTGGTCTAGACTGACATCGTAGCCATTTCGACTCGAGAAGAAGAAGAATTGGTACCCATCTCATTAACCTTAGTACAATACATATACTCTTCATTGCACCAAAAGAAATATCATGAAAATGAGGTAAAACTTCGAGGAACTTGAACTTGAGGACTTATTGAGCGATCTCCTTCACACAAACCTTAGGGTAAAACATAAGTGTTCGCATAAAAGTATATTAATAGCCTAGCTTCCATATGGCACTCATAATATTAAAAAGTTTTTTTTTTGTAAATTGACGTTTTGAAGAAAATACTGCAGTTGAGTTTGTGACGATACCGCTTCTTGTCAACTTGCGCTTTGGAAGTAAACTTTAAAGAAATACTTAATTGAAATAAAACTATTTATTTTCATTCATATCGACCCTGTACACTGTATTTGACAGTTTTCTTAGAAACTACTCGAAATTTTTTTTCAGGTACTATCAAAACTGGGTCTGATAGCGTGGATCGGGAAAATAACAGAATCGCTCATTTTGCAAGTCGGCGAAGAATCCAGGCTTGCTGTCGCGATTGTTTTAATGTTATGGGTAAGTTTATTATATATAGTATGTTTCAATAAAATTCCTAACGGGATATTAATACAATTTTTAATCCCCATAAAAAAAGAAAGGTGTATAATATTAAAGCACTTAATATGTAATAAGTATTATAATGTGTATTTCTAAAATACACCGTGAAATTTGAGTCGTTGTGGACCCATCGTCCAGTGACTCCTTTCATGAAACCGAACAAATTTCCCCAAGGAACATAGCTCGAAACATGAAAAACAAATTTGGACTTCCCATAGTAAGTTAGGTCACGTGATGAGACATTTTGTATGGGAGGTCCAAAAATTTACTCCATATTTCGACTCGTGTATCTTGGGGAAAGTTGTTCGGTTGCATGAATGGAGTCACTGGACGATGGGTCCAAAACGACTAAAATTTCACGGTGTATAGCTTGAAAAAAAGAAATTACATTTTCAGGTGTCCGGCTTAACATCTGCATTCGTGGACAACATTCCTCTCACGACAATGATGATTAGAGTGACAGTCGCCCTTGCAGACCCTGGTGGGCTGGCTTTGCCGCTAGCCCCGTTAGCTTGGGCGTTGAGCTTCGGAGCATGTCTTGGAGGTTAGTATTTTATTTTAGTTTTTAGAGTTCCGTACCCAAAGGGTACAACGCTACCCTTATTAGGACTTCGCTGGCCGTCTGTCACCACGCTGTATCTCATGAATCGTAATGGTTAGTTGAAATTTTCACAAATGTTGTATTTCTGTTGCCGCTGTAACAAATACTAAAAAATAAAATAAAATAAAAATTTAAGGGGGCTCCCATATAACAAATATCTATATATATTACAGTGTGTACATAAAATAAACAAATAACAAACGCGATTTTTTTTTTGCGGTTTTTATAGATAATGGTACGGAACCCTTCGTGCGCGAGTCCGACTCACACTTGACCTATTATTTTTTCCAGGTAACGGCACATTAATCGGTGCTAGCGCAAACGTGGTCTGCGCAGGAGTGGCAGAACAACACGGATACAGATTTACCTTCATGCAATTCTTGAAAATAGGGTTTCCGGTCATGATCGGCAACTTGCTAGTTGCTACTGGTTATCTTTTGTTCTGTCATAGCCTGGTGAATTGGCATTGAAAGTTTTTACGACGTTTATAATGAGCAAAAATTGTTTTTAAAACAATATTTAAAAAAAAGAGTGCTATTTTTATTTACACTACTTACACAATAATCAGAACTATTTAAATATACAATACTAGCTGTTTCCCGCAGCTCCGCCTACGTCAAAAAATAGTCTATGTTTGACCCCAGGTCTTCAACTATATTCATACCAAATTCCTTTAAAATCCGTTCAGCGGTTTGGGCATGAAAGTGTAGCAGACAGACAGAAAGACAGACAGAATTTCGCATTTATATTAGTCTGGATATGGATTAATTGAGATGATGTGCTATTTTTGAGATTTATGAGTCGCTCAAAATCAGTAAGCTAAATGAAAATAATTCGAAATCAAACAAAAATCATTCGACTGACCAATTTTGACTGACTTAAATAACTGAAAAATAGAACTCCTGGTTAATAGGCTACTTGACTGTATTCATATTTGGTTAATATTGTTATACTAAACAAAATATACACTAAAAAGTAACCGATTCTGAAAACAACAACATAATTGGTTGTTAATTAAGGCAGTAATTCGATTTTAAAGTTTTCTCTAAAGGAAAAGTGGGACCGTGGTGGGGACGTCTTGCTATCTCTTTTGTACGCACGAAACCGAGTGGCAGTGACGTCACAGCTCACACAGTGCATCCTTTTCTTGTTTTTTGACAGTTTCCCCTTCCACCGAATTTCAAAGGCTTATAACTTATTTATTTTTGAACGGATTACAAAAATTCTTTCATATTTCTGTTTCTGGAAATAAAAATATTGATATGAAAGAAAAAATAAAAATTAGTAGAATACCCAATTGATGTCCTGTCATTACCATTGGATTCCCGATCATGATCGGGAACTTGCTGGCCGCTACTAGCTATCTTTTGTTCTGTCATAGCCTGGTGACTTGGCATTGAAGCTAATTACGACGATAAAATAGGACGAAAGCAATTTTAGATCATAATGCAGTGCTATTTTTGAGATTTATGAGTAACATTAAACTAAACTACTTATTTAATACGGTTTTTATTAAAATTTGTAACACTCGCGAAAACGTAAGAATTTATTGTCACTCACCCATGTCCCTCAGAATCAGTTAGTCTATAAATGAAAATCATTCAATTCAGCGCTTCTGGTTAATATTTATTTTCCTGCCTATGCCTGGTGAGTTGGCATTAAAGGTTTTTGTCAATAAGTGACCAAAATGTGTATTAGGAGAAATACATGTTGTTTCTGTCAAAACCTTGTTTGGCATTGAAAACATAAGTATTTATTTATTTCACCCAGTGGAATTAATTCAGGTAAATTAGCGACGTATTTGCACAAGTGTGCTTCTAGTAAATAAGTAAATTTTCCACAAATAAATAATTAGATGAGCTAGTGACATCAAACAGAAAAAAATGCTACCTTTTTCAGTATTTAAAAACTAAACTAACCCATGCAAAGGGAAAGAATTAGTTAAGTCTTGCCACAAGGCTAATGCCTGGTGAGTTGGCTTAAAGCTCTGATGGGATGCTATCGTCTCTTAATTCCATTTAAATGCGAGTGAATAAGCGACACGTTGCCTTACACATTGTTGCACCATCTCGCTTACTCACTCGCATTTGGATGGAATTAAGAGATGACAGTAAGCCACTTAGTAACTATACGGGCCTTACTATCAACTCTAATAGCAAGGCAGAAACGAGTGAGTAAACGAGATGGCGCCTTACAGCTTGTATTGCGCCATCTCGTTCACTCACTCATTTCTGCCCTGCTAATAGAGGTGATGGTAAGGGCCCTGGTCAGCAGACTAGTAAGTGGGCCGTTTTCATGCTAATAAAACAAGGTTATTTCGTTCTTGCAAAGCCAAATTGTAATAAGGAGTATTAATGATTGGAAATATTTATTTCGAAAAGATTTAGTAATATTTTTTCTTAAAAATTGTAAAGTTAAAATATTGTATTTTGTCAACTGTCAACTGCCGTTTTTATAATAAAAATATAGTGCTTATTAACTATATACTTACGTAAGTATAATGTAGAAAAAAAAAATGTATTGATATTGTTTTGTGATATAAAATTATATCGAATATTGTAATTGACAAATCTTATTTTAAAGATTATTAAAGATATATGTATATTTGCAGTTCACTTATAAGATTAATAAATTTAATTTATTATTATTAATTGAGGTAGGTCTTAGATTTATTTTGATAAATTAGTATTACAGCAAATAAGTCAAGATGTTTACAATTGCAGACAATAATGCTTATATTATGTAACTAGCTTTCAAAAGATAAAAGTAGGCGTCAATTTCAGATTTATACCCAACTTAATTTAAATCGAGTGCAAAAATATATTTTTAAATTCCGAAATACATTAAATAATGATTTCATGTTTTTTCGGATTGAAATTTTAAGTGCACTGGAATTAAAAAGAAAGAATAAGCCACTGTAATTTGCTTAGATCTAGCATGTTTTTTTTTTACTGTGTGAGTTCAGTATTGTAGTAGTAAATTTTATATATTTTTTATTGATTGCTATTTTATTAAGTAGAAAATAACATTCGGTAGAGACGATTAAATGCTCCTTTCAGAAGAATTGTTTTTTTTTCAATTTACTAAACGTTTAAAATATCTGATATTCTTTCTGCTAACTATTCCTATCAGCAGAACTATAAATCGTTTTTGGTATTTTTTGTGTATATTTGAATCCACCTTTTATTTAAAACTTACTACCAATTTGATACGAAAATATTATTCTAATTATTATATATCAATTATTTTAATAAAGTATTAATAGGATTTTTTAATTGCAATATAATTTAATTGTAAACGTTAAAGTAAATATACACTTAAGTAAATAATATTAGGTAATTAAATATTTACATTGTACTTTAAGTGTTAGTAGAATGTACGTAAATGATTTTTTTAAATAAGTAGGTAAAATATAACTTTCATTACACTTTTAATATGCACTCCTAATATTATTTTCATATCATAAAAGTTGTATATTTTAATATCATCACAAATTAAAAATATATCACATTTCATGTGTGTAAAATACATTTAAGTTTTTAATTTTAATATTTATACAAATACAACTGTTCTTGTAAGGAACTTTACAAAATGTTTATAATGTTTTATTAAGTGATACTTAATATTTTATTTGTAGAGAAGTGTTAAAATTTGTTAAAAAAAGTATCCTAAGACTTTGTTGTTAATATTGATTTTGTGATTTTTTAAAACTTACGCAACACAAAACTAGTTTTTTTTTTCTTAACAAAAGAAGTATTAAATTAATATTCGTTTTAGAAATATAAAGTACAAGGAAACAATGACGACTTGCCAAAATTATGTACTTAAAATAACTATAAATAATCAAGAGTTTTTTTTTTTTAAATTCTTAAAATGTCTATCGTATTACTATTTATTGTGTATTTTATAAATATTTTAATTTACTCTTTCATTTAAGAATTCATATATAAATAACAAACGTCATAAAGACAATTTTAATCTGAAATTATTTTGTCTCGCTCTTTTTCAACATATATCATAAAAGAGAAAAGGACAAAACATTTTTCTTTCAAATTGACTGAACATAATACGTTTAAATATTATTTTTTAAAGTAAGAAAGATAATACAATAGAATATCTACTATAAAAAGGGTTATTGAAATTATTTTTTATGTATGTTATTTTTGAATAAACGTATATTTTCCAGTTGTTTATTGTTTTCATCAATTTTCTCCGTAGTACGAAAAGATCCTCACCTCATCGTTTTGGCCGGATATTTGTACTTAAAATACATCGACCTTATATGAATAATAAATAGCGTTATCACGAACAACAACGAACCATGTCAAAATCCGAAAGGCGGTTTTGAAAAACTGACACCAGGGTGCACTCGATATGAATGAACGAGCAAACATATTTTTTTTTTAATTTATCCATAGTACTAACGTAGAGAACGGACATTCACATGCTCCCACCCGAAACAGATAAATGGTTTGGAAGCTAATATCATTTGCGTTTGCAATTAAGTTAAAAAAACCACAGATATTGAATAATAATTTATTGCACATATAAATAAGTATTTAATACTGGAAGATATGGTTATATTTTAAGTCATCGCTTCAAGGCTCTGCCTTGAATTACATACTCATGATATCTACACCACGGAGCAATTACAAAGAGGAGATGCCGTAATAAGCGTTTTGTAAGAAATCCATCTCCTCTTTGTAATTGCACCATGATCTACACATTCATTTAAATAGTAAGAAATTTAAATACTAAGGGAACTATTTTCAAAATGTGTGACTCATATATCGAATGAAAATTTGTCGACTCACGGATTATGCGTGAGTACATACTTTTCAAAAATAGCACTTCTGAGTTCGCTATTCTAACAATTCATTTCTTAATCGCTTTATTAACATTAATCGGCCGTTTACAGAATAGGCTAACCAGTGATTAGTGAACGACAAAATGTTAGATTAAACTATTTCAATACGGTTTTTATCGCGTTTATTACTTACTAGCTGTTTCACGTAGCTCTGCCTGCATCGAAAAGTAGCCTATGTTTGACCCGGGTCAAATTTCATCAAAATCCGTTCAGCGGTTTGGCCGTGAAAGCCAGACTATAACAGACAGACTTTCGCCTTTATAATATTAGTATGGATTAATGTGTAACAATCGGGAAAAGATTTTTTTTTTTTTGACAAGATTTAGGGTCAATTCAGACTAGGCGGCAAAATTCTCGAACATTAAATAGTACTTAATTAAATATCAACCTTATGCCATTCATACAAAGCTGAAAATAGTATGTGACATTAAGATCGTATCGTAGATGAAGATGTACAGAACTAGAGAAGCTCGTTGGTCAAGCTCGACCCGCGTATCCTTAACGAATGCGCATGTCAAGCGACGACCTGACGCGACCGCTATTGGATTGGTCGCCATTTTAGTGGCATTTTCTATTTTGAGCCCCTCCGTGCTTCGGAAGGCACGTTAAGCCGTTGGTCCCGGTTGTTATCGATATATAGCAGTCGTGAGGCTGTGTCAGATGCCTTAGGGCAGCCAGAAAAATTCTGACGGTGTTGGCCACTTACACACCTCGGGTCATGTTCCATGTTGCCGTCTAAAGGCGATCAGTAGCGATATACTATTCAAAAAGTGTTTTTGAATATCATTTTTTCGGTTTAGTCTGAATTGACGTCTCCCATAGACGAAGAATATTTTTTCCTTCAATTTTGTCCTAATAGAAGGCGTTACAAGGAATCAAATCAATTGTAACATCCTTGGAATGAATCTGTTTTCCTTTGCAAGGACTTGTTACGTGAAGCTATTGAAATTAAAAAACATCCTAATTTCAATAGAGAGGATGGATGGCAGGTACCGCCAGCTTGGGACCCAGTCATTAACTTAATAAAATCGCAAACTCGGAAGCAGACTGCAAGACCCTTAGATACTGTGAGCCAATACTGCGTGAATCGGAATAGTTCCCAATAAAAATTTCAGGCGGTAGTTTTGTAATCTTATGACATCAAAGACAAATGTTAACTTAGTCTGCCTGCGACCATGAACGCTGTAAAGTGTTTGAAACGTCAGGTGTAAATAAATAAGTAATAAACGCGATAAAACCGTATTAAAATAGTTTAATTTAATGAATAACAATCGCGAAAACATAAGAAAAAATCTTATAGTTTTTAAGCAAAAAAAGTGTCCCTGGGGACTGACAGATAGCGCTGAAAATTTTTATTAAGTACATTTGTACATTACAAGCCACTGTGTGCATTTTGAGAGTTGTAATGTGTAAAATATAGACTCATGTATTCTTTCATACAACCTTAACTTTCCACAATAATATTGTTCTTCAAAGGATTAAGCCAATGAACGGCTTTTGCGGTCATATCAAAAGCCTCAAAAAAATTTTTATTAAAAATGTCTATTACATTATGTAGTCTATTACGTGATGAATCTGTACGTTACAGAACGGATACTCACAACCTTCCACCCGAAACAGATACCGCACCGAGCCGCTCAGATTTAGGGTAAAAATAACAATGCAAGGACGTCGCTTCGGCCGCCCGGCCGCTGCGACGACTATGACGCAGCTACGGTAAACAACCTACGAATAACATACACGTTGACGCGTACGCTACCAAATCCTAGTAGTCGTAATAGCTATCGCACTCGCCGCTGTTTTATGGGATATAACAATATCAATTTATGTGGTGGCCCTATCAAGTTGTGCCAGTTGATGCGCTAATCTTTCTTCCCTGGCTCTCCTCGCCTGTCCCATGGCCCGTTTTTCTGCAAATTTCACTATAAATGTTTCTACGGGCATGTTACCTGAAAATTTTATTAAAATTTTAATCCACACACAAAATAATTCCAGATGAATATCGGTAATTTTGGAAATCATTAGGCCTCTTCTAAGAGGCCTCTGTCCAGCAGCGGACTGCCTGCTGCTAAAACAATGACAATACTGACTGCAAATGGCATGGTGGTCGATAAAGGAACCACGTCAGAGGCCGAGAGGCGGTTCTGTACAACTCTATGGTCGATTGACAATGTAGCCTACACAAAATGATGAATGACGATTTAAAGACGCTCACCTAACAAAAACTGCTCCGCAACACCCTCAGCATCCTCATCGGCTTGCATTGCAGCAATCTTCAGACAATCCCTTATCCTATGCGGATCGTACATCTCCGCTAACTTCTGATGTTTGCGATGCAACTCCTCATAGTTCATCTTCATTTGTACTACAGTGGAAATTCTGTCTATAACCTCTGTTTTAACTTCGTCTAGTGACCGTTGTTTTGCAATGTTGTCTTGAGCAATGCGTTCGATGCTGTTCATAAGTTCTTCCGTTTCAAGCTCCAATTCAACTAGTTGTGGGCTGCTTTCAAGTAGTTTGTCCTGAAAATTTTAATTTAGTCATTTATTAGCTAGATAATTAGTTACTGTAGGATGCTTTACTTTTTCGTAGTTCTAGCCTATGTTAGGTTAGTATAGATATTTACAATGGCAAATTTAAAATGATGTAAAGTGTGAAGAGCATTAATAACTTTCTTGCGCCGCTTTGTATTTTCTCTGTTTTTCCTAATGGTTGATTGGGAGAGAATGCTTTTAGCATTAGGTCCGCTAATTGTATTATTACTTATGGTACAATAAAGTTTTAAAAAATAAATAAATATATATATATATATATATATATATATATGTTTTGATGTTTGTATGAGTGTTTCAGATTGTGTGATTAGATTTCTGCGGAAGCATAATTTGTTTAGTTGTTTACAGTTTGATTAGGACATTGCAGGCTTGAATCACCTGATTGTCTGATAAGTAAGATGATTTTGTGCTTCGGAAAGCACAATAAGTTGCCAGTTAGATGTTGATAAAGACTCCACATCCACAGAGGCCGAAAGGCAGTTCTAAAAACTCTGACTCAGGATTTACAGGGACGATTAGCCTTGATACGAATGAATGGACAGAAAAATGGTAATAATCATATTCAATTCGCCGCAGCCGAGCCGCAGAAAACAGAAGAAAATAAAATTACCAACCTGTAAATCAGTATTCTCCAAGATCTCCTGCAGCTCATCAACCGTCAACTCGCTCAACTCCGGAAACATCAACGAAGGAGCGCTCACCAACGACTGCGTACTCACATCACTTTTATCATCCAAACTCGGTAATGACCTCTGAAATTCCCTTATAATAGCTTGCACTACACGTCCTAAATCAGAATGCTGCGTAAAGTTTATCAAACCAGGCGCGCCTATAACTTGGTTATCTGTTATCCAAGGATGAGGTATCCCAGGATTGACGTAAATAGAAGGTTTCTCGTTAGGAAAATCTGGGCTCAGAACGACGTTTAAACACATATTTTTCGCGTCAGCGGTAAAGTCTATTCTGTATTCGCAATTTTCTTCGATTTCGATGACATTGTCGTTGAATATCTTCAGTGTGTCGATTTGTCGCTTTCTTAGGTCCTGCTCGTTGTAATATGTGCGTTGAAGCATGTTTGGAATGTTGAAATCTGTAAAAAAAAGTATATGAATACAATACAACGATATGGATCAATAAGTTCAGAGTAGGCAAAGTAAATAAAATACTTACTGAATGTATGTTTCACTTAATAATTTTCAGTTAAATGTAAACAGCACGTACGTACGTCCGTACATACAACCTAATCACTAAAGGATGTTATGTGTAATTTTTTTTTATGGTTAACGACAAAATAACTTGCAAATAAATTTCGATCAATAAACACCAAACACAAACAATGCTGATGCTGATGCTGACGTGACGTATGTTTTTCTTCTTGCGTGCACAGATGTCACTTAAGTTATCGCAGGGCTCCTATTGGCTCATTATTAAAACTAGAAGTCCGAAGAGCCGATCAAAACGATGATATGCACTCAGCTGTTTTATAGGAACCGCTGATGACCAATGGGAGGGACATGGCCATTGCAATGTCATTCAATGCAATGATGATGTAATGCACCTGACATTGACATCTATTTTTTTTATTTTTGACGGATCCATAACTCGCGCGCGCAAATTGAAATCAATCTAGATTATTATTAAAACAAATTAACAGACTTCTGATATTTGATTACAAAACATTATTTTTAAATGTATGTCACGCATTCACTTGAAATGTACAGGAGACTCATGAGAATAAATATTAGGTAGGTACCTAATACCTAATATTTTGCTTAAATTATTATTAACATTTATGTATGAATGAGTCGCGCGCACATCAAAGCGAAAGCCAAAAGTAGAAAATAAATTGTTGTATCAGAAAAATCCGGATGGACTAAATAATATCGATGCTTTCGACAACAATTGTCGTAAAAGCCCAAAATGGCATGGTAATCAGCGAAAAACAAAAAAAAAAGGAGTTAATCGGTGATATCTTTTTATATTTTAAAATAATGATGTAATCACGATATAATTATTTTTTAATGATCTTTTGCATCGTTTTTTTAAATCTACGTCAAAGCTTTATTTTAGAAGTTAGCTTGGAGATACACCCTAGAAAATTAAATATTGGTGTTTACGACCTCAAAAATAAGAGATTTAATGATATGTACATAAATTATAAGAAGTGTATCAACAAATTTAAAAAAAAATTACATACCTATTATAATTGAGGATAAAGCCTTAGAAAAAAAAACCAATTGCTGGTGCACTAAGATTTTAAACTACCTAATATTGAACATCTTCATTTTATTACCGTAAATTTTCATTACCTACCTATTAATTTTCATGTTGAAAAAACTGGCCGTCTGCTTGACCTTAATCCTAAGAGGTGTTCTTCCTATTTCAATAGTGGTTAATGAATGATTTGGTAATTAATTTGTGATTAAGGAATCGGTCTCTTGTCGGCTCTTTCCATTAATATAAGTATTTTGCAGGATACAATACAGTAACTTACTTTATGACACAGCATAAAATCATAATACGAGTATTATTTCTTAATGATCGAAGGTACTTTAGGTATTGATATGAACATTGTAATCTTGAATCACCTGATTGTCTGATAATAACAAAGCTTGCGTGTTTCGGAAGGCACGTTAAACCGTTGTCGTCAAAAAACATCAAGATCATTTTGGTCGTATTTGCCTTTACCTAGGGTTGTGGGAAGTCGGACATCAGTCGCTCCATTCCCACAGTACCTATTGCCAAATCTAGATTTCTTAGCGGTCCTAGGACCATGCTTAAATCGTATCCTGCATTGGCTCTGAAGATGCAACTGAGGAAAACGCTCGGATACGGTAACGGTCGAATGAGACGATTTTTACTTTAAAAAAATATCAATAAAATATGGGTATGTATAAATAATCAAAACACAAACACTTATTCAACTCGTTTATTAAAATATTTATACATTATACACAACTGATACAATAACTAATACTTAAATAAGTACCATTTTGGTTAGACCTTGCTATGCGGTTGAACCACACATTCTGTTAAAAAATATGCACTGACTTAGACTTCTACCTACTGTGAAAATTATCTGAAATACTAATTTAAAAAGAAAAAACTATTGTTGGCATTAGGTACCTAGTTAGTTTAGTTTAGAATTTTTGAGAAAGGTTCAATGTTTTTTCTATTTTTTTTCGATAAGAGTCAAAATAGATAAGAGTAGGTACTTAGTGCTAAAATAACTATGGTACAACCGCGACAACATCTCCAATACAATATTATTAAACTCCTTATCATACTTTTGGTGTGTAGGAGGGAATTGAGCAATAGATATTTAATTTTTAGGTTACACTAATTTGAACATTTTTTATTGGTTATTCAATATTTTAGTTACAAAATTGATAAAAATTTTATATGACTTTGAAAAAGAATAATTTTGAATATTTTTTGTAGAGAGGCGCAACGCAGAGAGAACTATGTTTATTCAAACGCAAAGAAGAAGTAAAAAGCTTTATTAACCATGTAATCAACACTTTACAAACGCTATGTTTTTCTCATTGTATGTTTAAGATTTCTAGGCATAACTGGTTTTTAGTTCCTGCTTACAGCTGCCACGGATTACAGAATATATTTATGCTAAAGATACTACACATATTCTGTAATCTGTGGTACTAAGTACTCTAACTAACCCACGTAGATACAGCAAAATGTATAAAACCCTCTACATAGATTGTATTAATTCGTGAAATATATATATATTTATTTATTTACTTAAGTGACGAAATTAAAATATATTTTGTAAATGTAAGACCTAGATAGGTTATGTTTTTGCATTTATTAATTTTCAAAGTATTTGGCTTGCTAAATGTGTGTAAGTAAGGAAATTAAAACTACTAATAATACTTACTTCCCTTTACTACAAATAAATTAAACCAAGTGAAAAGATCTAAGTTCTATTATGTAGCCATTTTTCATTTTTCAAGAGGACAGACAATTTTTTTTTTTTAAATGTTATTGCTTTTCATTTGGATAACAATATTCAATTTTTTTTCTAAGTAACGTACTAACCTATATTGACTCGGTAACCATTTTTATATATTTACAAATATTTGTATAACTAAAGTTTTACCATAGACGCAAGAATACCGACCACAGTGTGTAGATTACGAGGACACAAAAAAGGATTTTTACTGTCTGGTGTAGATAGTATAATCTGTAAAAAAAAAAACGTAATTAAAACAGGTAAATAGATACATAACAAAAATTATTTTATGTACAAATTCCAATGTGAAAATACTAAAAGATGTTTATTACTCTGTAGTTTTACAAAAATTTATAAGTATAGAGCAATCGAATTTCATTATGAGAAATGCGAAAACAAACATTAACTCGAGCACTATCCTTAATACGAAGGCTCATCCATAAATAAATAAACATTTTTCTAAGTCATCTATAAGGAAAAGATAAAACCGGCCAAGTGCGAGTCGGACTCGTGCACTAAGGATTCCGTACATTACAGTGAGACAGTTGAAATTTTCACAGATGATGTATTTCTGTTGCCGCTCAACAAAAACCAAAAACTTTCTCATAAAACAAACATGATTATTTGCGGTTTTTATAAATAATTCTACGGAGCCCTTCGTGCGCGACTTGCACTTGACCAATTTTTTTATGTTATAATATGACTGTAGCAACAAATAAAAAATCTATATCTATCTAGAGACCCGTTTTACCCTTTGGGTACGGAACCAAAGAAAAACCTAGGTCCACCATATAGAACTACCAAATAGTCACCTTTTCCATTTAATCCTGGCTTGTGGCAGCGATTCATCGCTTTCTTTGAACATGTACCGCCGGATGCCGAATAAATAGTTCTCGAAGAACTCGTCCCAGTTCACATCGCTCATGCTGAAGGGAAATATCTGCAAAAGTATTTAAACTAGTTAACAGTTGGATACCCCGGACACTCCATACAACAGCAGGCGATACCTATTACGAGTACTAGTATTCGGCCGCGTACGCACACGCGTTAATGTGTGTGTTACTCATAGGGTTGGTTATTTACCGTGTCTGCGTCATAGTTGTCGCAGCGGCCGGGCGGCCGAAACGTCATCATTGCATTATTTTGCTCTCGATTTTTACCCTAAATCTGCGCGGTGAGGTGGATATCTGTTTCGGGTGGAATGGCGTGAGTGTCCGGCTTGTACGTTAGTACTATTAATAATTCTGGAATAGTAGACCTCGCACACATTCTAATCTATTCATATACTGCTAAACTGCCTCCGTATTCCAGAGTTTAAAACGTTTGCCTAAGATCCAGAGGTCGTAGCTTCAATTCTTATGGATAGCATGCCAAACCGAGCTCCCCTCACGTCTGCCTTCCGCCCCGCGTAGTCTCACACAATGTTTGTAAGGAAGCTCTCTATACATACGCCATCTCCTCTTTGTTATTACTACGCGCTTACAGCTCTACGTATGTACCCTAGGCTCCGAAGCGTATGCAGAGGACACAACTAGGAAAAACACGCTTGGACAAAGTGAGGCCAGATTGTCTAGTATTTACAAATAAAATATTGAATGATTGATTGGTAATAAAGTTGATCCCGGGCTTAGAATCGGTCCCGGCTGCCATCTGGTAATCGTTAAAGAAACCACGTCAAAGACCGTATGGCGTATGGAGTAATTACAAAGAGGAGATGCCGTAATAAGCGTTTTGTAAGAAAGTATTTGTTCAGCTACTCGACGCGGAAGGCAGACGTGCGACATGCTTGGTTTCGGCCGCGGCTCCAACCATGGAGCACGAGCAATGACACCACTGCAGTGTCGGCGAGGCGCCAATGATCACGTCACTGCGCCATTTAAAACGGTATCTCCTCTTTGTAATTACTCCATGGTATGGCGTTTCCGAAAAAACTGTGACACCAGGGTGTACAGAGTCGATTGATCATTTACCAAACTCGGTATGAATGAATGAACTGCACGAAATCAAACAAACGTAAACGCTGGACGCAAATCGCTTGTTACCGGTTATTTTGGAAATCATTACCTTTCTATCATCTTCAGTGGTGGTCTCCCAGAGTTCCCGGGTATTCCTGTTACAGAATGTCAACTCGTGGGTACAGAAATACGATAGCACTGACGACAGTTTATGAACTTTCTTGTATACCTTCAGCATTCTGAAAGGAAAATTAGGAATTTATTAAAAAAATTGCGTTGTTTTTAGTGGGACTGCCTCTTTGGTCCAATGGTTAATGAATGAATGAACAGTTTATTGCACCATTTACATTACACACATATAAGAAAAGATACAGCAAAGAAACCAATTATTTGTGGGTTCGATTACCACGGGAAGCAATAGGCTTTGTTTAGTTGTTTCCAGTTAGGATATGACATGGGTTAAATCACCTGATTGTCTGATAATAATGACGATACCATGCTTCGGAAGGCACGTTAAACCGTTGGCATCGGCTGCCATTTAGTTGTCATTATAGGAATCACGTCAGAGGCCAAAAGGCGGGTTCCGAAAGAGACAGAATTCTGACGAAATTTGGCTACTTACTTAGGCTTCCTTCCCAGACAGATTGCCAATACGTCCACAAGAGCGCCGGGCACTAAGTGAAGGAAAAATGCGTAGATGTTGTATCTAAATGCAGATTTCGTTAATGTCAGTGAGAGATACCTGAAAAGATAAAAAAATAAATAAAAAAAATCATAACTCTTTGACGCCTTGATTGCTCATTTGCCAAACGTAAATATTTCTTTATGATAAGCTGAAATCCTTTGTTCATGCATGTGTAATGTATGTGTCTCATTAACCTGTGTAATTTGTCCTGTCCTAACTCACAGCACGCATTGGGAAACTGTAAGTGCTTTCAGTGTTTGTATAAAATAAATAAATAAAAAATATTCCCTCAGTCCGAGAATGACAACTTCCTTAAAGGGCAACTTCCTATAATGACAACTTTGATGTGAATTAACGAAATAAAACATTAGCTCTGGATGCTACTTATTTCCCTTCTGGACCGTTCAAAAGATCATCATCTTTATCATTTAGAGGTGGATCCCTATTTTTGAAAAGTGTGACTTATGCAAAATCGGTGAGTCGATAATTTTCGTTCAATATCGAATGATTTTCGTTCGTTATAGAAGGATTTTCATTTTAAAAATATACATACATTTCAAAAATAGGGCCCCTGGGCTCTTGTCTGTAGAGTTCCGTCCATTCCTGTCGATCATTACCGAGATACTTTTGTATTTGATACGACACGACCTTCATTGTCTCCTTTATTTGCTTCATGTAAAGCCGTGTACCTGGACAACTTCTACTCTTTATCTTTTCTTCTATGATGTTTCTCATGAAGTCATCCCTAACATTATTCCGCTTCTATTTTCAATGACCCTCAAAATGCTTCTCTTTTCTCCTTTATACAAGGGCTTGTTAAAAATTGTAGTATAACTTGTCTCTGAACTCACCAAATTGCATTAGAGAACGGACTCTTATCCAGTCGCCCAATATTTTGCCGCGTAAAGTCACCCCAGGTCATCCGGTTTTCGGTGGAACTCACGTAGTTGAAGATGGGAGGTTCCAGAGGTGGATTACTGAAAGAAGATTAAAAAAAAAATCTTTTCATATATTTGCACCAATATTTATAATAAACAACGCTCGGATAAAAAAGGTTATCAAAATAGGCTATTTATTCTCTCAGTAATAATGAAAGTAAAATTAATCTTAATTTAAAAATCACAAGGTTTCTTTCATCATCATTATTTCCTTCCAAAGTTCCCGATTCCCCACCAAGACCCTATCAACTCCTATCATATTCATGTCCTCACCTATGAAATCCATCCATCGGTTTCCGAGTCTCCTTTTCTTTTTGCTCCCATCCAAATTTCTGTTTAGGGCTTTTTTGAGCTGATGTTATTCTTCCCATTACATGTCCAAACCAAGATAACCTATTTCTTCTTAGCTTGACGTCCACCGGTGCCACCTTCAAACTTCCCGTCACATAAACATTCCTGAACTTATCCATTCTAGTAACTCTGCTCGTTAACCATCAAATCTTACCTCGTTTTGTGAGAAGCGTTGACCTTCGCAGCAGCAACCATGAGGCAGTTGACCACGTTGTCAACTGGCACCAGGTCCGCTGTGACGTCAGGGTCGCATTGTAGCGTTCGGAGTATACCCGTCGCTGATGAAAATAAGACATTTTTGAATGAAAACATTTGTGTATCTATATCATGGAGCAATTACAAAGAGGAGATGCCGTTTAAAATGGCGCAGTGATGTGACCATTGGCGCCATGCCGACACAAAAGTGGGCGGAGCTTGTCATTGCTCGTGCTCCATGATTGGAGCCACGGCCGAAACCAAGCACCCCGCACGTCTGCCTTCCGCCCCGTGTAGCCTCACAAACACTTTCTTACAAAACGCTTATTACGGCATCTCCTCTTTGTAATTACTCCATGATCTATATGTTTTAATTATTAAAATGTAAGGCATTTTTCGTGACAGAGTTTTGGTCCTTAGAAATATAATAACTGCCAGAGAAGTTCGCTCAAGAGGAAGATTAAAATGTGCCTATGTATAAGATTATTTTGCACAACTTTCTCGACATCATTTCTAATTGGTTAAGTTTAATAAATCAATAGAATCTAAAGTCAGGGGTGTCATCCAGTACCTACTACTTTGGTATGACATCCGGTATACGACCCCGGCTTCCCGAGCTGTTACGGACCCAATCCTTATGTCTTCCGAGTCTGTAGCATCCCTTACCCTGATCTCTCCCTACCCATTTCCAAATAAATCCCTTGTATATATTTATATATATATTTATTTTCTTTATCTATTTCATTACCCCTTTCCTCCTCTTTCCGCTAATCTATGGTAAGCCGTGCCGAGAGATGCGTGCCTAGTCGAAGGCGTGCCAATTGCATTGCTGTTCGCAACTCATTACGTCTCATTTCTCGCGGGGGCGAAAAGCGGGTTAGTAGTCTCTGCCTACCCCTACGGGGAAAAAGGCGTGATGGTATGTCTACGTCTATGTCTAGAATCTAAAGTTAACTGCAAAGTAGAATGGAATTTATTGCAATCGATCTTAAAATTTTTATGTCCACTGATAGGAACAAGCAAGACAGCAATTGTTATAAAGTTCAAAAGGTTTATTTACATACCACTGCCTACAGCTACTCCTGTGGGACCATACATATTGTCTAGCCAGCTGATGATGGGCTCCTTGTATGTGGATGCCACTGAAACAATAAATTGAACAAAATGTAGAGATCTAGAATTTCAAACAGACAAAAATAAAAGAAAAAGGGCTTTAGAACTGTAAGAATTTGTGTAAATAGGTTGATTATCTGTGATTCACAAAAACCATTGTTCACTCTTGCTCAGAAAGTCGTAATAAAAACATTGTAACAATCCGTGAAACCTTTTATTGAAATCATGCATTTTAACTTTTAGTCTATAGCGGAACGAGTGGGAAATAAAATGTCCCAATCGTCACCCCCAGTGGTGACGATTGGGACATTTTATGCCAACGAAACTTTTTTTCCCCCGCTCGCCACCAGCGGCGACGACGGAGTGGGAACAAACGGGTTGTTCTATAAATTACTTGTTCTTATTTCTATTTAAAAGGTTTTCCCTATTTCTTACCGATAGCAGGCCTGAAGATCCCCACCGGAAGACCATTTGCATTTACTCGCAATTCCTTTTCTGCCAGCGCTTTTGTGAATGTATAGGTATTAGGCCAGGCTCCTAAAACCCTAAAAGTATGCAAAGTATATTAACAACTTTTTCTTTGTAAACAAGTTATAAAATACATTAAATAATCATTTTTATATCCATATTTAGAAAATAAAAAGAACCCAAAACTGAACCCTGGAGAACACTTATCAAAAATAACAAATTTATCATGAAGACTTAATTTGAAACATCTTGTCTAATCATTTAATTTAAAGATTGTGACGAAATCTTTACGCATAAATTATTTTTTCAAGTTAATAACTCTTAAAGCTAATATAAAATGATGATTAAAACAATCAAACGCCTTAAGTAGGTCATAAAATGCTTCATACTACTTACGTAGGCAGTACGTCGTCAATTTCTCTATCTGTCAACTTCTCAATCATTCTATGCAATTTTTCACAGTCTGCTTCGCAGGGATAGAACCGTTCTTCTATGTGGGAGAGGTGGGAGTTTGAATACGCTGTCGAAATATGCATTAGTACCTGGTAAAGATAAAAAAGAAATAGTTTATGGCATGGACTTTAAAGATTTTCGTAAAATTCTTTCGGCTTTTATCGGTTTGTTAATAACAACTTTATAAATATTAGCCTGTTTTACAGGTGTTATGATGCGGAAGCTTAAGTTAAAAATTATTGAGTTGGTTACATGGTTTGCGAGTGATCTCTTATTCATAATCATAAAAGAAGTAAATGTTGATGGAATCGACTTTGAACACTTTCTTTCTGTTTCTCCTAATACTTTACTGGTAGAGAATGCTCCTAACTTCAAGTCCGCCAATTGTTATAAGTCACGGAGTAATAACAAAGGTATTTTTACTTGCGGAACAACAATAAAGTTTTAATGAATAAATAAATAAACACTAAAGTTAAGTTAAGTTAAGCTAAGCTATGCTAAGCTAAGTTTAGTTTTAATGAATAAATAAATAAACAAGCACTAAATTGATGAGATTATTTTTTCCACTACTAACTGTCGATGAACGCTTGCTTCGTAAATAGTTCTTATGAAGGCAAGTGAGTAGTATAACCTGTCAGAAAAAAAAAAAGAAAAAAGAGTCACTCACGTCTAAACCTTTCATGTCCCTGGCTAGCCTCAGGAGATGGAGGGGAGCCCTAACATTAGTATTCAACGCTGCTCGTAGGTGTTCGTCGAACTTCACTGTTGCAGCTGAATGGAAGATTATGTTAACCTGAAATTATATTATGAATATATAAAAATACAATGCGGTAATCGGGTGAAGAACAGACGACTCAACTATAAATAAAAGGAACAGCACCAATTTTCCTGAAAAAGTCAAAAGACCAAATTTGTAATTAAAAAAGTAAGTAAAGTTGCTTAGGTATGTTAATCTCTATTATTGAACATAGAATTCAAAATAGGCCCGAGAATCTGTGAGAACATAAGTATGCCCCGGAGAGTAGGCCAGTAATCAGATAGACAATACTGTTAATAAATGTAGACCTGGGAAACATTTAAACTGTTAAGATGACTGACCAAAAAGAACTGTATACAATGCGATTCGTTAATTAAGATTTTCAATCTCTTCTGTGACCTCAAAATTACTAGTAGATGTGTTTCTGATAACCCTTTTTGAATTAGAATCATAATATTTATTGTTACAGTGTACTATTAAAGCGGAAATAAAAATTATTAGCAAGGTAGGAAGGCGTAATCAATGGGTAGGTCGCACTATTACAAGTGGAGTGGATCGTATTTCAATTTCGATGTTGAAACAAATGGCGGTGGAAGCTATTAAGAAGTAAATATGCGTCTATCGATGAATCGTATATATTTACGCTTTTTGCTGTAGATACGCTATATCACGCCTAGTTGATGTCTATGGATAGTCAGCGCATGAGCCTGGCCATACAACGAGGGAACGTCGCCAGCCTCTTAGCCTTGCCATCATGCAACGACAGCGATCTGGACTTAACACTTTATTTAAAAAAGTAGTCTTTCATTAGCATTTGCTTTATTGTATTTTTCATTATCATTTAAGTACTTATGTACTTTGTCATTACAAATCAGGTATATGTTTTGTTTTTTCGTGAAAATAATTGCTTACTTTTTCGGTCAACATCTGCCGGTCAGTCAAGGTCAGCCCCAAACCTGCGACCTCGCAATCAGCTGGCACCACAACCACCTTGTGTCGAAACTTCGGCTGTTGTTCTTTGAGACGATCAAAAACCTGAAAAAAAGTAGTTTTCGTTTTTCATCGTACTTTTCTCGATTATGGTCGATATTTTGTCCGAGTCATCGATATAGTAACCTAGCAGATGCACAGTCGCGCTCGAAAAGTGTCCCAAACCAAAAGTCTGGACATTTCGCCGATGGGCAAAGTTTGAGAACTTAGTTTGACAATCTATTTTTAACTACCGTAAATGCGAGCTCAATTTGTGTGTCGTATTATGGCCAAAAAAGTTTGAGAACAGCTGACTTACATTGTGGCCAGAACACTATTAATGATAGTAGGAGTTGTAATCTAATAAACTGAGTATAGTTCCATTGTTGTGGTACCGTAAACGTTATTTTATTAACTATCTGTTTTCATATTGTCGTCAATTTTAAATTGGTCCAGTGCGAGTCGGACTCGCGCACAAAGGGTTCAGTATCAGTATCTACAAAAACCGCAAAAAAATCAATACTTGTATGGGAACCTTCTTATATTATTCTGTTTTTAGGATTGGTTGTTACAGCGGCAACAGAAATTCATCATCTGAAATTTTCAACTGTCTAACTATCACTGTTCATGACATGAGATACAGCCTGGTAACAGACGGACAGACGACGGTCTGACAGCTCAGTCCGTGTCCCGTTTTACCCTTTGGGTACGGAACCCTAAAACCGAACCAATTCTATCAAATGCTAATCCCCCGCCACCTCTGTACCGTTCTTTACTCATGTGCCTGGGGTGCTATTTTTGAGATCCATGACTCTATGTCGAATGATAAGCGTTTGACTCGCCGATCATGTCGAATGAAAATCATTCGAAATGTAACGAAAATCATCGACACAACGATTTTGCGTGAATCATACTTTTCAAAACCCAGTATGACTTCTTGACACAAATCGAAATGACCTTATTCAAGGATTTTTCGATGACTCGTTTATTTCCGTTCATCGTGTGTATGATTACTTTCTTGTTATTTTAAGAAAAACATGCTAACCTTCATGTTTTGAAAATAAAGGACGTTCAAACTGACGCGAATCCCGCGCGACCGGCGGGACGCCAATCGAAATAAGAATCGGTAGAAGTGCCGTAGCGTATGAAAAAGTTAACTGGCCTGCTAATGACACTTCTATTTATATTCTGTGGGCGTTTCGCCACGCGAGCGGGATTGGCGTCCGTGTGAACCATGGAGTAATTACAAAGAGGAGATGCCGTTTGAAATGGCGCAGTGATGTGATCATTGGCGCCTCGCCGACACAAAAGTGGGTGGAGCTTGTCATTGCTCGTGCTCCATGATTGGAGCCACGCCGAAACTAAGCACCCCGCACGTCTGCCTTCCGCCCCGTGTAGCCTCACAAACACTTTCTTACAAAACGCTTATTACGGCATCTCCTCTTTGTAATTACTCCATGGTGTGAACGGTCCTTAACATACACAATTATACCTACTTTTGTCCCATAAATTTTTCAACTATTGTCATAATTTTATATTTGTTAACTTAATTGCTGTTGGTCATCCGATTGGTGACGTTTTAAACACTAAAAGTGCTATTTTGTTTTTGAAAAGTATGAATTACGCAAAATCGGTCAGTCAAATGATTTTTGTTCGAAATCGAATGATTTTATTTATTTATTTAACTTTATTACATGACATGTAAATGGCCGACTTAAAGCCGTAGGCTTTTTCTACCGGTCAACCAATCGGTGGTGCAGAAAAAGTGATTAATTTATGGTAAATGGTTTTAAAAGAGTCGTTATGAAATTATAGTAAACTTACTTCTATATACACCGTGAAATTTTAGTCGTTTTGGACCCATCGTCCAGTGACTCCATTCATGCAACCGAACAAATGTCCCCAAGGAACATAGCTCGAAACATGAAATACAAATTTGGACTTCCCATAGTAAGTTAGGTCACGTGATGAGACATTTTGTATGGGAGGTCGAAAAATTTACTCCATATTTCGACCCATGTATCTTGGGGAAAGTTGTTCAGTTGCATGAATGGAGTCACTGGACGATGGGTCCAAAACGACTAAAATTTCACGGTGTATGCAAAACCTAAAAACAAAAATATCTAAAAAACGAAATAAAAACTCATACATCATAATCGGCTAGTCGAACGATTTTCATTCGATATTCGATCATCGAGTCATAAATTTCAAAAATAAAGCTCCAGCAACATATTAATAGTAGCACTCTATTAGTACGTGAAATTAAACAAATTTGAATATTTTTTTTTGATATCCCATAAAAATCATGACAGCTTATCATTGATTTGTATTGAAGGTCGATTTTTTTCGGACAAACTCTGACAACAAAGTGTACAGGGTCGATTGACCATGTAGCCCACTATATGAATTTATGATTTAGATTTACCTTTGATTTACGTAGATATGACCAAAGATACAATTCTCTAGAAATGAATACTATATTTGTATTGTCTCATACACGTTTATTTTGTTATTACTTACACAACTGCCACAAAGGTTATGACAATATTTAATGCAAATATAGGTAGGTACTTATTACAGGAAAAGTTATATTATATAAATAAGTAATATAACCGTATTTACACTGATTACCACATCGAGATATATGCACTAAGGTACTAGAGAAGCTCGTAGAACATTTGCATTGTTCCATTTTTCATTATTTATCGTTTTAGCCGCTGCAGCGTTGAAACAATATTGCATCATTTAATTTCATCTATTTTTCGCTTACATTTTCAATAATAATTAAATAAGATGTCAGATGTATTATATACTATATATGTACCCTGTCAGGGTGTTGCGAATTTACAATTTTCTCAAAATATTATTCAAAAATGTAGCGCTACATTTGCTACAAACGTGTATTTTTTTTTTTTAAATGTCTTCCCTATATATCTATAGTATAGATATGGCAGGTAGGGTACAGAATGGACAATGTAGGTATTTTACTTATGTGGTTCCAAAATAATAAAAAAAGACAAATTGCTTTTTGTGATTATTTATTTGTTTTCTTTATTAATATTTTGTCTATTTGACGTGGTGTAAGTTTGTTGGAAAATCTGAGACCATTTTTGTTTGGAGATTATTAAGATTTATCAGTAACTGGCTATTTAATTTCTATCCATCTTGGTTAAAAAACAATCTCTTATTTACAAATATGATACTTTAAAAAAAAGGTGTACAATTGGAATTTGGATTAGGAGAAGTACCTATTTTAGGAACATGTTAGATATGTACAGTTTTCACTATCGGACTAACTTTGTCTTTAGTACCTAATTAGTTTTCTCTTTTCATCACTTAACATTTATTAAAAACAGATAATCATTACTCTTGGCATTATGTCTGTCTAACTTATCTATCTACGACCTACATACATTTCACTGTGAATTAGTTAGTCTATGATGAATGATTTAAAATGGCGTCGGCAATTATATTGATCGTATTTACATTTAAAACAGTAAAATTAGATTACTTACCTATGAAAAGTTATTCCTTTGCACTTTACCGTGTTCTTTGAATTATTGCTACAATACCTCAACACACACCAAGGCATTTTTTAAAGATTTTCACAGTGTTTTTGATTTTTAATTGTCGGAAGCTCAAGGCCCGAAACAACTAGCAAGCGACTATATGTGAGTTGCGGCGCGTTCGCCGCAGTTGAACGGGACAAAGTAAGAAAGTGCGGTTTCTTCTCTAGTACGTTAGTACATAAATCTCGATGGAATACCAACATTTTATTTCAAAACAATTACATATCTAAATTAAAACTAACTAAAAATGAAAAATGGATGTCCTTTGAACCAAGTACCACTCGGAGCGATGGTCAAAACCTCTGTCTCTTAGGCGGCGTCCTATCTATTATTTACACTTATAATTAATAGCATTCTGTAAGTGTAACCTAGCTCTACCATATTAGTTGCCTATAATGATTAGTCCAATTACAAAATTATTATATTTAGGTAACTGTAGTTTTAAAATATGTTATTATGTACTCCAACCTTGAGAAGTAGTATGTTTTTTTGTTAGATTATCTAATTACATGTGTTCGATAACCAACCTCTTGTTCAACACGTGTCGTGTCTTTAATTCAGCGTGTTTCCCAGTTACATCCTCAATCAATCAATCAACTTTATTGCGTACTGGCTTTTCCCCGCAGATCCGCCTGCTTCAAAAAGTAGCCTATGTTTGAACCCGGGTCTTCAACTATATTCATACCAAATCTCATCAAAATCCGTTCAGCGGTTTGGCCGTGATAGCGTAACAGACAGACAGCAGACTTTCGCATTTATAATATTAGAATAAAATAAAAAAACTTTATTTTTTATTTTTTTCGTTATTGTTTCTGTCAGATTGTTCAGGGTAATCTTCAAAACGGCTGGACCGATTTCGATGAGATTTTCAATGATGGATAGCTAATATTATGAGGCGTAATATAGGCTACTTTTTGACCACCGATAAAAAGACATGTGTTATATTTTCAAATTTTTAACTTTACGCTTATTCTTCCTAACTAATCTTATACGTGGGGAGCACTATAAGTTTCCGGAATGAATATGAAAAAATACTATTAAAGGTACAAAATTAATTTATTGTTTTTCAAAATAATCTCCCTTGGCGTCTATGCACTTTTTCATTCGATGAAACCAGTTTTGAAAACTTTTGTGCCACTCCTCTGTGGTGACCTCTGAAACGTGTTTTTCATACTCCTCGACAGCCTCTTCTGGTGATGAAAATCGTTGACCGCGTAATTGGTTCTTAATTTTTGGGAACAGAAAAAAGTCACAAGGTGCCAGGTCGGGACTGTATGCAGGATGACTTATGAGTTCTACATTTTTCGCCTTCAAAAAGTCGTTTGTCTGTCTGGCCGTGTGAGAACTAGCATTGTCGTGGTGCAGGATGATACGGCGTTTACGGTTATTTTTACGGAGTTCGTCAATAACTTCCGGCAAACAAATGGTCGTGTACCAGTCACTATTCACTGTACGACGATTCTCTAAAGCAACAGTAGCCACGTGTCCAGTTTTATTAAAAAAAGAAGCAATCATCCGCTTAGATGCACTTTTCACGCGCGCCACTTTGGTTGGTTTCGGCTCATCTTGAAAGACCCATACGCTCGATTGCTGCTTTGTTTTGGGATCGTAGCAATAAATCCATGTTTCGTCACCTGTTAATATGTCCCACACCAAATTTGACGCACCTTCGTTGAATCTGGTAAGCATGGCACTGCACCAAGTGACGCTGTCCGTTTTTTGAGCCTCGGTCAAGTTGTGTGGGATTCACCGCGAGCACAGCTTTCTCACACCCAAATGTTTGTGTAGGATTAATTGTATTTGACTCATGCCTATTTCTAAGGATGCGCGAATTTCATGGTAGGTCACATGCCTGTCTGTTTTAATCATACGGCGCACAGCATTGATGTTTTTGTTGGTCACAGCGGTGGACGGCCGACCATTGCGAGATTCGTCACTGAGATTGATACGACCACGCTTGAATTCTGCAAACCAGCTATAAACAGTTGTCTTGCATGGTGCTTTATTACCAAAAGCTGTTTCAAGCCGAGCGATGCTCTGTTGAGCTGTCAAATTACACTTAAAATCGTAGAAAATCATACTACGAAAATTTTCCCGAGTTAAATCCATGTTGATGCAGACACACAATTTTTTAAATGGCGCCACAAGGTAAAAACAAAAGACAGTCAGATGAAACAAACTGCATTCTACAGCCAAAGAGAGAGTTATGTAAGTGGCCAGTTCCGGAAACTTACAGTGCGCCCTATGTATGTGCTCTTAACGATTTATCTACATAACCATCTATCTGAAATTTCTCATACACATAGTTAGGAGTACTGAGACGGATATAAGATTCCTTTCATCCTAGAAAGTTCCCGAAGGATTTAAAAAACCGTGGCAAGCGTTACTTACCGGATCGTCGAAGATTTCGTCTATCCTTGTGTAGATGTCCTTTCCCCTCTTTTGTCGTACTAGTAGGTAGAGGTTCTCCACTCCAGGGCAGCACCGAAGAAGCTTCTCCACCAGAATTTTGCCAAGGAAACCTTAAAAAAAATTGTAGTTTTTCATATGTTGCAAAATAAGTTGTCTTAGAGAAAGGTCTTCCGTTTAGAACGTTTTACATGAAACTGACTGATTTCTGCAATAGAAATAAAACAGATAATTTATATTTAAAGGGAAGGGATAAATGAAATGGATTTCCGTATGAATAGAGGAACAGGTGCTATTTTCTGAGTGGCGAGAGATGAATGAAAACAGAAAAGGTAAACAATAGTACGAATTGAATCAGAGAGGGCGAAGTTTCCAAAAGTTAAGTTTCCAATGTACATTACATAGCGTACGTACATGAAAGAAATAAATAAAGGGGTTGAAATGGAATGCCAAAAGATGAAAAGGGACTTATTATTATAATAGACGTTGAAATACAAAAGCGTGAAACGCATCACATTAAAACAGTATAGTGTTAATTTTTAACTTTGGGACTGTAAGGGTTGAAATTGTACGGATTAAGATGAGAGTAGATGAATTTCTTCGAATCGATAGGGGATCAAATGTCTTTAAAGAGTAGAATGAAATGAAAAATATAACTGTTCTGTTCTGTGCCCTCCCAGCCAGCGTTTCAAGCTGCAAGAGTACAGAGCTGAGTTTCATTTCGGGGAGGTGGTTACGTCGCTCCGCCCTGAAGCACAAGCTAAGATTGGAGAAACCAGTTGGGCACGTAGATAGGGACAGAAATGTAGGAGGTTGCAGTGGAGGATGTTTGAAGAGATGGAAGTGTAGAACCGGCCGAATACTAGCATCAAATGGAATGTAATGAAAAATATCTTCTTCTTTCTCCTACCACCTTCCCATTTTATCTGGGGTCGGGCCTCCTCGTAACTCGGCGCCAGGAGTGTCTGTCCTGGGTTGTCGCGGAAAGTTTCTTCACGTCTCTCTTTATACTGGACCACCACGTGGCGACGGGCCTCCCTCTTCCTTCCGGCCTCTCAGGTATGTCCATTGCCTTCTTGGCAGGGTGGTCAGCATTCCGCCTCATCAGGTGGCCATACCAGCGGAGTCTGGTTTCCTTAAGCTTTTCTGTTATTGGAGCCACCTTAAATGAACCCCTGACATGTTCGTCTTTAATTCTGTCAGGCCTGGTTACTCCTCCCGCCCATCTTAGCATCTTCATTTCAGTTACATGAAGTAACTGTTCGTAAGAAAAATATAACTCGACAAAAAATAAGAAAGTAGTTTAGTATAGAGTTACCTGTGGCTCCGGTAATCAGAATATTTTTCCCGTGATAAAACTGTTGTATTGGCGTCAATTGTTTTTCGTTCATATTGACGTCCACGTCGGTACAGTCGCGATCATAATTCCTGTCACATATTATAGTGGACTCCATATTTGAAGAGATTTTCGCGTTGATTGTCATCGTTGTATGCTCAGTACTTCCTTAACATTGTTCCTGGAGACAAATGAAAACAGTTAACTTTTATGTGCATTAAAAATTTCTCCCATTAGTTGATCAGCTGATAGGATTTTTTATGGGAGGTCAAAAGATTTTTTTCGGCTTTCACTTTATTTTATTGGAGGTTTAGTTTCACGGACTTTACATAATTTAGCCAGAGACTAATTAAAAAAAAATACAGTATATTAGTGGCTAAGTATATCAATTTGTATGATTTGTCAACGTCAAAAATAGGGCTTTTCACCTCAGCCAAACGTGAGAGTTTGGCTGAGGTGAAAAGCCCTATTTTTGAAGAGTATGACACACATAAGAGAACACTTAAGTTAAGAGAGGTAGAACATTTTGTAAGGAGTAGTCCGTCTGGGGAAGTACCTCCACCCTACAGAAGACCGCAGCCAAATAACACTGTTATGCAGTGTTGTGTTCCTGCTGGTGAGTAGGGTCGCCAGCCTCCAGAGGGGTCGCTGTGCTGGCAGCGGACAGGTCGGCAACGCGCTCGTGACATCTCCGGTGTTGCAGGCGTTCATAGGCTACGGTAACCACTTACCATCAGGTGGACCGTACGCCTGTTTGCCTACTTAGTTGTATAAAAAAAAATACAAAATCTGTGAGTCGAATGAGTTTCATTCGACGAGCCGATTTTTGGCGAATCATACTTTCAAAAATATTTTGAGCTATCTGTATCCCGCAGCTCCGCCTGCGTCAAAAAGTAGCCTATATTTGAACCCGGGTCTTCAACTATACTCATACCAAATTTCATCAAAATCCGTTCAGCGGTTTGGCTGTGAAAGCGTAACAGACAGACAGACTGAGCTATAAAGATTTTTCGATTACAATTTTTCGATACTTTTGGCCGGGGCAACTTTATGTTTCTCCCAATGATTGACTGGAAGAGAACCATTTGTTATATAAATATTTTTGCTTATGAAACAAAATTTTTTTTTTTTAATAAACCTATATTGTCCCACTGCTGGGAAAAGGTCTCCCCCAAGTCCTTCCAAACCTCTCTTTGTTCCGCCACCTCTGACCAACTAGCCTCCAACAACTAATTCAATTTAATTTTCATTTTAGTTTACCAAAATGAGATGTGGTCATTGGCAATGCAGCTACCATGATGATCCTTTAAATAGGTAGAAATGATGATGATATAGGAGAGTATTAAATCATTAAGAGGACACGATTGCAAGATAATCCGCACTATAGCAAACACGAATACTTCACACCACTTTCTCAGTAACCGAGTGGTTTACAACTGGAATAGATTGCCCGAGGAAGTGGTCTTAGCGCCATCAGTGATCTCCTGTAAAAATCGCTTAGACAAATGGATGCAAACAACTAAAGTAACATTGGTGCAGAAATAGACGTGAAGTGAACGCATCAGCTGTAACAGCTGCCTGTCTATAATTAAATAAATAAATATAAAAAGTAATAAAAATTATACCGTTAAACACTTGTATAGCAAAATGTGTCGCGCAGTTCAAAAGCTTAGATAATTAATAAAAATTTAAAAAAATACTTATGTTTTCGCGATTGTTAAAATAGATTAATTTAATATAAAAAAAGAAATGTAAAAAAAATACTTTTTAGAATAATAACTTTGAATGTATTTCAATAACTACCGGCTTGGTTAAGTTACTGGTGTTAAATGGACTAAGGGACACGATAGTTTCTCGAATATATGCATTGTTGTGTGCACAGAGTGACTATTTGCTTATAGAGCGTGCGCAGATGGTTCTAAGAATGGTAATTGCAATTGCAGACAGTGGATTTTATTTGCAAAGGATTTGCATGCAAATGTGCAAATAGTGACAAAGATTTTGACTTCCTCGATACCTATTTTTGAAATGTGTGACATACACCGTGAAATTTTAGTCGTTTTGGACCCATCGTCCAGTGCATTCATGCAACCGAACAAATTTCCCCAAGGAACATAGCTCGAAACATGAAAAACAAATTTGGACTTCCCATAGTAAGTTAGGTCACGTGATGAGACATTTTGTATGGGCAAAAATTATGCAAAAATTTACTCCATATTTCAGACCCATGTATCTTGGGGAAAGTTGTTCACTTGTTCAGTTGCATGAATGGAGTCACTGCACGATGGGTCCAAAACGACAAAAATTTCACGGTGTATATGTCGAATAAAAAAAATTTCGATATCGAACAAAAATCTTTAAAATAAAAATATTTATTAAAATGGTAAAAATAACAATATATAGTTTAATACATAGTAAAGATAAAAAAGTGATATAAAAGACGTTATCATATTTGATGCGAATGAAAATGAAGGATTGATTTCGATTTCATTAAATGACATTGTCAATTTTGTTGTGGACATGACACATACATGTAAAGGCGATCAGTAGCGACGTCAATGCAGGGTTTTTATTTTCCTGGTCGGGTTATAATAGTTTTTATCTATCAAATTATCCAGTCCTGTAATTTACCAAAAAGGGTTTTCATTTTCCTGGTCGGGCTATAATAGTTGTTATCTTACCAAATTAACCAGTTCTGTAATTTACTAAAAAGTACCTACTTAAGTTCAGAAATCGTTTGACTGTAATATTGCAGTTACCTAAATAATTGGAAAACAATCTGATATTTTTCAGATAAAAATTAGAAACCTAATCAAGAAAAATAATCAAGTTTTTTTAAAATTTTCATCTGTTCGCTATTGTATTTCGCGCACTCTATATCACACATATATTAATAAGCTCTATTACTGCAGTACAAAGAATTAAGTCATATAATTGTAAAGAAAAGGTTCTTTCATAGTCTGTGGGTAATAGATCCCACATTCCCTGGTGTCAGAGATTTCTCTCATGGTTTCTGTAACGACCATCAAATGGTTGCAATCAGCACGAAAAATATTAATCAACAATCAGGTTAAATTCAAGATAAAAAACGAAAGTATGTTTGCATATCTATTTGTTTGTTCCCACTTCACACTTCATCTACTACTTCTTCCTGGAATTTCGCATACCATAGTCAGGAGTTCTATGAAGGATCTAGGAATTTTGGAAAAAGTTTTATTCCCGTGGGATTTAAGTACACGTCTGGAGCCGCGGGTAAATGCTAGATATGAATAAACTGATATCCATACTTCCTTAACCTAATAATAATACTAGTAATATTATAAAAGCAAAAGTCTGTCTATCTGTTACGCTTTCACGGCCAAACCGCTCAACTTACTTTTTGACGCAAGCGGAGCTGCGGGAAACAGCTAGTTTTTTTACAAATAACTTAATTTATATAAATTATTTGTAAATATTCATAATAGATTCATTTGCTATGCGGAAATATGAGACGAGCTCTTTGACCTGTGATACTTAGTCTTCAAGTTGTTTGCTCGACAAGTGGATTGCGATGTCAATCGACCCTGAACACCTTTGTTTCATAGTTTATTTGATCACTATGCTGCCTGCTAAGAACGCAAAATTTTTTGCAAGTAAATATACACCGTGAAATTGTGACTCCATTTATGCAACCAAACAAATTTCTTCAAGGAACATAGCATGAAACAAATTTGGACTTCCCATAGTAAGTTAGGTCACGTGATGAGACATTTTGTATGGGAGGTCCAAAAATTTACTCCATATTTCGACTCGTGTATCTTGGGGAAAGTTGTTCAGTTGCATGAATGGAGTCACTGGACGATGGGTCCAAAACGACTAAAATTTCACGGTGTATAGGGACAAATCATACAGATTGAGTTAGCCCCAAAGTAAGTATGAGACTTGTGTTATGGGATACTAACACAACGATACTATATTTTATATGCATACATATCGATACACATCCAAAACCCAGGCCAATTCGAAAAATATAATTTTCCATCTTTTTACCTGACCGGGAATTTTAAGAGTCTAATATCGCATTTATAGGCAAAAGACCGTGAGGGAAAAGCCCATTACGGTGGTCGAAGCAGTTAAAGAGCCAACTGTATACGTCTGTGGTAACAGCAGCGGTCCGATATGCACAAGATCGGAGTGGCGAGAACTTGTTGAAAAAGTTGTTGTTACGAGCCACGATCCTCATTTATAAGGGAACGCATTACAGAGAGAGAGAGAGAATAATGTCGCGCTTAAAATATTCTTCATCCAAGCGTATCTCCTAGTTGATATTTTATAAATTATATATACGGTTTTTATCGCAAACATTTAATCAACAATTATATTATAAGTATAATTATAAGAGACAATAGTAACAGGCTAGTTTCCAGGGTCAAAAGACTAGCATTAAAATTAGTCCGTTATTTAGGGAATCAAAATATATTAGTGACGTATTTTTCTTTTGTCAATTGAGCGATAAATTATAAAGATATAACGCATTAAAGTTTAGGAGTGGGGGCTCGTGACGTCACATATTGCGAAATGTGTAACAAACTGTGACGTCACACGGAACTTTAACGCGCCATAACTTTACCATTCTTTGTTTAATTTTCAAAAGAAAATATACGTCTCCAATATTTTTTGATTATCTAACTGATGGACTAATATTTTTTTAAGGAAACTAGCCTATTTAAAAAAAAAATCTAACTAAAAAATCTAAACTACCTATATCTAAAACAAAAAGAAAACTTATTGTGTAAATACAGTAGCACTATCCCATATACGAGAGACTGCCTGCAGGGCGGGTGCGGCTGCTGCGACGGCAGAGTCCAATAAGAGGCGCAAATATGCGGCTCTAGGAGAGCCGTACATATTTGTGCCCTTTGCTGTGGAGACTATCGGGCCATGGGGTGCGGATGCAAAACTCTTGTTCAAAGAGATATCCGCACGCCATAATCTATGTTTCCGGGGACCCAAGGGCTGGCACATATTTCAGTCAAAGGATCAGCACGGCTATCTAGAGAGCAAATACCGCCAGCCTTCGGTACATTATCCTGCGATAGCAGCGATTTGGGCTCCATTTTTTAAATGAATTTAAGAAAAACCTATTATTTCATTATTTATCAATGTCTTTTTTTTTATAAATTACATATTTTGAAGTAATTGTAATGTAGTTGTGAGTCATGTAAGAAAGTTGTACATTTAAAACGTGAAAAAATAATAAGAATTAGCAATAAATGACACTTATAAACTAAATATAACCCTGGCAGCATTCCCGCGCTGAATAGCGATGGCAATCCGCTGCCCGCGAGAGGGTCGCCTGTTGTCTCTGTTACTCGTTTGCTGAGCTCCTTTAAGCGCCTGTGCGTCTTTTAAAAAAATCATTCGATATCAAATAGAACTTATAACCGTTTTTTAAGCCACACTTTTCGAAAATAGCACTCCATAAGAACACAGAACTCCACAGAAGGCCGAGGAGCGGTGCCGAAGATCTTTGACAACAAAGTGAGTAATCCACTTGTTTGAAGTAGACCAGTATTATATAATTTTCTCTCATAATATCTAGATTTAACATAACTAGCGTGTGTATTAATATATATAATCCATCATCATCCTAGCGTGTATTCCTAGTTGCGTCGTCGGCTTACGCTTCGGAGCCTAGGGTACGCTGTAAGTCATGATCCAGGATTTGGCGGAACTGGTTTTTACAATGAAGCGACTGCCGTCTGATCTCCGTAACCCTTTTTACAGGGAAAAATATATTTAAACGATATGGTATAGTTATTTTAAACTGCGCCTTGTTCCACCTTTTTGCTCCCACCCTAATGGTGCCTTTCCACCAGAGATGTGCTACGCTATGTTGCTAGGTATGCGGCTGATATCCACCAATCATGTTCATTGGTCCACATAGCATAGCAGTGGTGGAAACGGGTTCAATTAAGCTATGACTTTTGTATGGAAAGATGCGTGCCCTGGATGCGTGCTACGGATGCGATGGATGCGTGCTATGGATAGCGCATCTTCCTCGCACAGCTACATAGCTTAGTATTGGTGGAAACGGTCACATAGATTCGTAGCGTAGCTTTTACATCTTCGCGGCATAGCTGCATAGCACATCTCTGGTGGGAAAAGTACTCTAAGGTTTGACTGGAAGAGATCGCTCTAGCGATAAGTCCACCTTTCTCATTTTCATGTTTGTTGTGTTAAATTTTGGTGCAATAATGAGTATTTGTATTCCATTGTACTTTTCCAGACCATTGAGAAAAATCGCAAGTTTTATATAAACTAATTAAGTACTAAGTATTCGTAAACCTAGTATTAGTTTTTTTTTTATAATTAAATATTTAATTGCATGCTAATACTACCAATAAATATAGTAGTAGTACAATAAGCGAATGATCGTATTTTTCCCCTTCTCTATCCAATATCTTATTATTATCTCTAATGAAGGGTTGTTATAAACAATTGTTTTTAGGGTTCCGTACGTACCCAAACGGATAAAACGGAACCGTATTATTATGTCAATTTCATATTATTTTTCTTATGCAACAGACTCTGTCTGTCCGTCTGTCACCAGGCTGTATACTCATGAGCCGTGATAGTTACAGTTGTAATTTTCACAGAAGATGATTTTGTGTTGCTGCTATAACAACACACTAAAATTCATACTTCCATATATACACTACATCATACTAATAACATCATAAATGCGAAGGTCTGTCTGTATTTCTCTGTTTGTTACGCTTTCACGGCCGAACCGCTGAACGGATTTTGGTACGGACATAGTTGAAGACCCGGGGTCAAACATAGGCTACTTTTTGACGCAGGCGGAGCTGCGGGAAACAGCTAGTAAAATTATAAATGCGAAAGTCTATCTGTATTTCTGTCTGTCTGTTACGCTATCACGGCCAAACCGCTTTTGACGATATTTGGTACGAACATAGTTGAAGACCCGCAGTCAAAAATAAGCTACTTTTTGACGTATTCGGAGCTGCGGGAAACAGCTAGTAACATCATAAATGCGAAAGTCTGTGTTTTTTTCTGTCTGTCTGTCTGTTACACTACTTTCACGGCCGAACCGCTGAACGAATTTTGACGAAACCTGGTACGAACATAGTTGAAGATTAGGGGTCAAAAATAGGCTACTTTTTGACGCAGGTGCAGCTGCGGGAAACAGCTAGTACATAATGAATATTTAAGGCGTCTTCCATGCAACAAACGTGATTTTTTTTGCTCGATATTGATTACGGCAACCGTGGCCGCATGAAAGTATTTATTTACTTTAAAAATAATTAATTAAAATTATATAATTGTTGTAACCTGTATTCTGATACTATGTTCTTTGTGTACAATAAATATTTTTACATACATATATACATACATACATAAATTGAAATAACACAAATTTTTACCGGGACTTCCATGCAAAGGGATTTTTTGCGGTTTTTGTAGACAATGCTACGGAATTATAAGCGCGCAAGTCCGACTCGCGCTTGACCAGTAATATTATTTAATTATATAGGCAACAAAATTGTCTTTAGTTTAAAAAAGAAACACGTGTTTTCTTTACACGTTTTGTGAAATCTGGTTTAGATAATCTGTGGGTGTTTTGTGTATAAATAAATACTTAAGTCATTTATCATCATTTAAGTCGCAGTCAGGCCACTGCTGGACATAGGCCTTCCCCAAAGATTTCCAGAATGACCAGCTCGGAAACGGCCTGCATCCAGTGTATGCCTGCGACCTTCTTCAGGTCATCTGACAATTTGGGGTCTTTTTCTCAGTGTAATCTTTCATTATATCGTGTATTCCTAATTGCGTCGTCAGCTTACGCTTCAGAACCTAGGGTACGCTGTAAGTCATGGTCTTAGATTTCGCGGCACTGGTTATAACAATGGGGTGATTGCCATCTGACCTCAGTAACCCTTTTTACAGGGTAACCAGACCAACAGGAACATGACCCATTGTGTGTTAGTGGCCAACACTGTCAGAATTTTTCAGGCTGCCTACAGGCATCTGACACAGCCTCAGGACTGCCATCTATCTATAAAAACCGGGACCAACGGCTTAACGTGCCTTCCGAAGCACAGAGGAGCTCGAGATAGAAAATTCCACTAAATAGCGACCAATCAAATAGTGGTCGCGTCATGCCGTCGCTTGACACGCGCATTCGCTACGGATACGCGGGTTGCGCTCGACTATCGTGCTCCTCAGCGTAGGTAATAAGTGCCGCCAAATCAAGAACCACGACTTATAGCGTACCCTAGGCTCCGAAGCGTAAGTTGAGGACGCAACCAGGAAAGCACGCTTGGACTTCGTCTGCCATACTTCCGTGGCATATTTCCTGATGTGTATGAATGTATGTATGTACCTTTTCTTTCATACAATAATTTTGTTTATGCAATCGCCTTCACTATCTGCAATTTATTCCATTCTAATGCCGTTCAGGAGTGCTATTCTTGAAAAACGTGAGTCACGAAAAACCAGCTAGTCGAATATTTGTTTAACGATTTTCATACGTCATAATCGGTGAGTTCTACGATTTTCGTTGGACATATGAATCCATACATTTCAAATATAAATGATCTCCAGTGCCATTCGTTTAGACTTATATTTTCGAAGTTCAAATTAAAAATATTGGATTTATTTAAGTACTTAGGTACTAATTTATTTAAGTTTGTTTGTTTGTAATATCATTATTGTAAAAAAAAATAAAATATTTACATACACAAGTATGGCAAATCAATAAGTAGGTACAATAGCGGACTTATCCCGCTTAGGGATCTCTTACAGTTAGGGTTGCCAGGTCTAATAGCCGGACAGACCAGCCAGTTTGGCCAGATATTTGGCTAAAACGGCCGGACACCCTACATTATTGAGGATTTTGTGTCTCAGTATTTAAAGCTTTTCTGATTATTACCATAAAATGTAAAAAGCCTAACAAAAGCCGGACAAGCTGGACACCGTTTATTTTGGCCGGACACGCAATCAAAAAGCCTAACTATGCCCGGCTTTATCCGGGCGCCTGGCGACGCTACTTACAGTCAACCAGCGAGTGACAGGAGAGGATATGCTTACCAGAAGGGTAGAAGCGTGTACAATATAATATTCTTATAAAGAAAATACATTAAATAAACCTACATACTTATATAGAATAATCATACATACATACACATACCCATGTAACTAGCTTGTACTTTTAAATGCCTAAGTTCAGCAAAGGAGAATTTGAGATTTAAACAATGTGACAGCCTAACTTCCACAGGAAGTGTATTCCAAAGCTTAGCTCTCACAACAGCAAACGACTTTGAGTAAGAACGAACAAGGCGGCACGTCAAGGGTTGGGTTACCGGCAGAGCGTAACCGGTCATCAATCTGGCGAAAGGATTTTTTTTTCATTTAAATACATAGGAGAAGAAGGAAATTTAAACCTAATTTAAAATAAATTTGACAGCTATTTAAGACACCGTCTGAGAAGACGATTAAACATGACACGTGTTTATGAATACAAATTTCATTAAAGCACTAGTTTATGCTATTCTTAACATTTAAAACACGTTTATGAATACGGCTGTTATTTTTTTGTATAAAATTATTTTAACGCCATCTAAATATATTTATCGGCCTCTTAAATAAAGTACTAACAGCCGCACTCAAAGACTTTAATTATTACTTAAGTAAATTTAAAAACTAGCGAAGGATATTCACAGCGCAAATAATGCTCTCAAAATAAATATTTAGACATAATGATAATATTTAAAACCAAAAAACCAGTTTTATTGTGAATTACATTAATTTTAATGTTAATGTGTAATGTAGACTGATTTGTTTTAATTTTCTTTGCATATTGTTATTTAATACCAGACTGTACCACTTTCCATGTACCATGTTATCGCGTACAGTACGCTTAAAGCGGAATTTCCTCCCTCGTACACTGCGATTGTGGAATGAACTCCCTGCCATGGTTTTCCCTAGTGACTATAACATGGGAGCCTTCAAAAAGGGCGTGAAAAAATTCCTTTAGGGTCGGCAATGCGCTTATTACATCTCCGGTGTTGCAGGCGTTCATAGGCTACTGTAACCACTTACCATCAGGTAAACCGTATGCATGTTTGCCTACTTAGTTTTATAAAAAAAAAAAATTTCATTGCAAATAAACTATTTCTGTCTTTCTTTCGTAGCAGAAAAGAGACACGGCTAAGAAAACAAGTTGCTTATGTAAATTTGTGTTATGAATAAATAAAATATTTTAGTTTGAATTATTTTAATTCTACAATGATTCATACATTTTAAAGGCTCCAAGGACGTATGTCCTTCTCAGTGCGTACATACAAAATTTCAGAAAGATTGGTCCAGATAAATTTCTTATGCGAAAGCAGCATGATGCAACTAATTAAAAATATAATTATCTAAAATAATAACAACATTTTTAATTTAATTAATTAATAATATTAAGAAACGTTAAATAATTAATTCACATCTCAAGAGTCAAAAGTAGGTCAGTGACCGTGATGAATGAAAGATGAATTATTAAGATTATTAGAACATGTTATATAACTTTGTAACTGTGATCAAATGTGTTGAGAAATAAATTAAGACTATTTATGTATTCAAACTTCATTATCACAATCCATCCGGCTGCCATCTGGTGGTCGTTAAAGGAACCACGTCAGAGGCCGAGAGGCGGTTCCGTACAACTCTAACACCAGGTTATACATTGATAATGTAACCTACACGAAATGATGATGATTATCGCAATTTTTTTACTTGTCGATTTTTTTGTGAAATTATTAAACATAAATTAAATACCTTAACCTTTAAGATTAAAGATTACTTGAAAAGTTTTTGTGGTAATATTAAAAATGCGAAAGTCTGTCTGTCTGTCTGTTACGCTTTCATGGCCAAACCGCTGAACGGATTTTAATGAAATTTGGTATGAATATAGTTGAAAACCCGGGGTTAAACATAGGCTACTTTTTGACGCAGGCGAAGCTACGGGAAACAGCTAGTCTTAAATATTTTTTTAAACGTATTTCATAACTTTCGTCAATATCTATCGGTTTTTTTTTTTTTTATTGAAATATTTTAATTTATGTACACTTTATTGTACAAAATACAACTGTATAGCACAAAAGCTTAATGCTAAAATATTTTTTTTTTTCTGGAAAATCTATAACCTTAAAATAGGACCTGCAAATGTTGTTCTTAACTGTGCTATTAATACTGCAATAATTAAAAGTAAATGAATTTCATTCAAGGCGCTTATTAATGGTGGCGGGCATGTCGGGACTAACAGTAGTGGGTGGGTGCCTACTAACTGGTCGCGGAAGCACGCAAAATAATTTGGTAAGTGCTTGTTACTTTAATTTTCGCAAAGTAACGCCTGAGTATCTGAAACTATATTTAGCTGTTCTAGCTTTCGCCAAAAAGTATCAATTTTTTTTTTATTTATCTTTCATACAAACTTTCAAACGGTTGAGGATTGAATTTTGAAAAAATTTACGATTTTGGTTCTTCAGTTTGGCCGTGAAACCGTACCGTAGATAGTCGCATTCATAATATTAGTATGAAAATGAATGAAAATATGGCTGGATATAGCATATTTAAATATTTTTTTCTCAGGACAAAAAAATATTTCGTAAATACATAAGTTGACATTTTCATCGGACATTGACACTGTATGTTAAAGTATGAAAATTATGCAATTGTATGGTAATTTTCCTGTGATAATGAGTGTCAAGGCTGGGAAAGTAATAGTCGTTTATATTAGCCTAAACTAAGACCATGATGATAGCGTACCCTAGGCTCTGAAGCGTAAGCTGAGGACGCAACTGGGAAACACGCTCGGACGAAGATTATTTCTAGTTCACATATATTTTTATTGAAAGTGATTTAGATTCACGTATTAAACACCTGAGCCTTATTTTTGAAATGGCATATTTTGAATGAAATTCGTTCGATATCGACTCGCCGATTTTGCGCTAGTCACAGTTTTCAAAAATAGCACTCTATAACTGAACACACTGTACAAATTCAGCTGGTGTTTTAAAAAAATATACAAGAAATCTTTACATTCCCAAAAGTTACATTTTGCAAAGCGGGAAAGATTTATGTCAAAAATGTTTAAAACTAGAACATTTTTTTTTAATATGGCTTTTACTTTCGTATTTGCCAGTAACAAGTAATTTCTTTCAATTAAGTTGTTTATTCAAGTAAGTCTAAAGTCACGTCAGTAGTTAAGTGAAATCAAGTCGAGTCAGAAGAGTGAGGCTAAGTGAAGTAGTAGAAACAAGCAAGAAAATCACATAAATCGAACACTGTATCACTTCCCAACACGCTTATTCTTAAACACTTTGCGAATAATAATACACCATTATTAAGCACAAACACTCAAAAAAACACAAATTTTGGAAATTAAAATACAGCGCCGATACTGCTCTTCACAGCTTCCCGCCAAAAGACAAAAGATCAACAATTATTTTACCATCATATAATGACAACGTTTAGTTTTATTTTTAAGAAATTCCAGCCAGTTCCATACCCCAAAATATTCATACATTTAAGTATTTATCATCCAACCGACATAGTTGATGTTTTTATATGCAGTTCGCATAGCATCATGCAAGGTTAGTGAAATGGGTCACTGAGGCGCATGCTTGACACGTACGGTTATGACATACATACTTCAGCCTACACACTAAAAGCGGGGATGTTATAAATTTTCTTATAAGGATGAGACTTGTTCTAGAAAGAACTTTGGATTTTTAAAGTTATTTTTATAGGCGAGTTTCAAACAAATCCAATTATATTAAACTAGCTACTTTCCGCAGCTCCGCCTGCGTCAAAAAGTAGCCTTTGTTTGACCCCGGGTCTTCAACTATATTCATATCAAATTTCCTCAAAATCCGTTCAGCGGTTTGGCCGTGAAAGCGTAACAGACAGACAGAATTTCGCACTTATAATATTCATCATCGTTTCGTGTAGATTACATAGTCAATCGACCATAAACACCCTCTCAGGCTGGTGATTCAAGCCTGCAATGTCCTAACCAAACTGGAAACAACTGAACAAAGTATGCTTCCCGTGGGAATCGAACACACCTCTAGATCTACAGAGCTTGACCTCTCTACCTCAAGGGCAGTTCAATGACCCGTGTCAATATTTTGGGTTATTAATTATAATTATTGGCTAAAGTTGAAGATGTCCATTAACGATGATTTATTTGACCTTAAACAGGTACCTTCGAACCTATGGGGTTAATAACCAATTATTAATGTTCTATAAAAGGGCTTGTAGGAAGTTATTTATTTTTGGCAACCTCCTTGAACCAAGGGAGTTATTTTAAGACAAGTTGATACTACTCTTAATTTAGCCTTGTATGGAATATATTTCACTAGTAGTTCTATGAACAGTAGACTTCTCATCCATCCTGCAAATGCGAAATCTTTAATTTTCGATCGACCCTGTGGTTTCGTTGTGTTTTCGAAACCGCCTTTCGGCCTCTGACGTAATTCTTTTAACGACCACCTAATAGCAGCCGTAACGTGCCTTCTGAAGCACGTACCGCTATTATCAGACAATCAATTGATTCAAGCCTGCAATGTCCTAACCAAACTGGAAACAACTAAACAAAGTATGCTTCCCGTGGGAATCGAACCAAAGACCTCCGGATCTGAAGGTAAACTCCTACACACAGGCAGTTGAGTTACTAAATAATCTATCTATCTATTAACTACATATTAAATCAACTAAGCATTAGGTATTGTTATTTACCAGTTCGTGCTTATTTACAAGTTACAATATACTTGAAACGGTTTTATTAAGCAATTTAATTCACTGAACATTTTAGCAATTCTTGCACAAATATTACGCCAATTTACACCCGTATTCTTAAACATAACCTTAAGAACGTCCTTCACTCAAACTCTTGGCGCCTTAAGTAAGTTCTAGAACTTTCCTTGAAAACGACGTTGTTAGTTGGTTATAATATCAATTCTAAAAGTAATGAAAATTCCAAAAGAATAAAGTAAAAAATAAAATAAAGTAAGTAGATACCTAGGCCTAAAGTAACAAAATACCGATTTATATCCACTTTATTTCATTTTGAGGACGCCTCAAGGTACTTCTCGACCAACCTTATATTTTACAGGTCGATAGTCACCTCCAATGAGAAAACAACTCAAGTCAAGAAAGCTAGTGTCGACTAATCTTGCCAATGAGTTGGAGTAAGGTTGAGTCGAGTTTGAGGAAACATTTGAGAATATGGGTGTAAGTCTGAGTAAGACTTTATCCCACCAAAAACATTTTCATGTAAAAATGTTGCCAAGACGAGTCTACATAGCTTACCCTGTGAAAAAGTTATCAGATCTCGTATAAAGCCAAGCTCTAAAGACTACACGCTCTAAACCTACAAGCTCTACACTACAGCTTAATCAAAATCTATGAAAAAGTGGTCAGATCTCATGTAGAGCCAAGATTCTTGATCTATGCGCCCTTACTTTACCAGGCCTAACTTCACACACGATGAACGAATGCCTATAAAATCTTCGTAACGGTAGCATTCAAACTTTGTATGTTTAATGATTGTACTGGTGTCATTAATTATATCTTGAAATTTTTAACTATTTAGCATCATCCAAACCAAAGTTATGAGAGTTCAAAAAAACGACGAAACGTTTCGAGAAAAGGTAGGTAGTGCCATTGCGCTCCGCTTGGCTCGTCTTGGCGGGCCCCGTGCCCCCAGATCATAAGGAAGTCACTCAACAGACTCTGTAGTGTTATTTTCGAAATGTATGACATATAATTATGACGAATGAAAATTGTGCGATATCGAAAAAAAATCCTTCGGAACGAATATTATTCGATACCTATCGAACAAAGTTTTTCGACTCGCCGATTTTGTGCAAGTCGCACTTTTCAAATTCCAGGAGACTTATTTTTGAAATCCATGACATTATAATATAATTATACTCGTATATTTACTTTGATTCAATTCCGATTGCGTCAGTCACACTCCTCAAAATCAACTCCATTTTTTTAAACTACTCACGCAAAAGCAGTGTGTGGAGTACGTCTGAGCGATAAAAAGAATGGATGAAAGGGGACTTACTAAAGATATTTACAAATCAAAGGTGACAGGAGAAGTCGGTAAGGGCCGGCCTCGGAGAACATACTGCGACCAAATCGCAGACATATTAAAAAGGGAGATGTCAGGAGTACCCGTAATCGACGAGCGTGTATGTCGCGAGTGATGAGCGTAGAAGAAGCGAGGGAAGTGTGTAAGGATCGTAGCAAATGGAAATCCGTGGTCTCTGCCTACCCCTACGGGAAAAAGATGTGATGGTATGTATGTATGTACTCACGCAAAAGGCGAGTCGAATAATTATTGTTTGTTTTTCTTCTTCCTTTCCGATATACGACTTTGGTCGTGGTCATCATTCTTTGTTTGTTATCAAATGACTTTCGATCGACACAAGACTATGAGTCTTCAAAAATAGGGTTTCTGATGTTGGGAGATGTCAGGATAATACGGCTTTTACAGATATTAACCAGTGTTCCTAGTTTCAGAGTTATTGAATTTGAAAGTTTAACTGCCTACGTGGGACTTTGCCTTAGACCCGGATACAACTTTGTTGCCATAGGAAATGATTAGGCATCACATCTTTCATAATTTTTTTTTTTTTTATATCTAAGAAGGGCATTGGGGACTCACGTCCACATCTATACTCATATTATAAAGCTGAAGAGTTTGTTTGTTTGAACGCGCTAACCTCAGGAACTACGGGTACGATTAGAAAAATATATAAATTGTTGGGTAGCCTATTTATCGAGGAAGGCTTTCGACCGAAGTCGGGACGGGCTGCTAGTTTATTATATTATCTCCCATACTAAACCTTAGGGAGTGGGGATGCCTGTAAAGCTGACAAGCTGAGGCATTCCTATGCTAAATATTTTTATATTTTTCTTTTTTTTTATCTTTTGTCATTTCTTTCTTATTTTGTATATTTATTGTAATTGTAAAAAAATTTAATTGTGTGGCAATAAACAACATTTTTATTTAACTTTTCACTTTTTGGACCTAACTTTAAGAAGAGCGGATGATGTCTTTTAATAATAATGTAGAGCCATTTAGAATAAGAGACTAGCAAGTCTCTCGTGGAGTGAAGACCTTGGGGTGAAAAACGCCCATAAGTAGGGTTGCCAGGTCACCAAACCTAATAGCCGGACAGACCAGCCAGTTTGGCCGGACATCTGGCTAAAACGGCCGGACACCCTATATTATTGAGGATTTTGTGTCTCAGTATTTAAAGCTTTTCTGATTATTACCATAAATCTTGTTAAATTAAATAAAATGTAAAAAGCCTAACAAAAGTCGGACAAGCTGGACACCGTTTATATTGGCCGGGCACGCAATCAATAAGCCCAACTATGTCCGGCTTTATCCGGACGCCTGGCAACGCTACCCATAAGGATGACCATAGAAGCGATGGGCTGACGATATCAGAACAGCTGGTGTAAAATGGATCGAGATTGCCCAAGACAGAGAGAAATGGCATACTTAGACTACCCTTAGTCTACCCTACCTACCTACCTTGCTAGCGGTAGAAAAAAGCTAAACAGAGAAAGAGATATAGCCAAAAAAAAAGAACAGTCCAATTTTTGCCCATACATGTAACATACGAGTAACATACATACTTGGGAATAAACATTTTGACTGGAATAACGAATCTTTAAAAATATTATCAAAATTTCTCCTTTGTTATAAAAGCGAATGCGTTGTTTTCATCTCACGTCATTGAGATTGATAAACGGACGAAATCAAAGCGTGTATTTTATTAATTAAATATGGCTGGCAACAGTAGAATTACATTTTTCATTTACTTAAAATTTTCCCTTAGCCTCTGAGGTACTTAGTTCCTTTGACAACCATCATCATTTCGAGTAGGTTACATTGTCAATCGACCATGTTCACCCTGGTGTCAGAGTTGTGTGGAACCATTATATGGCAGGAACCAACTTAACGTGCCTTCCGAAGCACGGAATCATCTTTATTAACAGACAATCAGGTGATTCAAGCCTGCAATGTCTTAACTTAACCAAGCTGAAAAAAAATCAACAAAGCATGCTTTCTGTGGGTTTTTAGGCATAGGCAAACCATGGATCACACAGTTTTTTTTTTAGTTTATACTACTTAATACCATATCTAGAAGAACCGATGGCAGATGGGACTGAAAGATTCCAAAGACGAGGACTAAATATGATTCCGTGCTTCGGGAGGCACGATAAGCCGTTGGTCCCGAGTCTTGTCTACCATCTTCTTTAATCGACTACTATAAAAGCAGTCGATTAAAAAACATCGTAATCCTATTATATTTCCCTGCAAAAAGGGTGACAGAGGTCAGACGGCAGTCGTTCCATTGTAATAATAAGTACCGCCCCATCAAGGACCAGGATTAACGCGTACCCTGGCCTCAAAGCACAACAAGGCACACCACAATAATATTTTTTTATCTATTTAATTGTATACCCTTATTATGAAAGTGGAATTAGTACAAGAAATATTAATTGAACAAAGCTTTACGTATTTAATACTGTTTTCTTTCATGAAAATAAAAAAAATATATAGAGTCGATAGTTTAAGCGGACCCAGCTAAGGTCGCGACCGAGAAGGCGCTAAGAGAGTAACAACTTTAGAAGTCTGACGAAAGAATCCTATGGACGTAATTTTAATTTTTTTACAATTCGCTTACCACATAAAGCTTTGACCAGTGGGGTCCAAATGACAATTTACTTTTCTCGTCTTGACAAAAAATAAGCGGTTAAAAGCTTGACCTGCTAACATAATTTATTTATTCGTATTCGTAACCATGTTCAAGCTTGACCAACGTACTGCCATCATCAAAACGTCATACTATGAGGCTGTATATAGATACAAGTGTCATCAGTGTATTACGCAAAGCTATTACTGTATTCCATACGTGTGCTAGACCTCCATACCAACCATAAAAAGATGGTTGTAGGCTAACGCATTTCCGCTCCGACTTTCACAAGGCGCTTATTGATAAAACCCAGATAAATTTCGAAACAACGAATACGTTATGAGAAATGATATAACAAATTACACAACTTACCAAATTTAATTCCTTTGCCAATTAGAAAAAAAACGTCACACACTATGGTCACTAAATAGAACACACACATTCGTTTTCGCGAGACAATTCGAATTCCGAACGCACTCAACTGTCAAATGGAAAGCGCGCGAACGGCGACCGCCATGGCGAAGTGTACTATCGTAACCCTCTAAAATATGAGGCCAAAATGATAGTTACATAACTTTATTACAGCATATTACATAAAAATCGCCGCTAGCACTGGCCGTATATTATGCAAAGTTCGGCACAATTTTGAGGTTATTGGAATTTTAGTTCGCGGATGGCACGGGCGTACAGTAGAAAGTTACAATATGAATGGACTCCTTGCATATTGTTTGTATGACGGATATCCAACTGCCCCCCTCTTTTGGTAGGTGGTGGCAGTAGGTCATCACGGTAAACCATCTACAAGAATCGGGCGTTCGGATGATCTGAGAAAGTGTAAAACAAGGTCATTTTATTTTATGATTGCAATGACGCGATCGTCACATTTTTATTGTAAGCATTCTTCTTGTTTAGTTTTGCTTATGGATATTAATGTTTACATTTGCGTGACTTTTAATCATAATAATTTTGTTTATGGTCACGACTTGCGAATGGGCATTTTGTGTAGGTAATGTAACTAAATGTCTACATAAGCATGTTTTTGCACTTGATTAGTTAAAAACAAAGGAAATTCTTGTGTGTCCGAGTGTGTCCTCGTCGCTTAAATCATTGTCCTATAGATTTGATGGTACTAAGCCCTATTTTCGAAATTTGTACTCATGTCAAATGAAAGTCGTTCGACTCACCGATTATGACGAATGCGAATCATTCGATATCGTATGAAAGACATTAGACTCAAAGATGCGTGAGACACGCTTTTTAAAAATAGCACTCTTGGATAATATTTGGTATATTGCAGCAAAGTCAAATAGAGAAGGCTGTCAATCCATTTGACAACCTCATGATCTTCAGAATGTCGCCATATATGGAATACAGTGGGCTGTGATCAGTGAGGTGCAACATGCTTTGAATATCCCGACAGGGTTAAAGAGCACTGTCCGAGAAGTCCTATTAAAATGGAGCGACTGCCGTATGCTCTCCGAAAAAAGTAAAATCATTATATTTATCGAATGATATGTTCTGTAATTAAAAACAAACTTCATAAAGATATGTCAAATTAATTACATGAAAAAATAAACATAGAGTCGGTTAGAACTTACTGCAATAGCAAAATTACAAGTAAAAAATAAAAAAACTATAAAACCGATATGTACGAAACAGGCTATATCTGCTGTCAGTTGCTGAGGAGTTCAGTATCCCGCAGATTTCTAATTGCTGCAGCATCAATCTAAATATGATTTAATCTAGAAACATAACTGAAGTTACTACATACCAAATTTCATAATCGGATCCTTAAAAGTTGGTGAAATCCTATGGCTTCATAAATTATAGTTAAGAACCATCTCGATCAAATTAGTGTTCAACCAAAAAAACCGCATCAAAATGGGCTGATCCGGGAAGACGCTACAAAACTACACACGAACGATTTTAATTCGACATTATGAGTCATACAGTTCAAAAATAGCCACCCTGGTCATCCTGCCAGGTCCTTGTCGCGCAGAAACTAATTTTGCTAGTTGAGCATTTTGCGAAAGTGATATTCTGCGAAAGGGGCATTCTGCGACGAAGCGATCTATCATTAATTTTTAATTTATTTTATTAACTTCGCAAAATGTTGAATTCTGTCTAAATTCAGGAATTAACTTGGCAACTCGCTCTATTGACAATATTTATTTATTAAACATCATTATAAACATTTAAATGGTGAACTTAAAGCCAAATCTTATATATAAAAATCAAATGCTGTTCGTTAGTCTCGCTAAAACTCGAGAACGGCTGGACCGATTTGGCTATTTTTGGTTTTGAATTATTTGTGGAAGTCCAGGGAAGGTTTAAAAGGTGAATGAATATATTCGGAGGCGGTACGAAGTTTGCCGGGTCAGCTAGTGCGTAATATTTTCGCAATTGTTAAATAAGCTCAAAATGTTATAACAGTTTAATTTTACCCTCTAATAACCTCTCTCAGAAGTACACAGAAAAAGTATAAAAAAAATAATTAAAGTCAAAATTTTTTAATATTTTTTTATTTAAACAAAAATCTACAAACATGGCGTCTAAAGAAAAATGTGAGATTCAAGTTACATTACACATAAGAAAATTACATCGTACAAAAATAAATAAATCGATAATTGGACAGTTCATTATTCTAAATAGCGCACACTAAAAATACCATTTTGAATCACACATTGTTTTTTGGTATCAGATTAGAATATTTTGTGAATAAAAAAAAGAAAATATTGGGCGCATAAAAACTAAAATTATTTATGATTTACAAGCAGGCATTTAAGTTGTTGGAAACATGGAGTAATTACAAAGAGGAGATGCCGTAATAAGCGTTTTGTAAGAAAGCGTTTGTTCAGCTACACGACACGGAAGGCAGACGTGCGACATGCTTGGTTTCGGCCGTGGCTCTTACCATGGAGCACGAGCAATGACACCACTGCAGTGGCGGAGAGGCGCCAATGATCACGTCACTGCGCCATTTCAAACGGCATCTCCTCTTTGTAATTACTCCATGGTTGGAGACCTTTGCCCAGCAGTGGGACGAAGGATAAAAACAACTCCCTTTCGAAAACTCTTGGTTAAAGCTCTATTAAAACTGACACAATATGTAAAAGTGTCATTAGCAGGCCAGTTAACTTTGGCACACGCTACGGCACTTCTACCGATTCTTATTTCTGTGGGCGTCCCGCCGGTCGCGCGGGATTCGCGTCAGTTTGAGCTTTATAGTGTGCGCTGAAAAGCAGTTCTTAAAAAGCATTTACACACAAAAATTATTAAACAATAAATACCTAAATTACACAAATAAATGGATGGAATCATACAGTCCAAGATATTACGGAATGATTTAATCCCTGTTATAAAAAGAAAAAATTTTGCGACTTACATAATACATTGGTATAAAAATTTCATACAAAACTACAATACATATCGAATATAGGTACATTTCGCATGGAATTAAAACTATTTTGTAAATTTTAAATTTTGTAAGATTCTAAATTTACTACCAAAGTTTAGGGGAAATTTTACTATGGCAACACTTTCATACATATGTTTAATTGTATTTTTCTAATTATTTCATATTTTTTCGCGAAGCAACGACTAAATGGTTGTGCCACCGACAATTTCATTTCGCAAAATGACGCACAAAAATTTACATTTCTCGTAGTAGCTTTAGCAGAATGTCAGAAAAGCGACCATTTGCGAAAGTTACCATCTAAGTTCTGCGTCGCAACCATTTTGGGTTAATTTTATTGGAATGACAAAACAACTATAAATGAAGCCAAGCTGCCATCTAAAGTATGAACACCTAAAATATACAACCAAATATGAACACAAACATTGAAAACTAAAACTGTCTTTTTGTGATATCGATTTATCTTTTAATAATATCTTATATTATTGATTTTTATAGGTCGTTTCACGTAAAAATCTAGGAGGGACGCTATTGTCTCTGTTCGGTGGAAATTTCCTTTAAAAAATATGCAGGTACTAATAGGCTACTTGACTGTATTCATACTCGGGCAATATTTGCATACGAAACAATATATACACTAAAAAGTAACTGATTCCGAAAACGACATCAAAATTTGTTGTTTATTAAAGCAGTTATGGGATTTTAAAGTTTTCTCAAGAAGCAACGTGAGAGCGTGGTGGGGACGTCTTGCTATCTCGTTTGTACGCACGAAACCAAGTGGCAGTGACGTCACTGCACACACAGTGCATTCTTTTCTTAATTTTTGACAATTTCCCCTTCCACCGAATTGCAAAGGATTATAACTTATTTAAGAACGGATTTAAAAATCTTTCTGTTTTCAGTTTCTGGTAGTGAAATGTTTGATAAGAATGATAATAATAAAATTTAGTAGAAGACCGTAAGCTCTTTTTTTACGTGAAACGGTCTATACTTAACTCATGGTAAATACATACACAATAAATACCGGGCGGCTTTTAAAATACCAGCCAAATTTTTACCGAGTAAAACATTTTTCTCGGATTTTCCTATTTATGTTTTTTACTTAACAAACTGTAAAAAAATGGCTAAGAGATTAAAAATACCTTGTATAGATATATGATATTAACATCTAAAAGCTGGGTAAAATAAAGCTTGTATAAAACTAGTATTTTAGATTGGACAATTTTTGCGTGCCTATAAAATTGGTTACCGGTCACTTGACCTTGTACACCGTGGATATAATTATCGAATAGTATAGTCATTTCGGAGTAAATATTTTGTGTAAGTATAGATTTACCAATGATGGAAAACAGATATCACTTGTATAAATACTACAATGTTGTTCAATTCTCATTAAAGCTCCATTCAAATTGACGAGCCCGGGACGCCCACAGAAATAAGAATACATCGAAGTGCCATTAGCAGGTCAGTAACTTTGGCACACGCTACGGCACTTCCACCTAATCTTATTTCTGTGAGCATCCTGCGTCAGTTTGAATGGAGCTTAAAGGTCTTTACTGTCTTAAAGGATAAAAAATGTCCAATCCTAAGCCTGTTATATAAAATGCTGTATAAAAATATTAAAGTCACACAGTTCTATAACCCATAAACGGGGTTTTACGCAAAATGCGCACTTCTTAAAATCTACCCGAGAAAAAATAGGCTTCTCAAAATGACCATTTCCTAAAACGACAATGTGCATGAAATTTTCTAATAGGCCTTCATAATTTATATTAACAAAATATCTTCGGGCACTTTCTTATTTATCGAGAAAACCCACATTACAGCTTTTAAAAACGCTTGTAATCAACTTTTAGATTTAAAAATGAATTGACAATAATATATTAGAAATTTTAATGTCATCATATTGCTTTGTCGTAAATTGTTTAATACAAATTGATCTTTATTTTAATTGATTTAAGAGATAAGTCAAAAGTTCTTATAACTAACGTTTCAATGACGTCACTATTAAAAAGAATTGATAAAAAAAATATATATAATAGTCGATACATATTTCATATTTATGGTCGCAATAATACTAAAAAATTACCGCCTTTTTCTTAGAAAATACCGAACATTCTTTAAGCCTAGTTTAACTAATATTATGTTTGGTCACCTTTTGTAATAATGTGTCGTGAAAAAAAGAGACAGAACATAATTTTGTTCAAATAGGCTTAATAGACGTTTAGCAATTCATATGAATAAGAGTAACAATTTTATTCACGAAAAACAAACGCTTAGAGTTTTTAAACACCGACCAAGTTTTTACAGAATTTTGTACGAGAAAGTAAACCATTTCCAATAAAAAAAAACATACGAAAACAAAACCAAATTTTTTTTTTGCCATATCATACAAATTTTATTTTATTTTATTTTATATATAATAAATTGTTCCGATCCCCAATCATGGCAAGTTGAAAAATTACCCTTTTTTTAAAATCATCTTTAGTGGTTTGTCTATACAGTGTTATTTAGATATCTAGAAAATAAATTCGACAATATCTTGTCAGCTGATTTGTATGGGAGGTAGATTTTTTTTTAATATTCAACTAAGTAGGCAAACAGGCCCACCTGATGGTAAGTGGTTACCGTAGCCTATGAACGCCTGCAACACCGGAAATGTCACGAGCGCGTTGCCGACCCTATTCAATTTTTCTCTTTTCACTATTTTTTTTTATTATAAGCGGTTTAGTTTCACGTAGGTACTGACACTGTAAAATTAACCTGATGCTTTAAACAGTGACCCCTTGTTTCTCTTTTCGATATTTGTCAATAAAATGAGACAAAATATAGTTATATAAGCGATTATGTTGATTTTTCAATGAGTACGTCTTAATATTAACGGCTAATATGTCAAAAAAAAAAAGGTTTTCTCTCGTATTTATCAACTTATGAAATAGAGGTATACATAATTTAAAAAAATGTTTGCAAAATTAATATTTCAGTAAGAAAATTGATTCCGAGATTTCATTTATTGCTTAATTCATAATCTTAATGTTAAAAACGGGCGCGCCTTTTACATTTCATCGGATTTGTTGAAATAAAATAAAAAATATTAAAAATTTAAAAAAAAAATAAAATAAAAAAAAAGCGAAAAGTGACTGAAAATTGTACAAAAAATTGATTTTAATATATTTTAACAATTCATCTGCGATGGCATTTAAAATGTTATCCATTATTAATTAAATAGGTTTTTTTTCAAAATAGTACAGTTTATTGCAAAATCACCTTTATAACAGCCACAATAAGCTTCCGAGTTATCAAGTAAAAAAAAAACTTCATTATCATAAAGACTATTTTCCTATGCATTCCACGCTGTCAAATATTAATATTTTTTTTTCATTTTTTTGTTTTAATGAGAAAAGGCGCGCCCTGTCAGTCTGCTTAGTAAAACATATAGAATAAATACAAATACATAAACGTAGAGATATGTGTGTGATGTGTAAATGCCGCGTTTGGATATCCATAGACAAGAGGATCCGGCCTCAAACCGCTGTAGTTAATGTCTGGTATTGGCGATTCTGAAAAAAAAAGTTTGAAAGTAGTTCAAGATCAGAGTTCAAAAATAGGCGACATTTTTAATTAAAAATGTGCATTTAAAGAAAAAAATATTAATCAAAAATTGCTCTATTTGTCAATAGATGTCACCACCACGTGATATATCAAAGACAGATAAAAAAACATGACACCAGTGTGTGCAATCCTTTAAGTTCACTACTTTTCCAAAGAGCATCTACACATTTTTTTATACAATTTAAAACAAAACAGGCTTACGGCCCACCTGATGGTAAGTGATTACCGTAGCCTATGAAAGCCTGTGCAACACCAGGGATTTCACAAACGCGTTGTCGACCCTGAAGGAATTTTTTCACGAATCAATGAATTCACATCCCTCGCGCAAGTCTCTCAAAAACTCCATTAACAACGACATAAAACGCATACGGCAACAACTACATTCAAAAACACTGGAAAAAAACATGCTAAAATTACAAAATATCTTTAAAAAAAAAAACATATACCAAATTTATTTACGTTTAAAATTAATAAAATATGTAATGTAACATACCTTCGAACTGCATAAGCGGTATACATAGCAAATAATGCCGTTATCGTGAAAACAGACGGGGCTAGAGTTGCGGCACCTCCGTATCGAGCTTGATCGCAAGCAGGCGGGCAAACGGGCACGATCGTTTCTACGTAACAAACATAGAAAAAAAAAGAAAATACAGGCATGCGTATAAAGAAAAGGAAAAAAGCTTAAATTGATCTAAAATTACAGTTTCAACTAGAAATGTATATTTTGTCACGTTGCTAATTTAGACGTTGACATTTCACAAAAATGTGTCAATGTCAAGTGGCCATATTTGTTTGCATGATTGCCAGTTTTGAGATTTTCTTGATGTCCATTTGATTGAAGCGGACTTTTCAAAAACGTCAACAACAATTATATTTTATAAGATGTGACGTAATAACTTCTGATAGGTGTTAAATGTCACGTGACAAAATTGTTATTTTCATCGATTTTATTTTCAATCTTGAATTTTGGTGAGATATTGTTAAACTTTTTTTTAAATCCTACATACAAATACAATACAAAACTCTTTATTGCGCAAGGATACATTATCAAATACAAGAAAAAACCTACATATCTTACTTTGTAAATAAAAGAAAGTCTAATTTATCTGATTAATTCTTATTGTAATAGGTTGGGGAAAAAGCTTTAAACATTAAAGTATGTAGGTGCCATTATTTTCGATTACTTTTTGCCATTGTTTCGTAATCATAAATCGTTTTCTTAATTTATTAGGTTAAGAGTTCTATCGTAATTTTCTTATTGTTATCTGGGCACCAAACCCATCGAAAATCGAATTTTATGCTGCGTTCAAGTTTCCCGCCATCGGGGCAGAAATTTGAATCACCGAATGTCGAACGAAACGTTCCATCGTTCATACGCCTCGTCGACCAATCACCGCCGAGCTCCAGTGTAGAACGTTCTGGATCTCGCTCGTATCTGGCCTGCAGCTCTGCACAAGGAGACTGTGCCGGTCGGATTCTCTTCACGAAAAAAAGTCGTGTGTTCCGTGTGACGTGAAGTCGTGTAATAATACGCTTAAGAATAATACGAAAAAGACAATTCGATCTAAAACTATTGTGTTTGTGATAAAGCTACTTTTCTTAGACTCTTGAGCTGTGAATTTTCAAGGTGCGAAAATCAGAAGATCAAGTTCATCATTCCAGAAGTGGAGCAGGTTAGCTTGCTTTTGGACAAGGCGTACGTGACTGGAGGTAAGCTATTTTTTTGTTCTGGTTACGGGGTCTTGATCGCGGCAGTTACATATCGAATTTTCAAACGGTAGCATGCCACCCAATATGGCGAGGAATGTATCATTCTCGCACCGCCATCTTGTAGGTAGGGACACGATCCCATTGCTATAGAAATTTTGAGGCATTCTGATCAATATACAGCGACAAGTGATTTTGGCTGTACTCTCGTGATGTTAACCTGACACTGCCTAAAGAATTCTGAAGAGACCGAAACAGGTGGAAATCTGAAGGTGCAAAAGGTCAGGACTATACGGCGGATGCATTAACACCTCCCAGCCAAACTCTCTTAGATGTGCGAGGTCTAGCGTTATCGTGATGAAAAACCACATCCTTTCTGTTTATTAATTCCGGCCGCTTTCTTTCAATTTCTTGCTTTAATCTCATCACTGCCTGTCCTGCCTGGTGGTAACAGCTCATAATGAATAATGCCCTTTCAATCCCGCCACGCACACAGCATCACCTTGTTGCGAGTTAAACCGGGTTTCGCCACAGTCTGTGAAGCCTGACCGGCCTTTGACCACGACCTTTTTCCAACGTTCTTGTCGTACGTGATCCACATTTCATCACCAGTTATCAGCTTCATCAAAAATGGTTCGGTTTCATTACGTCGTAATAAAGAATCACAAATGAGTACACGGTTCATTAGGTTTCTTTCAGTGAGCTCGTGAGGTACCCAAATATCGAGCTTTTTGTGTACCCAGTTTTTGTCAAATGCGCCAAAACTGTTTTGTGGTCAAATCCCAGTTCTTCAGCTACGTCGTAACTACTGACATGCCGATCTTGCTCCACTTTTTAAAAAATGGCATCCATTTTATCCGCAATAGGGCGACCAGAGCGACGTGCATCTTTGACATCGAAATTTCCGAATTGAAAACGCTTAAACCAAATTTGTGCTACTCTCACAGACACTGCACTAGGTCTTTATGCATCGCAAATTTTTTTCGCGGCTTACTTTGCATTTTTACCTTTTTTGTAGTAAAATTTTAAAATGTATCGAATTTCTTCATTAGATTCACTCATCTTGACAGTAAGAAAAACAAATGAAAATCACCTAATTTGAATTTGGAACTATCTTCTTTAAAATTTTAACTTTTAATGATACCAAAACCAGCCAGATACAAATAGTATAGCCAAAGATATTTTATTACAAGTTCATACATACTATATGTGAGAAGACTTTTTCCCCGACCTAATATTTCGTTTCATTCAAAATACGTACCAATATTCAAAAATAAAACTACGAACATACAAAAGTAAAACACAGACATTTAGAAGTAACACAGCCTTTTAAAAAATACAGACGAATCGTCGTTGAATAAACAGCGAAGCTCGAAAATTGTCGCCTATGTGTGTGTGTCGGCCGCGATGCAACAGCGATTGGTCGAAGTGTCTCAGAGTTGGTTTATATTTGTGTGAGAGAAACCTGTGCTTGACACACGAAATATTTGCATGTTTCTTCCGTGCTGTATGTTTCTTTATTTGAGTGGGTTACGTGGTCAATCGACCCTGTGAATATTTACTAAAACTTTATTGTTCCACAAGTATAAATAAATGCTTATATAACAATTAAATTATTTTTATTAATTACTTTATAATCTGTTTATGTACACTGTTTTTAAATTGTAGTTAAGTTCATAAACCTAGACATTTTTTTGTCATTTTCTATGATCATTTGTTATGTTTGCCATAAATAAATAAAAAATAAAGGACTTGATGCTAAGAGCATTCTCTGCCAGTCAACATTTGGGAGAAACAGAAAGACTTCAAAGTACTTCCGTGGCCTTTTACCCATGTTTTTATTTTGATTGTGCAACAAAGAGTATTGTATTGTACGTGAGACTACGTCTGTAGTTCTTAAAAGTCTGTGAGCAAAACGTGCCAACATTCAGACGTAAAAATACTACCAACATAACAAAAATTGGACTTACCAAACAGATGTACGTGGCCTTCGTCGGACCCCAGTTTATTTTGGGCTTTGCATGTGAATGTCCCATATTGTTTCTTCTCTATGGTCAACACGCGAATCGTCGTGTCCGTGAATTCGTCCGCGGTCGCGAAATGAGATATCCTGGTTAATATATAATAAAATATAATAAAAATATTGATTAACCGCCTTATTCAGAAAAAATAAGGCCCAAATCCGAAGCGATTGACATTTCTTATACATTTGATTTATGCAATAGGTTTTTGTAATTAAAACGAACTATTTTATAATTATATCTTTTTACGGAAAAAAAAAAAAAAATTCCGGATTTAAATTCGCGCAGAGATATGGAAGCATAATCATTTCTTAACACGTCTTTTTATAATGTATATAGTGATTTATTGTAAAATTTTATGAAGGCCAGGGTGTCCCCTTGTGTAAGAACCAAAATAAACTACAAAACATGTTTTAAAGCTTGGAATTACTTCAGATCAAACTACTAGTGAACAGAAATACACGAAATTTCGCCAGTACTTTTCCAGTCAGTCTAAAAAAATGCTACCATAAAAGTACTTTTACCTATACTCTAAAGTATGGATTGGCTTTGTTGAACAGTACTCTAATCCCCGTATTCTTATATTTAAGCATAAGGACTTCCTTTACTCAAACTCATTGGAGGAAGCCTTAAGGATGAACTTTCCTTAAAAACGATATTCCAAGTTGGTTGCTTGAGCAGACTCCAATGAAACGTCACAGATTATAACAATCACCAATTTTAAACAAAAAAATTGAAAATAACAAAAGAAAAGAGTATAAAATAGACTAAAGTAAGTAGATATCTAGGTCAAAAGTGGCAAAAAAACCGATTTATATCCAATTTGTTTCATTTCCAGGACGCCTCAAGGTTTTTTTTTTTTTTTTTATGACATGACCTACAATTTTAGCTCCTGTGAGCTTTTAAATTTACAGCGGGACAGTTTGAGGCGAGGGCTATTAACCACTCAGCCTTTTCGGCAAATGCGCAAGGGGCTCCCAGTTGGGACGAACCTCGGCCATGGGCTTTGCCTTTGATCAAGCGAGCGATGCAAACTCGCGAGCGGTAGCACCTCAAGGTACCTCTCGACCAACCTTATATATGACAGTTCGATACTCGCCTCCAATGAGGAATCTCCTTAAGTCAAGGAAGCTAGTGACGACTAATCATACCGATGAGGTGGAGTTAGGTTGAGTAGAGTTTGAGGAAACGTTTGAGAATATGGGGAGTAAGAGTAGCTTAGACTATAGATGAACGTAGTATTATGGTAGCATTTTTTTAAACACATCTCTTACGACACGTAGTAAGACGGAATTTACTAGCTTTTTCCCGCAGCTCCGCCTGCGTTAAGTAGCCTATGTTTGACCCCGGGTTCTTCAATTATATTCATACCAAATTTTATCAACATCCGTTCAGCGGTTTGGCCGTGAAAGCGTAACAGACAGAAAGACAGACAGACTTTCACATTTATAATATTAGTATTGATATGGAAGTATGGAAGTTTGGATATGGATTTACCTGTAATGTTGATTATTGGATAGTTCGAATTCATCCTTAAGCCAAGTAATTGCCGGAGGGGGGTATGCTTCAACGTGACACTCCAAGTCCATATCGTATTGTAAGGCCTGATAACAAAAATGTACATATTTAGTACAATTATTTTTTTCTAGATGACTTTAATTTTTGTACGCCATATTTAAATGGCAAAACAGAGAGTTACATTTTTATATTATCTGTAACAACTCCATGTTCATGTTTATTGTATGTGACCGCAGACAATCAGGTGGTTCTACTAATCTTAAGGTTCCAGGTTTGATTGACAGTTGCAGTTGGGAAACGGCCTTTTTCTCAATCTGTGCAGTTGAGAAACGGCCTTTTTCTCAATCTGTGCAGTTGAGAAACGGCCTTTTTCTCAATTTGTGCAGTTGAGAAATTGAATTTTTCTCAATCTGTTTGATATCTGTTGTAGTACAGCACCTATAACCTAAGTTTCAAAATCAGTTGGTAGCACAATCAGTGCAATTCAGGGTGAAAACATTTATCTAGTGTTTTAAGTCATTTAAAAGGTCACTTGTCCATTTCCAAATCGTAATTTGTTACAGTATCGTTTACTTAGTATCCCATAAAAACCTCTCGAAATCACTTTGGAGCTAGCAAAGGAACCGAATTTCGGCCTCTGACTTGGTTCCATTAGTTGGACCAAATATGGAACCATCTTTCGTCAAAAAATTAGGTGATTCTACAATATTCTAAATTTTTCGCTAATATGATGGATCCAGGTTCGATTACTTATTCATTCAATTAAACTTTATTGTACAAAATACAATAGGCTAGTTTCCAGGGTCAAAAGACAAACATTAAAATTAGTCCGTCATTTAGGGAATCAAAATATATTAGTGACGTATTTTTTTTATTGTCAATTGAGCGATCAATTATAAAGATATAACGCATCAAAGTTTAGGAGTGGGGGCTCGTGACGTCACATGTTGCGAAAAAGTGTAGCGCACTGTGACGTCACACGGAACTTTAACGCGCCATATCTTTACCATGCTTAGATTAATTTTAAAAAGAAAAAATACGTCTCCAATATTTTTTGATTATCTAACCGACGGACTAATTATATTTTTTGGGAAACTAGCCTGTTGTGGGAATTGATATTTTATTGATAGATTTAAAGCTCTCTTTTGAAGTATAAAAGGTTGGGCCTTAATACCTACGTTATTTTTCACTGGAAATTAGCACGAATTGTCTCAATTTTCATGATGTTTCCTACATATTTAATTAAAACATCACCTGTCCCAATCGTGGTCTGGGCACGGTGACCACCGGCGCGAATTCAACTTCCAAATTGATGTTCCTGCGAGCGCCCTTGCCCACGCCGTTCTCTGCCACGCAGTAGTATGTGCCGCGGTCTTCCTTATGTATCGACGTGATTTTTAAGATGTTTCCGCTGAAAATAAGATGCCAAGTTAAACTAGATCGATTTATTTTTAAATTTGAAAGCTTAACGTGCCTTCCGACGAACGGCATCGTCTTCATTATCAGACAATCAGGTGATTCAAGCCTGCAATGTCCTAACCAAACTGGAAACAACTAAATAGAAGACTTTTGGCTGGGAAGCTGTGAAGAGCAGTATCGGCGCAGTATTTTATTTTTTCAATATTTGTTTTTTTTTTTTTTTTTTGAGTGTTTGTGCTTAGTAATTGTGGATTATTATTCGCAAAGTGTTCGATAACAAGCGTGACACATTTATTTAATTAAGTCCATTTCCTACTTTCATTATTATAACAATTAACCATTTATATTCAAATAACAATTACTTTTATTCTTGATACAAAGGACATTATTCCTTTATCTTCCTTTCCTTTATTTGAGCGTGTTTATCAGTCACATCGCGTGGTCTGTTTTGTGTGATGTCGCGAGCGCGTTGCCGACCCTGAAGGAAATTTTACGCCCTTTTTGAAGGTTCCCATGTTATAGTCACTAGTGAAAACCATGTCAGGGAATTCATTCCACAATCGCATTGTACGAGGGAGGAAATTCCGTTTGAAGCGTACTGTACGCGATAACATGGGATCTAAGGTATGGGAATGAAATCCCTGACAATCAAATCAAACTGTATCATAATCATAAAACGTTTTCTTAATTTATTAGGAGTTCTATCGTCAATTTCTTATTGTTATCTCGGCACCAAACCCATCGAAAATCGAATTTAATGCTGCGTTCAAGTTTCCCGCCATCGGAGCAGAAATTTGAATCACCGAATGTCGAACGAAACGTTCCATCGTTCGTACGCCTCGTCGACCAATCACCGCCGAGCTCCAGAGTAGAACGTTCTGGATCTCGCTCGTCTCTGTCCTGCAGCTCTGCACAACGAGACTGTGCCGGTCGGATTCTCTTCACGAGAAAAAGTCGTGTGTTCCGTGTGACGTGGAGTCGTGTAATTATACTGTTACGAGCTCGGGGTTCGCAATTTGGAGAAAAACACCTGATGACTCTTAAAAACGTTTATTCCCACAAGGATGGTCGCCGACGTCACTTCACTTCACTTATCACTAACAATGTCCAAAACACTTGCTAATCACAGTCACTATAACTTGCCGAGGTCGCTTGTATCACTTGTTATTCGCTCCGGATATCGCTTCTTGATCGCACTTGTAGCTCAGTTAAATTAGAACTGCTCTCCTGAGGCACCTTCCGATATTTATATGGCCCGGGAAACCCGCTCCATAAGTTTCTAGAAAGATCACAACTACTCCGGAATAGAGAGAGAGGGATACTCTCTGTCTCGTTCCCTTAGTACATACTAGAAGTGCGAGAGCGAGACAAAGCAATATGTCAGAGCGAGATAATCGATGTACTAGATCGTTCGCGATATTATTCCCGTATGGAAACACGCGACGATTGTACGAGAATTTTCCGCGGACAGCGCTACTCAAACTTCCGCGGGCCGCATTTTATTTTTATTTATTTTTGATTTCGTAACACTGCCCCCTTCTTAGAGATGCTCGTCCCGAGCATCATCATTACTTCCGTGATATTTCGCCAAGCGGTCGATGTGAACAATCTTCATTGCTCCTCTTGGTTGACGCTGTATCCGATACGTCACATCATTTAGTCGCGTTACCACCTTGTATGGGCCCTCCCACTTGGTTTGTAACTTTGGCGATTTCCCCTTCCGGCGAGTCGGGTTGTGAAGCCAGACTAGAGCGCCTTCCTCGAAGCCATTTGTATTCGACATTCTGTCGTATCTGGTCTTCATGTTCTGGCTCGACTGCAACCCGTTTTCTCGAACTGCGGCGTGTATTTCTCGCATTCGGTCACGCAGATCAGAAACGTAGTCTTGAACACTTTGAGGTTCATCTGGTGAGCCTCCTGTTAGGAGGTCCACTGGCAACCGCAGCTCACGACCGTAGTTGACATATGCCGGAGTTGCCTTTATGCTTTCATGTTCTGCTGTTCTGTACGCTAGCAGGAACAGTGAAATGTACTTGTCCCAGTCCCTTTGATGGCTTTCCACTATTTTTGCCAGATGTCTCTCGATCGTCTGATTAAACCGTTCGACCATCCCGTCTGACTGAGGATGGTAAGCCGTGGTTCGGGTTTTGTTCATTCCCATAATCCTGCAAACTTCTTGAAAAACCTGTGACTCAAAATTCCTGCCTTGGTCGGAATGGATTTCCAAGGGCACGCCAAAGCGACAAATCACTTCTTCCACTATCTTGGTTGCAACTGTCGTAGCTTCTTGGTTTGGTATGGCGAACACTTCCGGCCACTTAGTGAAGTAGTCCATGACAACCATGAAATACTTGTTCCCTGAGTCAGTGACAGGAAATGGTCCAGCTACGTCGACTGCAATGCGTTCCCAAGGTGCACCGACGTTGTACAGTCGTAGATTCCCTCGGCTCCTGGTATGTGGCCCTTTTACGGCAGCACAAGTTGTACACTTGCGGCACCAGTCCTCCACATCCTCCCGACAATGGAGCCAGTAGAACCTTTCGCGGATTTTCGTTAGCGTCCTCTTGACTCCCAAATGTCCACCGGACACGCCGTCGTGTACTTCCCGAAGAACATCACGTATTTTTGTTCTTGGAACCACAATTTGCAGTTGAAACTCTCTGCCGTTAGGTTTATCCCATTTCCGGTAGAGTATTCCGTTTTGTACAACGAGGCTATCCCATTGCGCCCAGTACGCCTTGGAAACAGTGCCTGTCGGTGCAACTTCACTCCATTTTGGCTTATCATTACTTTGTGCCTTCCACCTGATGATGTGCCGTAGGTCATCATCATTCTCTTGCTCCTTTCTCATCGCATCGTTCTCCCAGGTCTCTAATGGTTCTGTCCGAGTTAGCTTTACTGTCATTTCTTTTAACTCCTGCCTGATACAGTGCTTACAATCTTCTGGGCAGGGTCTGCGTGACAGCGCATCCGCGTTTCCATGGGCCTGTCCTCGACGGTGTTCGATAATGAAGTCATATTCCTGAAGTTGTTCAATCCATCGAGCAACTTGACCTTCTGGGTTCTTGAATTGCAACAGCCATTTTAACGCTGCATGATCCGTGCGAAGTGAAAACTGCCTACCGATGAGGTATTTGCTGAAGTGTTGTAGCGTCTTCACTACTGCCAGTAGCTCCCTTCTTGTCACACAATAGTTCCTTTCCGGTTTAGACAGCGACTTACTGAAGTACGCTATAACAACTTCCCTGTCTTCCTGCTTTTGAGATAGTACCCCACCGATTGCGGTATTACTTGCATCCGTATCCACTATAAATTGACCTTCTGGTTGAGGGTATCCCAAGACTGGTGTTTCGCACAGATGTTTCTTCAGTTTTTCGAAGGCAATTTCGCAAGCTTCATCCCAACTAAATTGACGTTTCTCTTCAGTTAGTCGGTGTAATGGCTTTGCAATCTCCGAGAATCCTTTCACGAAACGTCTATAGTACGAGCAAAGGCCAAGGAATGCCCGTACTTCTGTCTTGTCCTTGGGGGTAGGCCACTTCTGAACGGCTTCCACTTTCTCCGGGTCAGTCAGGATTCCTTCACTGGTAATGACATGGCCTAGATAGCTCACTTCGTTCCTGAATAAGCGGCACTTTTTCGGATTCAATTTTAGGTTGGCTCCATGAATTTTCTCGAAGACTTGCTCCAAGTTCCGCAAGTGGTCCTCAAAGTCTCGGCCAACGATGATAACGTCATCCAAATATACTAGACAGGCTTCTCCTACCAATCCTGCTAGTACACATTCCATCAGTCGCTCGAAGGTAGCTGGCGCGTTACATAATCCGAATGGCATGACGTTGAACTGCCATAATCCCTTGCCCGTCGAGAATGCAGTCTTCTCCTTATCCTTCGGATGGATTTCCACTTGCCAGTACCCAGATTTTAAGTCCAATGTTGAAAACCATTTCATGCCACTAAGGGTATCCAAGGTGTCATCAATCCGAGGCAGCGGGTAACTGTCCTTCTTGGTGATGTCATTAAGTCGTCTGTAGTCAACACAGAACCGCGTGCTTCCGTCCTTCTTCTTTACTAGCACGACTGGTGAACACCATGGACTTGCTGATGGTTCAATAATTTTATTCCTTTCCATATCCGCCAGCAGCTCTTTGACTTCTATTTCTTTGGCTATAGGGATTCTTCTCGCTCGCTGTCGGATGGGTCTCTCATTTCCGGTGTCAATCCTGTGTTGTACTAGCGACGTTCTTCCTAAGTCTCCTTCTTGGCTGGTGAAGATGTCGGCGTAGCGCAGTAGAAACTTCTTAGCTTTAATGCTCTGCGAGTACGTTAGATTGCTTTTGCAGTTACTTAGAAGCTCCTTGACTGTAGAATCACTGGTACTCGTTGTATCTGAGCTTTGTGTTGTACTGCACTTTTTCAGCCAGACAACTTCCTCACATTTTCCAATGATGTCGCCTTTGTTTAAGGTCCTCTCTTGGTCGCCTAGATTAAGTACTCTTACTACTGCGGTGTTTCTTCCTTTCACGAGAGTCCTCGCGGTCATGAGTCCTCGAGCCGCAGGTTTATTAGCTATCTCCTCAATCAACACGCATCCGGTAGATTTCTTGTTCCTTGTTACTGGTAACTTTACTAGTACTTGGGCTTCTGCTTTCCCAGGTATGACCGTTTGCTTTAAACATGTCACTCTCCCGTTAATGCCTCCTAGGATGATGATCTCTTCTTCACCACTCTTGAATACACCACTAGCAACGTCTATTCTACAGTTATACTTTTTCATGAAATCTAATCCCAATACACAATCGTCCATAATTTCAGCCACGATGACGTTGTGGGTATATGTGGTTTCTCCCATAGACATTTTTACAGACACTTCTCCCAGGACGGGTATTGGCTGGCCGGAGGCAGAAAGAAGCCGACAGTCCAGTTTCCTCATGCTTCTCATTATGGTCCTTACTAAGTGAGGTCGGACTATTGTTCTTGATGCTCCGGTATCCAGCGTCATCCTGCAGTTGATCCCATTTACAGTTCCAGATATTACGAGACTATTTCCGTTGCATGCCTGAGAGATAATAGTTGTCGGGGCTTCCTCCGCGCCAGCCAGTACTCGCCCCCTAGTCCTGGCTCTTACTCGTTTCCCTGGTTCCTCTCCGATGATAAAGCCTCCTGCTTCATCTTCAGTTCCTTCACGTCGTCTTCAAGCTTCTTGATCTTTGGGCAATTCATTTGTAGGTGCCCTCGGTCGCCGCACCTATAACACATGGATCCAGGTCTCTTCCTTAGCGGAGCTTTTATTTCCCTAACTTCCTCCACTACTTCGCGCACTTTGTGAGTCGCGGAATGACGAATGTCATGTCTGACGGCTTCCACCTCCAAAGCGTGGGCCAGTGCATCTTTCAATGAGGCATGATGGTTTAGCCTTACTGCAGCTCTGACTTCCGAATCCTTGATGCCGTCGACGAACGCCTGCACGGTGTTGGACTCAAGCATCTTCAAATCGGCCCCTGGATACGCCTTTCGGACGAGTTTTTCTATTTCCAGCGCCCATTGCTGCAGACCCTCTCCTGAGCGCTGGACTCTGTCGCGGAGTTGAGCGCGGAAGACGTGCTCCAAATGCCGTTCCCCGTATCGCGACTCTAGTGCCTCCAGCAGGTCCTTGAATCCACTGCCCGACGGAAGAACCTCCAAGACCGTCAGAGCCTGTCCTCGGAGTGCGACGGTGAGAGCTGTCAGGCACTGTTCATCTGTCCATCCGTTAGCAGTTGCGATGGTCTGGAACTGTTGACGGTATGCGGTCCATGACGAGGTTCCGTCATATGGCGGCAATTTCACGCTGGGTCCGTGGTGGGCAATGACTGTTCCGCCAGATGCAACTGCTACTCCCGTTGTTTCAAGGCGCACGACCTTCTTCTGTAATGTGGAAAGGTCCGTCTTCATATTTTCCATGTCGTTCCCAAGAGTCGTGACGCGTTCCTCCACCAAGTCAACATCCTTGCGTAATTTGGTAACCACGCCACTAACTTCACCAATAGCTGACAGGAGTTGCTGTTGAGCCTTTTGTTGTTGCTCTTGAGCCTTTTGTTGTTGCTCTCTTGTGTCTTGTAGAAGCTTCTCCTGCATTGTAAATTTGTTGTCCAGCATTGTAAATTTGTTGTCCAGCATTCGCATCAATTCCCCAAAATCAAAGAAAGGCGCAGCCTGGTGGGCGTTGGACTTGTCCTGGTGGGCGTTGGACGTGGCCTGGTTGGTGTTGGGCATAGCCTGGTGGGCGTTGGGAGTGTCCTGGTAGGCGTTGGACGTAGCCTGGTTGCCGTTGGACGTGGCCTGGTGGGTGTTGGACATGGCCTGGTGGGTGTTGGACGTGCCCTGGTGGCCGGTGGGCGCGGTGGGAGCGGCCTGGTCAGCAGATCCAGTAGAAGTGGCTTCCGCAGCACGCTTCGCCCTCGTCTTCACACCCTCACTGGTGACGTCTTCTCTCGGAGTCAATGGCATCTCCAAATCCACTTATGACACCAATTGTTACGAGCTCGGGGTTCGCAATTTGGAGAAAAACACCTGATGACTCTTAAAAACGTTTATTCCCACAAGGATGGTCGCCGACGTCACTTCACTTCACTTATCACTAACAATGTCCAAAACACTTGCTAATCACAGTCACTATAACTTGCCGAGGTCGCTTGTATCACTTGTTATTCGCTCCGGATATCGCTTCTTGATCGCACTTGTAGCTCAGTTAAATTAGAACTGCTCTCCTGAGGCACCTTCCGATATTTATATGGCCCGGGAAACCCGCTCCATAAGTTTCTAGAAAGATCACAACTACTCCGGAATAGAGAGAGAGGGATACTCTCTGTCTCGTTCCCTTAGTACATACTAGAAGTGCGAGAGCGAGACAAAGCAATATGTCAGAGCGAGATAATCGATGTACTAGATCGTTCGCGATATTATTCCCGTATGGAAACACGCGACGATTGTACGAGAATTTTCCGCGGACAGCGCTACTCAAACTTCCGCGGGCCGCATTTTATTTTTATTTATTTTTGATTTCGTAACAATACGAAATTTCAGACAATTCGATCTAAAACTATTGTGTTTGTGATAAAGCTACTTTTCTTAGACTCTTGAGCTGTGAATTTTCAAGGTGCGAAAATCAGAAGATCAAGTTCATCATTCCATAAGTGGAGCAGGTTAGCTTGCTTTTGGAAAAGGCGTACGTGACTGGAGGTAAGCTATTTTTTGTTCTGGTTACGGGGTCTTGATCGCGGCAGCTACATATCGAATTTTTATCGGTAGCCTGCCACTCAATATGGCGAGGAATTTATCATTCTCGCACACAAACAAATCCCCTGAGGCGCGATGGTAAAAAGTGGCTGGCCAAGCATAGCCCATTATACAAGCGGTAGAACAGAACACGCATAGGGAAGCGAAGTCTCTCCTGTGACTCAAAGGATCAATACCGCTTGTGATCACGGGATCTTCGGGATCACGGGACCTTATTCATATAAATTATCTGGCGTTCGTTAAGCCTACATTAACTAAAATATGTTTAGTTCCCTTCTGTCTTATCTAAATTTGACGCGAAAGAAAGAGACGAAACACATTTTAGTTAATTTGATGTTATTGCATGTTCTTTATTTTTTCTGAATAAGGGGGTTAAACTCTTAGACAACTGTTTAACAAAGTTTAAAACCATGTCTATACCCTGTTTAACTTTAGACACACTTTGAACAGATGACTAACTTTTTTTTAGAATAGACTAATTTTATTTGCATAAAATATGGTTATAGGGATGTTAAAGTTTAATTTGGATCTACATATTTCACCATACATGGCATGCAAAATAATATAATTATACATACATACAAACCATCACGCCTTTTTCCTTTTTTGTAGGGGTAGGCAGACTACGGATTTCCATTTGCTACGATCGTTACAGACTTCCCTCGCTTCTTCTACGCTCATCACTCACGTCATACACGCTCGTCGATTACGGGTACTCCTGACATCTCCCTTTTTTAATATGTCTGCGATTTGGTCGCAGTATGTTGTGCAGTATGTAATATAATTATTGATGTCAAATTTTTTTAATTATTGAATAATTAACTTTGTAAAATTAATTTTGTGGTAAGACTGTGAAAATTTTCTCAACCGATGTGCTCCCAGTAACGGATAAAATTATCAACTTACTTGTAAATAGATCCCCCGGTAGGTAAAATCGCATTGTTTTCGCGACGCCAGTAGATCTTCGGAGGTGGGAATCCACCGGCGTAACATTCCATTTGGGCACCTGTTAATATGTATGTAAGTAAAAAAAATGGACAGCGGGAAGAAATTAAAAAGGAAAGAAATGGTAGGAAAGGGAAAATCTAATTAATTCTCATTTATTCCCCGAAGTATTATTAGTTCCCGGGAAGAAATTAATTTTGTTAAATTTCCTTTATACCTTATTATATAAAGTTTTGGGTATTGAGACTAGGGATTTCGTGAAATCACGTTATATTTCTGAGAAAAGATTGTAAAATACGGTATCAGGGTACTGTGATAATTTGTTATACTGAAACTTCATGAAATTATATTTTTAATGTAAATGTGTATTTCGGTGTGAGTAGATAAAAAGTTCTCTATTCTTTCCGAATAAATAACGATTGGGAGGGAAAACTTGGGAATAAATGTAATAATTTCCAGAATTCGGAAATTTTCCGGGAAAGCGCCCATCTCTACTTAGGACTACTGTTTAACAAAGCTTAAAACCATGTCTGTACTCTGTTTAACTTAAGACTATAGAAAAACGTAGATAATAATTTAGCAGTTTTTTTAAACACACTTTGAACAGTTGTCTAACTTTTTTTTTGTAGTACGACGGTGAAAAGCACGGAATCATCTTTATTATCAGACAATCAGGTGATTCAAGCCTGCATTGTCCTAACCAAACTGGAAGCAACAAGTTAGCTTACCATGGGAATCGAACCCCTAGACCTCCGGGTTAAAGGCAGACGCCTAACCACTGGACCACAGAGGCAGCATGTCTATCGTTCTATTCGTATCTATTGAACTTTTACTTACTCTCCCCTTCGCTGGCGACAAGCGACCTTGTAGAGTTATCAGAAATGATAGGTGGCCGCCGTACTTGCAACTCCACTTCGGCAGTAATTTTGTTAGTTAGTGAGATCAAAACTTGACATTGGTACCAGCCGGCGTCGTTTTCTTGTATGTCTTTTATCTGTAGGAAATAAAAAAAAAAAAAAAATTGCAACCAGTAGTAAAAAAATACTTATATACAAAATAGGCTATTTTCTACTCAATGTTATTTTATTATTCATATTATCCAAAATTTGAGTACCCGGTTTCGAAGACAAAAACATTTTTTTTTTAATCAATATCAAGTAAGTTATTAGTTATAAGAAAACTTGTAGAAGAGGAAACTGTCAAAAAACAATAAATGGACGCACTATGTGTGCAGTGACATCACTGCCACTTTATTTTGAGCGTAAGACCACTTTTCTTCATTAGAAAACTTTATATGCTAATTATTACCAATTTTGTTATTGTTTTCAGAATCGATTACTTTTTAGTGTGTGTATTGTTCTGAGTGTTCTAAGAGTTCCAGTCTCCAGTCAATCATTGGAACTTAAAAAATGCAGAAATGATACAGTGTTCGATTTATGTGATTTTGTGGAGTTTTTCTACCACATAACATAATACTTCCGACTCGGCTTGACTTTAGACTTGCTTGACTAAACAACTTTGTTCTATAATTTTGTTGTTTCTTGTTACGAGCTAAATACGAAAGTAAACGCCATATTGAAAAAAAAGCACAAGAATTAAATTAACTAACGTACAGAACGGACACTCACACCCACCCTCGGTTTGGGCGAAGAACGTCAGAAATGCAAAATGACAGATTTGCAAATCGTCAGGTATTAGTAATTTGTTATAAATGGTCAGAGTAGTAAAAACACAGATTAGCAAAATGACAGGTTTGCGATATGACAGATGAGTAAAATGACAGAGTTACTTTCGCATTATAGTAAGGATAAACGTATCCTATAAAAATAACCTTTCTAGTAGCGCTATCTGTTGGCACGTACGCGGTAGATAAGCTTACTTATAGCTATTTTATTTTCATAATGTACTAATACAATCAAATTAATTAATTAATTAATTGTATGTAAGGCTTTTTTAAGTGCGATTATGAAATGCGCAATAATCAATGCTGTTAATATTGTTTTCCCTAATGTAACCATCAACGGTTGCTTCTTTCACTTTCAAAAAGCCGTAAAAAAAGGCGAAGGATTTAAAATTATATGGCTCTCGTGAAGGTAGAAATATTACCAGAATGACAGCGTGTTTACCTCTTCTTCCTGAAAATTATATACAGTCATGAATCGATTTTAGAAGATGCTTCACAAACTAAGGAACTTAAATCTTTTATAAGATATTTCGAAGTCCAGTGGTTAAAGAAATTTACGCCAGACTTATTGAGCTGTTCAGAAAATGTGCATAGAACAACAAATGTATTGGCGGGGTGGCACCATCGCCTTGGTGTCAAATTTCCTAAGAAGCCCCAAGTATGTCATTTTGTACAAAAATTAATAAAAGAATGTAAGCATTATGACTACAAAATAAAAAATAGTTACTTTTACTCTGCAAAAAAAATCGACGTAATTCCGACATTGCCTTTCATAAGAAACTAAGAAAGTATACTAAACTATTAAAAGAAAATAAAATTACCCCAAAACAATTTATAAAAAAAACTATTTTCGCAAGGTTTATTAAGGCATAATGTATGGACGATTATGTATTTTTTAAAAGGACACCATCATCCACCGTTTTACTGTTGGTTTCAGTTTTTGAAAATGATAATGCTTTATCCTGACAAATAAAGAATTTTGTCGAACCATAATAAAAATCATTACTAGTTTTTTTATATATATGTTGATTTATCCTGACAAAGAATTTTATTAATAATAATATTACTAGCTTTTTTAAATTTATGTTGATTTATACAGACAAATAAAGAATTTTGTTAATTATCATTTTATTATTATTTACAATCCTTATTAACATTTTTATTCAATTCGAGATTGAGCTGTCAATCTGTGAATCTGTCATTACGTGACTGTCATTTCGCGAATCTGTCATTATGGGAATCTGTCTTTACGCCGATCTGTCATTATGCAACACCTGGCATTATGGGTTTCTGACAAATCGCTGAACTGACTTTTTGCATTTCTGACGTTCTTCGCCCAAACCGATAAAACTTCGACCGCCCGGCCGCTGCGTCGACTATGACGCAGATACAGTAAATAACATAAAAATTGACGCGTGTGCGTACGCGACCGAATCGTAGTAGTCGTAATAGTTATCGTGCTCGCCGCTGTTGTATGGAGGGGTGTGCTACAGGATCGCCCAAGTAACTTTCTCGATATGAATGAATGAACTTACAGAAAGCGTGTAAGTAGCCGTGGCATCGTCATATCTCATGGAGAAACGTGAATCCCTAAGGATAAGTCCAGCATTCGTCGACAGAGGAATGGATTCAGTTGTTTTCAGTCTGTCGTATTTCACCTGAAAAGAAACAAAAAGTATGTTTAATTTCAATCTTTTAAAACCTCTATCTATTGGCGGGACGCCCACAGAAATAACCAGTTAACTGTGGCACACGATTCGGCACATCTACCGAATCTTATTTCTGTGGGCGTACCGCAAGTCGCGCGGGATTTCCGTCAGTTTGAATAGAACTTAAGATTGAGTAAGAGTTGGTCTTCCTTATTCTTACTAATATTATAAATGTGAAAGTCTCTCTGTCTGTTACGCTTTCACGGCCAAACCGCTGAACGGTTTTTGATGACATTTGGTATGAATATAGTTGAAGACCCGGGGTCAAACATAGGCTACTTTTTGTATAAAACAGCTAGTCTACACTAATATTATAAAGAGGAAAGATTTGTATTTTTGTGTGTATGTTTGTAATTAATAAAATCAAAAACTACTGTGCCGATTTCAAAAATTCTTTCAGCATTGGAAAGCTACATTCACCCTGAGTAACATAGGCTATATACCGCAGGCGGAGCTGCGGGAAACAGCTAGTAATAAATAAATAAATTATTCATTTTATTTATTGCGCATAACGGAATACGAAGTACTGCACATCCAGCTGCTAGATGGATCGACAATTATCAGGAAAATAGAGCTGGCAACAATTGAATTGCGATGGCTCAGGACAGAGACGTTTATCGTAGAAAAAGGGAGGCTTATGCCCAGCAGCGGGTTATAGAAAACTGATGATAATGATGACAAATTTATTAAATCGCGCTAGACAGATTGAAAATGTATTCTTAATTGTGTCATTGGCAAAAATAAATCCGTACCAATTCCGAGAATTTAAAACTTATCACTACTGTAAAATTATTATCAGTCAACATATAAGTACTCTGCCTTTTAGTTGACACGTGATGATAAATTAGGTTCAAGTAAAATAGACATATTTGTTTAATCCATTAAACTTAGTATAGGGGTGCAATATTGACATAATATTAAACTAATAATAGGAAGTACTCGGGTCAAATGACAATACTTTTTAACCAATTTAAAAGAAGGAGGTTCTCAATTCGTCGGCATCTTTAATTAATTAAACTTTTTTGTAAACATGTATAGATTATTCTTACGAAGTATAAATAAAATTGACCTTTATACGTCTATGATATTGGTACAATATATCCACTCCGTGAATATATCTCATTCCTCATCCGAGCGTATTTCCCGCTCTCATCATCAGCTTACGCTTCAAAGCCCAGGGTACGCTTTAATTATGATAACATGGAAAGCATGTTCGTTATTTTTTATGAATAAGGGGGTAAGACTTCAGACAGCCTAAATGGCATCTGACAGTCTACCGACTGTTATCTATTGATAACAGCCGGAGCCAAAGGCTTAACGTACCTTCCGAAGCTCGGAGGATCTCGAGAAAGAATAAGTCCCTACTAATGGCTGTCCATCTGACCTCAAATTATAGCTATCATTGCTACTTCAAGTACTTAGGACAATTTATTTCTAAAAATAGTTTCACAATCTGAGTGTGGGTTTTAAACGTCTTTTTCATTTAGTTGAATGCTGGTCGCTTCCATCTGCAGCCGTAGTGAGGTAAGTTTTTGTATTGTCATAGATTGTAGAGTCCTTACTAAGACAGATGATTTTTTTTTTATCCTATACAAAAGAAAAAACATTAAGGTCACATGAGTTGGGTGAAATTTTATTGAAGATGGCGTTAACACACCTTGGCTTGGGTCATATTCCTGTTGGTCTAGATACCCTGCAAAACGTGTTACGGAGATCAGACGTCCGATCTCCATTCTGATAACCAGTGCTGTCAAATCGAGTACCGTGACTTACAGCGTACCTTAGGCACCGAAGCGTAAGCTGAGGACGCAACTATGAAAGCACGCTTAGACGAAGAAGCAGCCTTGCACAGCTGGGGCGGGGGGCCATAGCTACATAGATAATTCCACTAATATTATAAAGGCGTTCATAGGCTACGGTAACCATCTACCATCATTAAATTAAACTATTTTAATACGGTTTTTATCGCGTTTATTACTTATTTATTTACACCTGACGTTTCAAACACTTTACAGCGTTCATGGTCGCAGGCAGACTAAGTTAACATTTGTCTTTTGATGTCATAAGATTACAAACTACCGCCTGAAATTTTTATTGGGAACTATTCCGATTCACGCAGTATTGGCTCACAGTATCTAAGGGTCTTGCAGTCTGCTTCAGAGTTTGCGATTTTATTAAGTTAATGACTGGGTCCCAAGCTGGCGGTACCTGCCATCCATCCTCTCTATTGAAATTAGGATTTTTTTTTTTTAATTTCAATAGCTTCACGTAACATCCTTGGAATGAATTTAATGAATTATCAATGGCGAAAACATAAGAAATCATCAGCTACCATCAGATAGGCCGTACGCCTGTTTGCCTACTTAGTTGTATAAAAAAAAAGGCGAATGTTTGTACTGTGCTGGGCCAATTTTTATAAACGTAGCTGAAACCTTGGAAGAACATGTAAGATAGTTTTTATCCCAAAATGGACACGATTCCCGTAGGATTTGGTCAAAAGTCTGATAGTCAATGGCGTTTTCTACTACTGTGGATAAAACGGCTGTATATTGGGTAAACTGATAGTCTGTTGAGCAGTTGGTACTGGATGCTAGATATTTATAATCTGTCACATGTACATTCGAACGAAATATATACTTCTGTAAAGTCATGTCTGAAATGAAGGTGTTTCATTTGTAAAACATATACATGTTGAAATTTTAGTCGTTTTGGACCCATCGTCCAGTGATTCATGCAACGGAACAAATTTCTCCAAGGAACATAGCTCGAAACATGAATAACAAATTTGGACTTCCCATAGTAAGTTAGGTCACGTGATGAGTAATTTTGTATGGGAGGTCCAAAAATTTACTCCATATTTCGACCCATGTATCATGGGGAAAGTTGTTCAGTTGCATGAATGGAGTCACTGGACGATGGCTCCAAAATAACTAAAATTTCACGGTGTATACAATATTATTCAGGCAAAGGAGCCGAGGACTCGTATTTTCCTTCATAGTCAATGGCGCTTTATAAAGTAGGTGGTTTGTGCATAAAACGGCTGTATATTGGGTAAAATTTAATCGCGGGGTGCTGGGATACCTAGTGTAATCACTCTATACTAAATAGCCATTTTGACACGACAAAAAGAATAAATGCAAACAAAATTATATGACTCAAATCACAAATTCACTGACAATAATAGAATGGGCATAAAAAATTATTAAAGCCCACATGAGATTGTACAACAGAAAGCTTCACCTATTAAATATACGGATCAATGAATACGGGGAGAGTGGGGACAGGATGTCATGTAATTTATATTAGTTCATTCCCTTTTTGTTGTATGGTTGTATGGACTTTGGGAGCGTGTCTTAAGATGAGTCATTCGTCGTGTCTTGTTTTTGAGGTTCTTACACTAAGATATAAAACAACGAAATACGATTTTATCGCGTATATTACGTACTAGCTGTTTCCCGCAGCTCCGCCTGCGTCAAAAAGTAGCCTATGTTTGACTCCGGTTATTCAACTACATATCATGTATCTCATAAAGCTTAATAGTTATTTTCACAGATGTTGCCGTCATAACAAATACTGAAAAGCAATAATAAAATAATCAGGTCGTCAACGCGCTCGTGACAGCTCCGGTGTAGCAGGCGTTCATAGGCTACGGTAACTGTTTGCCTATGTATAAAAAAAAATATATTTATGGGTGCTCCTAATTTTTATGCAGTTTTCATAGATAGGAAATGGTACGAAACACTCAGTTTCCATCTCACATTTGACCAGTTTATTCATTACCTTTTGTATTAAGTGCAATAAAGATTAAATAAAATAGCTAATTCAAAGCAAATTATTACTCATGAATTCTTACAAATACAATAGATATAAAAAAATGTCAGGTTTCTCACATTTCACCGGACACCGGCATGCAACACAGTTATTGTAATTGATTTAATCAATTGAAAGCAACAACTTCAAATTCAGGTAAAAGTCAGAAAAATGACAACAATTTAGCAGCGTACCAACAACAAAATATCATTCAATTCTGATAAGAGTCAAAATATTCACCAACTGTATAGAAAGCTTTATCAATTAGCCATTTCTTGTGTTTTCGCGATTGTTATTCATTAAATTAAACTATTTTGATACGGTTTTTATCACGTTTATTACTTATTTATTTACACCTGACGTTTCAAACAGTTTACAGTGTTCATGGTCGCAGGCAGACTAAGTTAACATTTGTCTTTGATGTCATAAGATTAAAAACCGTATTAAAATTGTTTAATTTAATGAATTAGCCATTTGTTTAATTCTTTTCTAAATTCATTAATATGTAGAGACTTCAAATCATCACCAAGTCTGTTGTATATTTTGGCATACATTTAATGACTGTTATTACTAAATACCGCTGCTGAGCTTGAATTAAGATACCCTCATAATCTCCATAATCTCAAACGTTTGCTCAAACTCGACTCAACCTTACTTCAACTCATTGTTTTGATTAGACGGCACTAGCTTCCTTGACTTAAGGAGATTCCTCGTTGGAGGTGAGTATCGAACTGTCAAATAAAAGGTTGGTCGAGAGGTACCTTGAGGCGGCCTCCAAATGAAATAGTGGTTATAAATCAGTTTTTTGCCAGGTATCTACTTATTTTTTTCATATTTCACTCTATTCTTCTGTATTTTAAAATTTTTGTGCTTTGAATTGTTATCATAACCTGTGTCGTTCCCCATTGGAGTTTGCTCAAGCAACCAACTAAGAATACAGTTTTCAAGAAAAGTTCGAGGACTTCCTTATGACCTCCTCTAATGAGTTTGAGTGAAGGACGTCCTAAGGTTATAAAAAGTTAGATAGATAGATATACACTTTATTGTACCAATCACAAAATTAAAAGAAATACATTAAGAATAGTAGGTCTATTAGTATCCAAAACAAATCTTGTATTTAAATAAAATCAGTTTAGCTAATTTTGTAACGGTTGTTCCTAAATAAATAAATAAATTGATCTTACCCATATGACTGGATATTCACTAGCGTAATGCACGGAGCAGTCGAGGTCAACTTGGCCACCAATGTCCCTGATCTGCTCCTGGGTGATGTGGGATATTGTCGGTGTCCTTTGTCCGCTTGCTGTGAACAAATCATATTAATAATCAGCCGTTAATTTAAAACTATTTAACTTATTATTCCGCAAAACTCTGTTGAAACGTGGAAGTATTTAGTTGTTGGGGCTCTGCTGTATCCATAGGGTAAAACGAGACGAAAGGGTAAATAAAATGATTTGATTTGAACCTATTACTAATACTCCACTGCTTATTGGGTGGGTGACATAGTCAATTGACCCTGTACCTTTGGTGTTAAGAGTTTTTGTACCCACCCAGCCTCTTTTAACCAACACCAAATGGCAGTTGGGACCAATGGCTTAATGTGCCTTACAAAACACGGTGATTCAAGCCTGCAACGTCCCAATCAAACTGGAAACTAAACAAAGTATGCTTCCTATGAGAATCAAACATATATTGTAAATATAATTACTATGACAAAGAAATGGTTTTTTTTTTATACAACTAAGCAGGCAAACAGGCGTCCGGCCCACCTGATGGTAAGTGGTTACCGTAGCCTATGAGGGCCTGCAACACCGAAGATGTCACGATTTATGAAAATTTTAAATCAAAAGACAAACAGTTCATTATGCATTATTAAAAGCTCACAAATTGTTTAACAAGCATGTATTTATTACAACAGAGGCTAATTTATAGCTAGAAGCTTATCGCCCCTCATAATCGATGCAATGAACCGTGAATTTCGATTTTGAAAGGGGTTACACTTAGACCCTATAATTTTGTCTCTTGTCGTACCAATGCGCTTATAAAACGATTATCCTAGTGCAGATGTCCTTTTAGTTACATATTAGATACATTATTAAACCAAAAGCAAGTTATTTCTTGAAATGAACAGATTATACTTACGCAAAAAAAAAAGCCGTACCGCAATTTTTTTTGTGTCTTAGTCTAGAAAAGTGAATTTGGACGTGATCAACGTGGAAATAACTTTTATATGAGACACGCGTACGTGATTTTTTATATCCATGAAAATAGGATGTGCCTTAAACACATTATTTCGATGTATTTGCAACAAACAAAACAACTTGGTTTCAAAGTGATTCATACAAAATTGGTAGAAGTACGTAGTACATAATAATTATTTTGTATTTAAAGCATAATTTGAACTGCACTTGACTTACCTATGGCAATAATGCACAGGAACAATCCTAAGATATTGGAATTAATCGCCATCGTCTCAAATAACGTTTCACCGCACCACACCTCACAACAAAAACTTTCGTTTGATTTTTGATTTTGTTTGACGCATTGACGCTTGTCTCGATGGATGGGCGTTCCGTTCCGATTGAATGAAAGTATATGAATGAATGAATGTAATCATGATACTGAATGGTTTCCCGTAGTGTTGCCACATGTAAAATACGAATTACCCATGGACTTAATAAATTAAACAGGACTGTCTTCTTCTTCTCCTTTAACTTGTCCCATTTTTAATATGTGGGGTCGGCACAGCATGTGTGGCAAAAACCTGATTTTTATTTACTTTATTTCATTTATGGACGCCTCAAGGTACCTCTCGACCAACCATTTGACAGTTCGATACTCACCTCCAATGAGAAGTCAAGGAAACTTGTGACGATTAATCATACTAATGAGGTAGAGTTTAGGTGAGTCGAGTTTGAGTGAAGGTTAAAGAATATGGGTGTTACAGTGTCTGTACGTACAGTCAGGTGCTACGAGGTACTTACATAATTATGAGGAAAATTGATGGAAAATGTACATCTGGGTCTGGTAACATTAAAGTGTCATGTTTTTGACAAGTTAATTGAATGAACCAGTGAAGGAATTTATGTCCACTCCTTCGTCGGTAAAATTTTTTGACTTCTCCAGTGACATCTAGCGGAGAATAGTTGCTTTATTACTTAACATTACATTCTAAAGCGGATTTTTAATAGCATGCTGTTCTAGCATAATTGCACGAGTTTCTGTGTCGTGGTATTTTGTTAACAGATGGCGTTACTACCATTGCAGATGTTTCATGTTTCATAAAATTTTAGGTAAACTTTATAAGACTGAACCTTGTCCTATCTGTACGTCAACCATGAGCTTTTATTGACGAAGATGCTAGCGACTGTGTAAACAATTTTAGTATGGCGAACCTGTACAGCGCCTCTGGCGAGTTGTAAGGTAACTAAGAAATTCCATATTAAATCATAAACAGCCTGGCCACGGAAATTCGCCACGATGCCACCGGCGACTAAAAGAAATACTTATCAAATGCACTAAAAGCCAAGGGAACTGGTGACTGACGAGGCGAAATGAGGAGTAGTAACGATTAGTGCACTGAAACAAATGCATTTATAAGAGGTACTGACTCAAAGTTCTTTTTGTTGATTTTCGATGTATATATGTATGATGATGTACGATGTATGATGTATGTATGTATTATGATGTATGTTTCAACAAAGTTGTTGTATTCAACAAAGATCTTATAACAAACAACGTTCGCAACGCGCTCGTGACATCTCCGGTGTTGCAGGCGCTTATAGGCTACTCTAACCACTTACCATCAGGTGGGCCGTACGCCTATTTGCCTACTTACCTGTATAAAAAAATAAAAAAACAAACAAGCATATCCACGCGTGTATAGTAGTCATAGATAAGAAAAATAAACATGGAATAAGACGACTAGCTATTTACGTATTATTAAAAATATTGTGACCATAGATTAGGAAAAATTGGGGATCGTCATTAAAAAGTTTTAACAATCATAACAGCTTTATAACACCCGACGAAAAAAGAGGGTATTACTGTTTATATACGTCGTACGTCAACCATGACATTTTCTTGGTTTTAGACGTAGGAACGTCTTTGTATTTGAAATGCTGGCCACATACAATTGTCAAATAAAAATGTTAATGTTTTGAAAAAGGAACCGTTCGATGTGTCACATTGTATATATTATTGATTTTGTCGGTTTGAAAAACTGAAAATATATTAATCTCTTGTGATTATATTCAACCGCTGTATTTTTATTTAGTTGGTAATACAATTGGCGCAGACGACTGCGTTAACAATTTAGTATGGCGATAAGTCCGCCTTTGCACATCATTATGTCTACATGTGTCTCAAAATTGTGTTTTCCTGGTGCAATATAGTGTTTATTATTATTATGGCAAACCTGTACAGCGCCTCTGGCGGATAGTAACATAACTAAGATATTCCACATTAAATCTTAAGGCGATACTTCGGTGAACACTAGCGCCACCGTCATTTAAAATTCATTATTCTCTGAAAACACAAGTTATCAAAAATCCCTCTGCTGTAATTAATGTTCTGGATCTGATGTTAATTTAAATCATATTCAATTATTAAATTATAGTTCCATATAGTTACAAATTGCAAAACTGCTAAAAGTGGCCGTTTTAAGCAATAATGCAATTTGTAACTATAGGGAATTATAATTTAATAATTTAATATGTTTAAAATTAACTTCAGACCCAAAACCTTTATTACAGCAGAGGGATTTTTGATAACTTGTGTTTTCAGTGAGTAATGATTTTTAAATGACCGTGGCGCTAGTGTTCACCGAGGTATCGCCTTAACGCGATCGCTGGTACTGTGTATGTCTGTCTATGCTAATCGTCGAAACGGATTAGTAAACTTTTAGACCACCTTTTGTATTTTGTTGTATAAAGTGCAATAAAGATGCAATAAATAAATAAGAAATCTATTTGTTTTTTATTTGTATAAAACTAATTTGATCAAGATGGTTCTTAGCTATAGGCTAATGGAGGTAGATTCAGTAGATAATTAGATATTTATCTGTTGAAGATAATAAGCTCATTTGATAACTTGTTAGGTTTCTTTTAACTTTCGACTGGCGAGACGCCCATAGAAATAAGAATCGGTAGAAGTGCCGTAGCGTATGAAAAAGTTAACTGGTCTGCTAATGACACTTCTATATACATATTCTTACGTCCAAGTATGTTTTTACTAGTTGAGTCCTCAGGTTACGCTAGTAAGCTGTCCTAGATTTGGCGGCACTGGTTATTACAATGGAATGACTGCCGACTGACCTCCGTAACTCTCTTTACAGAGAAATCAGTCCAACTGGAATGTGACCAGACGTGTGGTAGGCACAGCACACGTTAGCACAGCTCTGGTGGAAATGGCTTAGCGGAGCAAGGTTTTGTGTACGTACAAAAAAAGCGAGAGTGCGCGAGAGTGTGTTACAAGGGATGTGTTGCGAGGAATGTATTGCGAGGAATGCATTGCGAGGTTCCGCTCCCGACACATTACACAGTTTCGTTACACATCCTCGCACGGCTCGCACCGCACATTAATGCACATTTTCGTAGCTCCGTTACACATCCTCTTACAACACATTTTCCTAAAACAGCTTTGGTAGAAACGCCCACACATTTTCAAAGCACAGCTACACATCCTCGCACAACACATTTCCCTCGCACATCTCTGTTGGAAACGCAGCCTTAGTGGCCAATTCACAGATTTTTTCAGGCTACCTAAAGGCATCTCATACAGGCTAACGATTGCCATTTGCCAAGCACGGAGGGGCTCGAGGTAGAAAATGACACTAAACGGTGGTAATTCAATACGGGTCGCGTCTCCCCGTCGTGCATTCCGTTTAGTTGGCTTGTCTCACCTGTTCGCTACGGATACGTGCGTCGCGCTCGGCGATCTAGCTCCTTCCTTTCGATGCGCTTACATCGTTCCTCATTTCTCCATGCTTATTTATTTCATAACCATCCTTCACCACATTTTCATTAAAAATGATTTCATATTTCGAATCACCTTTTTTTTTTTACCCACATTGTTTGCACATCATCTCATCACATTCCATTTTCCTCTTGAAGGAGCAACAGCTCCACTTTTTTTTGTGTATTTTTAATTAAATAAGTACCTATAACTTCAGTTATAATCATTAATTAATGTGTGAATTTTTTGGCAAAAAAGGTGATTCAAAAAATTTTATGGTTTTAAAATGAAAATGTGGTGAAGGATGGTTATGATATGAAAAAGTATGGAGAAATGAGGCATGATGCAAGCGCATCGTTACATACTTTTACTACGTAGAGGAGTTAGCCGTATTTTGAGAAAACGCTATTATTATTTGTTATGGGTTGTCCAGATACTCAAATTTTGAACGCGAGAAAAGCCCGAGAATGTAAACAGCGTTCTCGTACTCTTCTCACTTCTCGGACTATTCTCGCGAAAAAGGGCGAGACTGTGAGAGAGCAATCCACACTCTCGCCTTTCTCGAACGAGAACGTTAACGAGCCTGGTGCATACGGTTATTGCAATGGACAACCGGAGAAAAATAAATGTTATAATTAAAAATAACATGTTAAGATTTGCCCCTGATTTTCATAATTTTTAGATGAGTATTTTAAGAAATATTAAGGTTTCTTGAGGCAGTGGGCGTCACAACTTATCAAAGATAAACGAGTAAGATTTCTGTGAGAACTTTTATTTAGCTATAAAAAAACTGCTTGCACCGACATGAACAAAAACCACGCAACAAAAAAAAAATGACAGCAGGAAGCGCTGTACACTGACAAACAAAACAGCGCCTCTAGCGGTAAAACTTAGAATTACTACATTCCACGCACAGGACATCATCCATACAGCCAGTATGTTTATAACATTTAAATTCAACAAGAAAAAATACAAATATACAAATAGCTTTGCGTCGACGATTTGTCAGTGATTGTGACAGCCCTCGGTAAGATCCTCGGCGAGAATAATTATCGCTGTGATGTTCTTGTGTATTTGGATAGCTCATTAGGATCTATCACACATTATTGGCCCATAGGCTTCAAGACTATTGATGGTCGCAGAAATTTTTCGCAATGAACTGTTCATTATATTTAATATCTAATGATAGGACATTGATTAATCTATATCTAATCGGAGTCATAATTATGTCGTTATCTGTTTAAAACGAACAATGTGTCAGATAAGATACTCGTAACTTACAACCACTTGATCCACGATTAGGCTAAGTAAAACCAATAAAAAGTTGGTACGTGTATTTTATTTATTTATTCATTTTATTTATTTATTATTTATTTAACACTTCATAATTAATAACTTCTTGTTTAATTTTAATGTTTAAATGGTACCAAGAAATTCATATAGGCATATTTAACAAAATTTTAACATACATTACGCCTACTTCCAGTAGACTACGGATTTACATTTGCTACGATCCTTACAGACCTCCCTCGCTTCCTTCACGCTCATCACTCTCGTCATACATGCTCGTCGATTACGGTACCTACTCCTAACATCTTCCTTTTTCAAGATGTCTGCAATTTGGTCGCAGTATTATTCGAACTTTGGAACAAATAAAATGCAAAGGCATTTGATACGGTCTCTACACTCATTCTACCACAAGACTTGATTTGAAAAGGGTTTTAGAAGGAATCCGATTAAATAGCTACTTAGTATAGGTATACAATAGTCAATCATTTTACAGAATCATTATTTTATATGAGGATACAAAATTTTACAAGGAGTCCTACAGGGAAGTGTTTTAGGCCCGACCCTTTATGTATTTTCTACTTGACAACCTTACTTGAATTACATGCTTAAATGCAACTTCAACGTATTTACCAAAACCAAACCACAACTGCTAAGGCCATTTTTGTGTATGTAATACCGGTGAGTCGAATGATTTTCGTTAGATTTCGAAAAAATCGTAGTCGTGGTTTGATTTTAGTAAATACTAGCTTTTTCCCGCAGCTCCGCCTGCGTCAAAAAGGAGCCTATGTTTGATCTTAGGTCTTCAACTATATTCATACCAAATTTCATCAAAATCCGTTCAGCGGTTTGGCCGTGAAAGCGTAACAGACAGATAGGCAGTCAGACTTTCGCATTTTTAATATTATTAGTATATTAGTATGGATGTAAGTTAATGCCCTGATGTTCTCTTAAGAAAGTCGAAGTTATCTGTTGTTTCAAAAATGATTCATCTATATAAAACTCCGTACACCCTGGTGTCTAAGAGTTTTTTGAAACCTCCTTTCAGCCTCTGACGTGTTTCTTTAATGACCACCAAATTTTAGCCAGAACGAACGGTAATGATGATTCCGTGCTATCCGAAGCACGGTTTCATCTTTATTATCAGACAATCAGGTGATTCAAGCCTGCAATATCCTAACCAAAACTTGAAGCAACTAAACAAATTATGCTTCCCGTGGGAATCGAACGCGGTTGAAATAAACTTGGCATCTCTTGTTTTCTTTAGAAAGTCGAAGTGGTTTTATCCTTTCAAAAATCATGGTAACCCTACATACTATTATGTAAAACACGGATACACATAATATTCTTATCTTTGGGCAATAAAACATACTTTGAAATCTCACCATTTGGGGCCCAACAAGTCAAGTGAATAGTTGTTTATAGTATTTACTTTGAAAGCATTACATTTGGTAAGTTACTATATTATAAAGATATATTTATATACATATCATATTAGTTTTTTCCCGCAGCTCCGCCTGCATCAAAAAGTAGCCTATGTTTGATCCCGGGTCTTCAACTATATACATACCAAATTTTATCAAAATCCGTTCTGCGGTTTGGCCGTGAAAGCGTAACAGACTGACTGACTTTCGCACTTATTGTATGGATGCTACTGAAATATACTTTAACAAAAATAAAATAAATCCGACTCGCATTTGGCTTGGATTTATTTTATTTTTGATATAAAATCTGATTGTCTTTATTTTGTATGGACCTGAAGAGTGACATAGGTAGGAATTTATGTTTCCTTTTTTTATTATTTCCCCTAGCCTCCCGATGTTGTGTCCCATTACTGGACCATTCGTGTCATAAAAGAGCTATCTAATAATTTTTTAATGATATATCCATACTAATATTATATTATAATGCAATCCTGGCGCCGAGTTACGAGGCCCGACCCCAGATAAACTGGGAAGGTGGCAGGAGAAAGAAAGAAAGACTAATATTATAAATGCGAAAGTCTGTCAGTCTATTACGCTTTCACTGTGAAACCAACGAACGGATTTTGATAAAATTTAGTATGAATATAGTTGAAGACCCGGGGTCAAACATAGGCTCCTTTTTGACGCAGGCGGAGCTGCGGGAAACAGCTAGTATCTCATAAACGAAACCGTTAATCAAAAAACACACTGAGAGTACTCAAAATGTTTTTTAAAGACCGACAGACAGACGGATAGACGGACAGACATGTCGAAACCCTAAAATATATGGGATTGACATTAGCCGCCCTAAATCACGTGGTAGATTTTCATACTAATTCCAAAAGATCGCGAACATGAATGTCGGTATCGTTTTTCAAATTGTGACCTTGTCTTTGCCCAGTCTCTTGCACAGTACATGGAGGACCTCATAGAGGCAAACGACCGAGCGATAGAGGTGGCCAAGTCCTGGTGCCTTATTATCACCTCTAATAGCAAAGCAGAAACGAGATGTCGCCTTACACCTTGTATTGCGCCATCTCGTTTACTCACTCGTTTCTGCCCTGCTATAAGAGGTGATGTAAGGCCGTGTCAGACCAGAATTAATGTAGGAAAAGAAACAATATGAGAGAAACATCGCTGCTCCTAAGCTGGTTTGAAAAAACAACTGGAATAACGCTTAGTTACAGTTTGGAATATATTATTTGATGCTATGACATAAATTAGATATAAAATATTCTAACCTTGGATTTTACATCGCTATTTTTAAAACACGGAATAATATCTAAGCTAAAAATATAATTCTAATGCGAACGATAACATGTTTTCTTTTTTACTACCATTGAAAATGTTGTGATAGAAATAGTTTAGGACATGATGTTTGAAAAATTGTATAGCCTATCTGAAACATCAATAGCTACGTATAGATAGATTACTGAAAAGTATTTTTACTATAGACTAAACATAGTAAGATAAATAATAAGACTCCGCTGTCCGTTCGTCTGTCTGTCTGTCTGTCGCCAAACTGTATACTAGACAGTTAAAATTTTCACAGACGATGTATTTCTCTTACCGCTATAACTATAAATACAAAAAAAAAGGGGGGAGAGGGATCCCTTCCGTGCGCGAGGTCTACTCGCACTTGACTGTTTTTATTTTATTTTCTCTGACAAAGATTTGATATGATACTTTCTGATACAATTTTACTTAGTTGTGACGATACTAAACATAAAGACCCAATGGCGTTGTTAATTGCATTAAGTTTTTCTACTTCCAGATTAAATACAAAATGGAAGCTGTAGTTTTTGATGGAAAGTCCCTCACTTTGAAGTATGATAACAAGTACCCCATACCAAAATTGGAAAATGACACAGATGTTATTGTCAAAGTAGAATATTCTGGAGTGTGCGGCACCGACCTTCATATCATCCAGGTAAGCTAAAATTATATAAAATTAATTCCTACTGATGAAAGTTGATGATGATGATGTCAGTCGTAAACATAAAAGTGATTATTTCAACCAAATACTTATCTCTTTTTGGCAATGAATATTCACAATATATTTGACATCAGACGATTCATTTTTTCTAGTTTACAGAGTACTGAAAGAAAGCTTGATAAAAGTCAATATGTCCTTTAGTGTAGCACATTTTACAAAATGCTTTAGAGTATACCAATGGGAACAGTACTATATAATAGTGCAGTCATTAGCCATTTTATTCGAGAAAAAAAAGAAACTGTAAAAAAAATACGATCACATAATGCAGGAAACGTGTAAAGCCTATGATCTTGGATTTGGCTGTTATCGTTAGAAACGAACAAAAAATCTGACTAATTTGTTCATTTTTTTACTTTCATCTCAGGGTGAGTTTCCAGCCCTAAAAGAGCGACCCCTACCTCTTGGACACGAATTCAGTGGAGTAATTTATGAGGCTGGCAAGAAAACGACATTCAAGAAAGGACAGAAAGTTGTTGTTGATCCTAACAGGTATGCACAGTTAATATTAAGCTGCCCTGTAAACCAATTGTAAAGGTAGGTTAGAATTAATATAGGTTTGCCTGAAAGAAATTGCTATTGCCATAAGGCCGCCTTTTGCGCAAGGTTCTTTTTTCATGTATCGGGGTCTTTAACTATTTAGAGGTTTGACCGTGAAAGCGTAACAGAAAGACAGACTGACTTTCGCATTTATAATATTAGTATGAAAAGTATGGAATAGTATGAAAAATATTAGTATTGATAGGTATCCAATAGTGGGCAGTGATCTATGGTGGTAAGGTTACCACCATAGATCACTGCCCACTATATATTCTTTAGATGGAGGCATTCTGAAGATCCACTAAGTTGACCACGAGGTTGTAAAATGGATTGACAGCCTGCCAATTTACCATTTTACGTATCTGTTCTGATTCTGATGATCTCTTGCTTCAATCATTATTTAATCCCCACTCAATCAATATCTTGTTATAATAACCTAATACAATATTTGTTCTGATCAACTTACTGATAATATACGAATGCCACGACATAAAATCTCTCAAATAATAGAAATAAATTACATACATAGTTTAGATCTATCCAGAACTCGCTATTGCCTTCAATACAGTTAACACTTTCGCTGACAGTAACTTTTTTCGACGTAGATAACAATTGAGTGCCATTGTTATTTCCTTGACTGTCAGTGAAAGTGTTAATATTGTAACTAGAGACCCAGAATAAAAATTTCGTTGAGGATTAATACAACTTTATTTCTCTAATTACTCTTCTTTATCTAATAATATAAATTAATGGATTGATGCAAAGCTTGGAAATTAATTCATTATTTCAATAAACATGTTTTTGTTGGTCCATTTAATACACATAGTTTTGAGATGGGAAAATGGTTAGTAATAAAAAAATTCGTTGTATGAGGTCTAGATGCGGGCTAAAACCTATTAGACTAGGGTATGTGGGATAAATTGAACTCATTTCGCACGATTGAATGAATTTACAGAAAAGATAAATAGTAGTAAAGTTAAAGAAAAACTGAAAGAGAAGAGGAGATACTCCTCTTACCATATACCAAACCAATAGATACAATGCTACCCTGGGGAACGCCTGAAGGCGCCAGTATCGTGTCAAAGTGGGCTATAATTTCCGTCCCGGCGCGCGGTACTGTGTCATCAAATGGGAGAAGAGCCCACAGTTTTTCCGCGTCAGAAAATTGCTATTTACACGAAACTGATTATCTGCCATCAAGTGTTTCTTATTTGAGGCATATACACTTATGATATTTATTACCAATAACAATAGATTCACCCCCGTATTCTTAAACATAACCTTAAGAACGACCTTCACTCAAACTCATTAGAGGGCGCCTTAAGGAAGTCTTCGAACTTTTCTTGAAAATGACACTCTTAATTGGTTGCTTGAGCAAACTCCAACGAAGAAAGATATAACAACTCATAATAACTAGGCATAAAAGTGGTAAAAACTGATTTATAACCACTTCGAGGTCGCCTCAAAGTACCTCTCGACCAATCTCATATTTGACAGTTCGATACTCACCTTCCTTAAGTCAAGGAAGCTAGTGACGACTAATCATGCCAATGAGTTGGAGTGAGGTTGAGTCGAGTTTGAGGAAACGTTTGAGAACATGGGTGTCTGACTATGAATACTCCAATCATAATAATTTTATCTTACACACACATAATGGAAATTATAAAGTCTTATCTTATACTTTTATCATGTTGTTTTGTTGATAAATGCAAATAGATAAACAGCCATAATTAGTATTAAGTCTATCATATCTGAGTTGATTAATTTATCAATAAGTTCAGCAGGTTAAGTCGCTTTTGTATGGAAAAGATAAATCCATACTACTAATATTATAAATGCGAAAGTTTGTTAGTTGGTCTGTCTGTCTGTTACACTTTGACGTCTAAACCGTTTAACCGCTTTCGAGGAAATTTGGTATGGACGTATTTTTGAAAAACATCCATAACAAGCGTTCATTCGAAAACTAACCAATTAAATATATTTATTTAATAGAGTTAGTACTCTTTTATCCACCAAATAGTATTTATTATGATTGTCTATAGTACAAAGGCCGCCTTATAGCTAGAGCAATTTCTTCCAGGCAACCAATAGGTAGGACTTCATGATATGAAAGGAAAATTAACAATAGAAAAAGTGAAACATAAAAGCATACAAACATATGCAGCTAGAGATGGGCAGCGGGAAGAAATTCAAGAGGGGAAAAAATGCAAGAGGAAGAAAAGGGAAAAAATAATTAATTCCCATTTGTTCCTGGAAATTTATAAAAATTCTGGAAGCCAATGCGAATCCTTGCTAACATGCCACACGGGCAGGATTTATTTAATTTCTAGTTTAGTGTTTTCTTTTCTTCTCTTGATTTTTTTTTTACTGTACTAATAAATAAAGTTAATACGTAATCTTAGATCTGATGTTAGTAGAATTCAAAAGATCTGCGTTCACAGGGCCTGTAACCTCTGCGAATTTTGCCGAAGCGGCAACTACCAGTACTGTCTGACTGCTGGCATCAACAGCACCATCGGAATCTACAGGGACGGCGGCTGGGCACAATACGTCCTCGCCCCTCAGGATCAGGTCTATGCTTTACCTGATGGTATTACTACAGAACAAGGTAAGACCATAATTGAAGGTACCCAGAGTTTGATGTTGGTGAACCGACTCAAAACGTCTAACGTCTTCGAAAACAACCCCTTAGATTAAGAGAGGTAGGACATTTTGTAAGGAGTAGTCCGTCTGGGGAAGTACCTCCACCCTACAGAAGACCGCAGCCAAATAAGACTGTGATGCAGTGTTGTGTTCCTGCTGGTGAGTAGGGTCGCCAGGCTCCAGAGGGGTCGCTGTGCTGATAGTGAACAAGTCAGGTGATATCTCAGGCGTTCATAGGCTACGATAACCATCCGGTGGGCCGTACGCCTGTTTGACTACTTAGTTGTATAAAAAAAAGGTTAAATACCCTAAAAGACAATAGTTTGTCGATATAAAACGTCTGCCTTTGGCTTGTAGGATTAAGTTAACAGATTGCGTGATCATCTGAAAAGCAAGATTGAAGTAGAAACACTAACATCAGGACGTGAAGTAGGTATTGATGATGCAATCCATTTGATAAGTAAGCTTTGATCTTATGCCTGTAAGTAAGGGCAGCTACTTTACCAAAACGAATGTGATCGAAGAGCGTTACAGTCGACGATCTATCTCCTGTCATGTGCTCAAGCAACTACCAGTTCCGACTGACCGACTACTGGCACCATCGGCATCTTCCAGAACTGCGAAAGATCCTGTCTTGTGCATCAACAAAAATGCTATTAAAAACAATTATATCAGGATGTTCCGTGCTTCAGATAGGGTTGCCAACTTTTTTTACAAGAACTAAAGTATATTTAGGTCTGAGAAGAATATTAAACAGTATTTAAAAAAAATTACCAGTATTTTATTTATTTTATTTTAAATTTAATATTTCGAACTTTTGGCATAAGCTAGCTAGCACTAATGAAGCAAAATATATGAAGAGCTCATTTTTGATTAAATTTATGCTTGCTCCGTTTCTGTCGTCCCGCCACTTTGCAATCATTACTGAGACAATAAAAAAATAAGAAAAATAAAAAATTGCACATTTTTCTGTAAACAGTATTTTTTGTACTTTATTTTTGTTCAACAGTAAAAAGTATAATGAAGTGAAAAATAGTATAATACTGTTTTTAACAGTATAGTTGGCAACCCTAGCTTCAGAAGGGTTGGGAACTACGTCAGAGGCCAAAGTCAGTTCCGTTCAGACAACAGGGTGTTCAAAATGGTTTGACCATGTAACCTATTCGTTATGAATGAATGTATGGTTGATGGTAATTCCAATATGTATTTTTCAGCTGGTCTTTGTGAACCCTACTCCTGTGTTGCTCATGGATTCGACAGAGCCTCTCCCCTGAAGGTTGGACAAAATATTCTCATCTCTGGAGCTGGTATCATTGGTACGTTGTTTCTCACTCTCTTCTTGTGTTTCCTAGTTGCTTCTTCAGCTTGCTTCAGAGCCCAGGGTACGCTTTGATCATGTTCCTAGATTTTGCGGTACTGGTATTTTAACGAAGCTGCCATCGGACTTCTGTAACCCTTTTCAAGACAATCAGAACAACAGGAACATGACCAGAGGTGTGTCAGTGATCAACACTGTCAGATTTTTTAGGCTGCCTAAAGGCATCTGACACAGCCTAACGACTGCCATCTATTGATAAAAAACGTGACATTCCGAAGCATGGAGGAGATCGTGATAGCAAATGCCACTTAACGCGACCAATGCAATACGGGTCGTGTCTCGCCGTCGTTTGTTTAACGAGCACCTAAATCATGTGTATTTATAATTCAAAAAGGCCGGTTACATATTTGGATTATTTTGATCTACCCAAACTATTAAGGACAGATTTCATCAAAGTCGGATACGTTTTATTTAATTACTAGCTGTGCCCGCGGCCTATGTCACTCTCCAGGTCTCCAACTATCTCCACACAAAAAATCACATCAATCCGTTGCTCCGTTTTAACGTGAAAGAAGGACAAACAAACAAACACACTTTCACATTTATAATATTAGAATGATTTTAACTTTATTGTACAAAATACAATTGTATAGCACAATAGGCGAACTTCAACCTTTTGGTTATTCCAAGCTAATGACGCAATTTACTCGCGTTTAAAGAAGTTTACATTTCACCACACAGTTGAACCGAGAATATACTGTTGTCCATGTATTTATAATTCTGGTATAAGGACTTTGTTACTTAGAATAAAAATGTCTGCCATCCATTTTTTATGCTTAGATTAGTTACTCTTGGATAGGAAAGATGTTGGTGAAATCTGCTCTTAGCAGTTTATCATGACGAGTGTGCTATGAGTATAGCAACTAATATTATTGGCAATCTTATCATGAATAAAAAAATAAGTATATATGTTTACGACTAAAGCAATTTATATATTTACGTCTGAAAAATAGATAAATCGTCTTATCTACTAATAAAAAATATTCTTTGTTAATCTTTTTTACTATGTTTTGTGATAACTTAAATGTGTTTTTGCCTTTTCTTATCGATAGAACATGACAAAACAAAATTAAAGAAAAAAAAAGTGACATAGTTATAGTACCTACCTAATTTGTTGTGGGACTTTGGCGGGAAGCTGTGAAGAGCACTATCGCTGTATTTTATTTTCCAAAATTTGTGTTTTGTGAATGTTTGTGCATAATAATGGTGGATTATTATTCGCAAAGTGTTCGATAACAAGCGTGAGTGTTGGGAAATGATACAGAGTTTGATTAATGTGATTTTCATGTTTGTTGCCAAAAGCTCCTAGTAATCGCTAAGTGCAGTTTTTCTACCACTTCACTTAGCCTGATTCTTCTGACTAGACTTGACTACCAACTAGACTTTTAGACTTGACTAGAACTTGACGAAACCACACTGTAGAACTGAAGAAGATAGAAAAATTAAGAAGGGCTATAAAGGACTTGTATCCATGGCCGTAATATCCATTACTAAAAAAATATATATAGGTATATATTTTGTTGTGAAAAATATTCGGTAGGTACTTTACTTCCAATAAAATGCAGCTAATTGACATAGTGATGATAACAAAGTAACATTATACTATTTATAATCTTTATAAGTACGTAATCTGACTTTAATTTCGCCAAAAAATTCGCGAAATTAAATATTAAGTTCAATATATTACTTCTTGTGTGTCATCTTTTATCAGATAGGGGAACTAATTGTCTTGGACAATGGGAGTCCATGTTGATAACGAAGTATTTATTATACTACAAATAATCTTTCTTTTTAAATATAAGTATTTATACTTTTTATGTTATAGTTTGAAGTCAATATTATCCATACTTCCATACTAATATTATAAGTGCGAAAGTCTGTCTGTCTGTTACGCTTTAACGGCAAAACTGCTAAACGGGTTTTGATGAAATTTGGTATGAATATAGTTGAAGACCCCGGGTCAAACAATAGGCTACTTTTTGACGCAGGCGGAGCTGCGGGAAACAGCTAGTACAATATAAAACTCTTCATTGCACAATATGGAAACATTGTCAAATACAAGTAATCATAAGATAAAAACCATGCGCAAAAGGCGGCCTTATCGCAATAGCAATTTCTTCCAGGCAACCTTCATTTTGTTTTCCTATTTTCCAGGTAACTTATGGATAACGACCCTGCACCATCACGGCCACCGCAACGTGACAGTTTCAGAAATGAACAAAACCAGACTCGAAATTGTTAAGAAACTTGGTTAGTATTTTAACTAAAAATTCTAATAGCTCTAATAACTCTATAATATAATAAACTGGGAGCTATTTTCGAAATGCTTGACTCGTATGTCGAATGAAATCATACGATATAAAACGAAAATCATTCGACTCACCGATCTTTTCAAATTATGTCATAAAAACACTTATTAAATTAGTTTTAATACCATTATATTAATTTTGTTTTCATTACACAAAACAATACAAGGATGACGCTTCGGCCGCCTGGCCCGCTGCGACAACTATGACGCAAATTACGATAAATAACCAACCCTACAAGTAACTAGGTACTAGTCATGGAGTAATTACAAAGAGGAGATGCCGTTAGAAATGGCGCAGTGCTATGATCATTGGCGCCTCGCCGACACAAAAGTGGGCGGAGCTTGTCATTGCCCGTGCTCCGTGATTGGAGCGACGGCCGAAACCAAGCACCCCGCACGTCTGCCTTCCGCCCCGTGTAGCCTAACAAACACTTTCTTACAAAACGCTTATTACAGCATCTCCTCTTTGTAATTACTCCATGGTACTAGTAATGGGCATCGTGCGCCGCTGTTCTATGGATGGAATATCCGGGATGTGCTGCTGGTAGACCAATATTTTTCTTATGTATGTATGGGAACCGAAGCTTATGAAATGTATGAACAGAAAAATGAGCTAGTTAATTATTTTAAAACCAGGGTTTTAAAATCTATTCTCGATTTGATTAGGTACACAATTAATCTACTTCACTATTTTTTCAGACACTGGATTCAAACTTGTAACGCCTGACGTTTTGGCAGCAGAGAAACCACAGTACGACGTGATTATTGATTGTACAGGTAAGTAATAGAATAGTTTACTACATTTACAATTAAATTCCTTTCCGCTTTTTCTCTTGAATGCCCTTCATATTTCTCATGATACTGAACTAGTTTCTCATCCGGAACGATTTGAATTATTTAATTCGTCCGAATATCCCACCTGCCATTTAATTAAGGCCTTTCAAACTTCATATATATTTCTGAATTATCAAAAATTGTTTAAGTAATTAACGTAATCTAAACCAACTTTTTACAAAGTCAATTGCTGAGAAAAATACGCGAATTGTACGACAAAATGTAACTGGAGCCCTATTTTTGAAATTTATTTCTCTTATAATATGTCGAATAAAAATCGTTTCAATATCGAGCAATAATCATTCGACAATTTTGCATGAGTCACACTTTTCAAAAATAGGGCAATAGGCTAGTTTCCTAAAAAAATATAATAAGTCCGTGAGTTAGTTAATCAAAAAATATTGGAGACGTATTTTTCTTTTGAAAATTAAACAAAGAATGGTAAAGATATGGCGCGTTAAAGTTCCGTGTGACGTCACAGTGTGCTCATGGAGTAATTACAAAGAGGAGATGCCGTAATAAGCGTTTTGTAAGAAAGCGTTTGTGAGGCTACACGGGGCGGAAGGCAGACGTGCGCGGTGCTTGGTTTCGGCCGTGGCTCCAATCATAGAGCACGAGCAATGACAAACTCCGCCCACTGCAATGTCGGCGAGGCGCCAATGATCACGTCACTGCGCCATTTCAAACAGCATCTCCTCTTTGAAATTACTCCATGAGTGTGCTACACTTTTTCGCAATATGTGACGTCACGAGCCCACTCCTAAACTTAATTCGTTATATCTTTATAATTCATCGCTCAATTGACAATAGAAAAATTACGTATTATTACTAATATATTTTGATTCCCTAAATGACGGACTAATTTTAATGTTTGTCTTTTGACCCTGGAAACTAGCCTATTGCTAAGAAGAATACGTAAATTGTACGACAAAATGTAACTGAAACTCCTTTTGGTCTTTTCCCCAGGCGTGGGCAAAGTGATGGAGATTAATTTCAACTATCTCAGACACGGAGGAAAATACGTACTTTTCGGATGCTGCCCGCCTACTCACCAGGCTTCGTAAGTATTTGACTTCAATTCCCGTGGGGATTTCCGGATACTTATTCGTTCATAGCTTTCATTTCTATGAATTCACCAGCTGCCCGTCTCGACTTCGTCTTAGCCTCTAGCGTTCCCTGATAAATAGGGTATCCGACACTAAAATAATTTTTCAAATCGGACCAGAGGTTCCTAAAATAAGCACGTTCAAAATAACTCTTCAGCTTTATAATATTAAGAAATAGATTGACCGAGCGAGCGAATCGGGCGAAAGTCTCCAACGGCCAATTCAGCTTTTTTGGGAAAAAATGTTTGTTCCGGGCTAGAGTCACATTTCTGAACGGAACCTTATAAATGGCACACCATGTTACTTGTTTTATTATTAAATATTTTTTTGTTGAGAACTGTTTTTGATATTGAGGGAAAAATAAAAGCAAAAAGGCGAATTTTCGAAGAAAAAGTAGCTTGTGTTTTACTATGAACTACCTATATCCATACCAAGTTTTATTAAAATCAGTCAAGTAGAATTCAGCGGTTTGGCATAGAGTAAGAAACATCGTGAAAATTATTTGTGGGTTTATTGAGATGTGAATGTGATAAGCATTGATAATCGAATGTAAGTGATTGCTGAGTAATTTTAATAAATTGCCATTGTTTACATTATTGTCCTTTTCTATTGAGATAGACTATAAGCTGTGTCATTTATATATTTTTTCAGTGTGAATCCCTTCGTGATGTACGATAAGGAGTTGACGATAATCGGAGTCAAGATTAACCCGTTCAGCTTCAACAATGCAATTGGCTGGCTTCAGGCTATGGGGAGCAGGTAATCTTAACAGACATTTGTCATAGAATTATTAATAATACTAACGTACAGAACGAACACTCACTCCCTCCCACCCGAAACAGATACCGCACCGAGCTAAGCAGATTTAGGGTAAACATCGAGAGCAAAACAATGCAAGGATGTCGCCGCTGCGACGACTATTTATTAAAACTTTATTGTACCACAACTAAACATACTTATACAATATGCTAAAAGCATTCGCTACCTGTCAATCATATTGAGAAACAGAAAATTTGTGCGGTGCAAAAACCAAATGTAGACTACTAGCTTTTTCCCGCAGCTCCGCCTGCGTCAAAAAGTAGCCTATGTTTGACCCCGGGTCTTCAACTATATTCATACCAAATTTCATCAAAATCCGTTCAGCGGTTTGGCCGTGAAAGCGTAACAGACAGACATACTTTCGCATTTATAATATTAGTATGGATGACGCAGATACGGTAAATAACCAACCCTACGAGTAACACACACATTGACGCGTGTGCGTACGCGACCGAATCGTAGAAGTAGTGAAAGGTATCGCGCTCGCCGCTGCTGTATGGAGTGTCCGGGGTGTGCTAGCGTGCAGGAGCCCTATTTTTAAAATGTATGACATAATATATATGTCGAATTAAAATCCTTCGATCATCATCATCCTAGCGTGTATTCCTAGTTGCGTCGTCAGCTTACGATTCGAAGCCTAGGGTACGCTGTAAGTCATGGTCCTAGATTTGGCGGAACTGGTAATTACAATGGAGCGACTGCCGTCTGACCTCCGTTACCCCTTTTACAGGGAAACCAGACCAACAGGAACATGACCTGAGGTGTGTTAGTGAGAGTGAAACACTGTCAGAATTTTTCAGGCTGCCCTTAGGCATCTGACTGCTATCTATCGATAACAACCGGGACCAACGGCTTAACGTGCCTTCCGAAGCACGGAGGAGCTCAAGATAGAAAATGCCACTAAAATGGCGACCAATCCAATAGTGGTCGCGTCACGTCGTCGCTTGACACGCGCATTCGCTACCGATACGCGGGTCGCGCTCGACTAACGAGCTAAAAACGAATTAAAATCCTTCGATAACTAACAATAATTATTTGACTTGCGCGAGTCACAATGACTAATAGTGTTTAAAATTTTCAGATATTTGGACTACGAGAAGCTTGGTGTGAAGACTTATGCCCTTTCAGAATACCAAAAGGCTTTGGAAGATCTTAAAACCGGTGCTATTGCAAAGGCTGTGTTTAAAGTTTAATTAATTATTATTGTTAATGTACATTTTGTTAATAAAAGTTTTATTTTTTGTTATTACAAACTTATTTAAAATCGCAATTCAATTGAATAGAGCATACATGATATCCGAGGCAATAAATTATCAATGGAAAGGAAATGTCGTAAATACTCGTATAACATATTTTTTCAAGAACATATTTTAACTAGAATATTATTACCTATACTTACTCATAATAGAATGACAGGATCGTAGTAGGTGGTAGTCAAAATCAAAGACACATAGAGTTTATCAGTTTCGTGTAAATAGCAAATTTCTGACGCGAAAAAAATGTGGGCTGAGCACCCATTTGACACAGCAGCGCGCGAAATCTCGGGCATGATAGGCCGCCTTGACAAGTTGGGAATGGGATGTCATTGCCTAAGAAAAAGAATAACCGCCGTATTCTTAAACATAACCTAAAGAACGTCCTTCACTCAAACTCATTCGAGGGCGCTTAAGGAAGTCCTCGAACTTTCCTTGAAAACGATATTCTTATTTGGTTGCTTGAACAAACTCCAATGAGGAACGTCAGAGGTTATAATAACAATTCTAAACACAAAAATTGAAAATTACAAAAGAATAGATTTAGAATTTTCCATACTAATATTATAAATGCGAAAGTCTGTCTGTCTTTCTGTCTGTCTGTCTGTTAGCTCTCACGGCCAAACCGCTGAACGGATTTTTATGAAATTTGGTATGAATATAGTTGAAGACCCGGGGTCAAACATAGGCTACTTTTTGACGCAGGCGGAGCTGCGGGAAAAAGCTAGTATTAATTAAACGATGAAGCTGTTAAAACAAACTTAGTTTTTGAAACAGTTGAATCAGTTATATATCAATCATCGTTTACTGTTATGTAGATGATGTTGTTATATTAAGTTGTAATCGGTATTTTGATAAATTGATTGTTTTATTAATCTTCATCAATCACGTAGGCCAGGAGACAGCGTGGATTATCATCATAGTATTTTTTTTTATATGAGCTTTGACTATTTCAATATTGAAGTCAAATATATTAAAGCAAAACTATATATTCTGAATCTCACAATACTCGAATCGCGGAGAAGAAGAGGCTGTCTTATTGAGACTTTCAAAATATTGAACGGTTCTTAAAACATCTAATCTGAAGGGATTGTACACATTCTTTGAAAACAAGCGTCTGAGAGGTCATTCGCTAAAGATGTGTTGTATAAAAGCAAAATCAGTTTGAAGCTGTTAGCTTCAAAAATAGACTAGACAGATACCAATTCTCCAAACAAGAACATCAGCTTAAAGCTGCTAGTGTGATCCACAATTAATCAAAATAATAATAATTGCTCTTGCTTGATGGTTGGATCAGGGGTCGGATACAGGAGGCGGTCATCCTCGATACGGCTCGTTTTGTCAGAAGGTTCCTCACTTTGTGAACCCTACTGACGGTAGCTTGAGGGTCCTCTAGATATTGGATGTTTTTTATAATATTTTTTATGTAAAGATATTTAAGATTATAAAATAAATAAAGTGAATAATAATAATAACTAACTACAACTGTTTGGATCCTCAAATTACCCACAAAAGCAAAATTGACCAATTGTGAAATGGAGACGATTCCATTGTTGCGAATTTTATCATGTATCTATCTGTGAAAACAAAGAAGACCTAGGATTTTTATTTTCAGTTGCGTTTATATTTGGTTAATCATTTAAAGTGTGTTTATTTCAGACCGTTTATCAATAATTGTTAGTAATCAAGGGTAATAATTAAATGAGTGACTGTAAATCCAAATTTGAATTGTCAAAAATAATGTTTAGATAACAAATTACTGACTTGAGCGAATGACGTAGAGCGATGAGGAATCTACATATCACCGACTGGCTTAAATTTATTTGAGCTGTTTAAAATATAATAACCCAAGCTGCATTATACAATTTGAGCGATTAATATGTGTTTGAGTGACAAACTAAGGTGCTGCTGCTATATATTATTCACAATTTGGCAAACTGGATTACTGATTTTCTGTCAAAAAATCGTCTTTTTGAAACTCAGTCAGTTCTGTCACTATCTAATGTAGTAATTTAGTCGCTCATTTAGTAATTGGATCACTTAATAGGATTATTCGCCTCTCACAGTCATCAGCTCATTTCGATTTGTTTTCTTATCAATGTTAGTAATTTAGTTGCTGATTTAAATTTAATCCGCTCATGTCATTAAAACAGTTTATCATCAACAGTCGTTAAATAAATTATTGTTGGGCCGGTTAATCCCATGGAGTAATTACAAAGAGGAGATGCCGTAATAAGCGTTTTGTAAGAAAGTGTTTGTGAGGCTACACGGCGTTTCGGCCCTGACAAGCTCCACCCACTTTTGTGTCGGCGAGGCGCCAATGATCACATCACTGCGCCATTTCAAACGGCATCTCCTCTCCATGGTTAATCCCCTTTTTTTAATAACTATTATTTTAATTATTAATTTAATAAAGAGTTATTCGTATCGTACTAGCCCTTGTACTAAAAAGCGATCTAACATCTTATTGGTCACTAGGTCACCAATACTGTGCACTATTGTTCAGTGAGACTGCGTAGGCGCTTCTCAGTGCAGGTACGTTGTTAATACAATTGAGAAGAGATCTTTGAAATACTTATAGCAAGTAGTGTCATCGAAAAGAATCTACATTTTTTTTAAATACATTCATGATTATCATCTAAGCGCCTTCCCGGTTGCATCCTCAGCCGTTTGCTTCAGAGCCCAGGGTACGCTTTTCTACTTTTACGTCTCCACTTCGCCCGGTCTTCGGCATCCCTGACAGATAGTCCGTTAGCACGCATATCCTGCTTTGCGAAGAGCCGGCTCTATTTTTTATACAATCATGGGGTACCATTGCCTAAGAAAATGATTTAGTTCATACAATTCAAAAAATATTATTGTTTTAACAATTCAATTTCATATTTCGTCAAAAATAAGCGATACGAGTACTTCATTAATATTCTTTGAAAATCCACCTAAATTAATTAATAAGAGAAAATTATTTTTTCTTAAGCGATGGGATCTAATGTCTCATTTAGGTTAGAGTGCACCAAAGAGTTCCAAGGGTCCTAAATTTCCTTTTAGTCTGGTTTCTCTGTAAAAAAGGGTTAAGGAGATCAGATAGTAGCAAGGTAGATAGTTGCATATATAATGCAACGACTGCCATTTTTAATATAATAACAAGTACCGCTAAATCTAGCACCGTGATTGAAGCGAACAATGGTCTTTGAAGCGCAAGCTGAAAATACCTACAACAGGGAAAATGCTTGGGCGAAGAAGAGGTATCCAAGACGACCTTTATTCAAAAGTTTACCTCTAGGATGCTATTTTTGAAAAGTGTGACTCATGTAATATCAGAAAGTCGAATAATTTTAATTCGAAATATTAAGATCATTACAATAATATAAAGGACGGACTTAAAGCCAAAGGCTATTTTGGCATATGAGACATTTATTTAAAAAAAAATGCGGCTCCTAGTGACAGACGGACAGCGGAATCTTAGTAGGTAAAGCATGGGATCCCATTGCCTAATAAAAATAATTAGTCCCGCTATTTGATGTAAGATGGCGCTTTAGAAATAAAAATATTTAATTAAGTAAAGATTTCGCTTATATTTGGCGAAAAAAAGGACTGACTTTTTAAAACACAATTTTTTACGTACTTAAATTCTATCTAACAAGTTGTAATCTAACAAGTTGATTAAGTGCTGTATTTCAGAAGTTATAAATTTAAGTTTAACTGTAACTTCTTATATTTTCGACAGATGGCGTAACAATGACTTTGTATTGAGAGTAACCAGGAGTAACCAGGAAAGTTGGCGCGTTTTATGGCGATTGAATATCTGTATATTCTGTAAACTGTTTTTACCTTTGGGTACAGAACCCTAAAAAGTTAAATATAGAAACTGTCCCTATAACCTTCAAGTGTAACCCAGTTGTCCCCGCCCACTAATACAAACAGTTTTGTACGATACTATCTGGCATACTGACATTTGTTCGTGTAGCGATGACACATTAGCGACAATGGTTCTATTGATTTGGGGTTTATTGTCATCTAAGTGTGTCTCCGTGTGTCTCCCTGTCACATTATTCGTCGAAAATGTTGTCCTAGTTTTGTCCTTAGATTACACTTCGGAGCATAGTAAGTCATGGAGCCCTATTCAATGTATGGCAAAATATTAAAATTCGTTCGATATCAAACAAAAATCTTCGGAATCGAACGAAAATTATTCGATATCGAAGAAATATAAAAATAAGACTTTTACCTCTCCTCTTTTCTATCTTCATTAATACTGTTACTAAAATTCTATCTTCCAGTTTCCAACTCTATGCAGACGATTTGCAGCTCTATCGCCAATAACTGTACAGAAATTGAGTGTATGGGCTGAGTCATACGGTTTACTAGTAAATCCAAATAAATCCCAAGCAATCATCATAGGTAGTAGTTACTGGAGGAATTCACTTGATCTAAGCGCTATTCCATCACTTCTTCTGGATGGTACCGTTATCAATTTCTCTGAGACCACTAAGAATTTGGGGGTTGTTATTGACTCGGGTCTAAACTGGAATGCTCACGTTTCTGCAGTTACTCGTAGGGTTCACGTTACCTTTCACAATCTAAGATGCCTTCAGACTTTCCTTCCTCTGGAAACTATAATTTACTTATGCCAGTCCCATAAATTGCCACTTCTTGATTACACCGATTCCTGTTATCTGGACGCTACAGAGGAGCTGCTGAACAAACTTGAACGTCTGCAAAACTCATGTATCAGATTTATCTATGGTTTGAAAAAAATCGACCATGTCTCCGACTTCCGCAGCCAACTCAAGTGGCTCCCTATCCGACTTCGCAGATAATGAGAATCCTTTGTCTCCTATTCAACGTCCTGTACAATCCCTCCTATCCTTCTTATCTAAAGGATCGTTTCTCCTCCTCCCGTTCTATTGATGCACCTTGCCGTTCCCACCTTAGAACCCTCCTCAATATTCATATCCATCATTCCGATTCTTACACTCACTCTTTTTCAGTCCAAGCGGTAAGATTGTGGAATTTATTGCCAGCTGATATACGAGACTCGAAAACTATCTCAATATTTAAGAAACTAGTTAAGGAGTATTATCTGTCCTTAGCACAATAGATATTTATGTATGTATTTTATATGTAAGTTTATTATGTATTATTTGTAATAGTATTTGTGTATTAAATTAAGTACGTTTATATTACAATGATTTTACAAAAATTTTACCTAGGTAATTGGGTACCTATAGTCTTCACTTTTCCTTTCTTTTTTGTACACGCTAATTACCCTTTTCTTGTCATTTCCTCTCTTGGGTCTGCTGGAAGAAATTTCTTTAGAAATAAGCAGCTCCCTTGTACTGTCTTTTCCTCTCATGTATCCTTTGCATTTTTATTGCGTACATGAATAAAGTAAATAAAGAAATAAAAATCATTTGACTCCCCAATATTACACACACACAATATTATCACACTTTTCAAAAATTTCTCTCATGGTCCTAAATATTTTTGGCGACACTGGTTAAAACTGAAGCTGCCGTCTAATATCCGTAACCCTTTTTATAGGACTAACTGCGTTAATAAAATCTCGTGGTAGATGTACTGGTGTTTATAAATTGAGATCCTGTTCAAGGCCGGGTTGCTCGCTAGTGCAGCATACCAAGCACGGTGGTCCAATATTTGACACATGTGAACATACCTTTTGGCTGTATGCACACAATGCATGTGCCAATTTCATCTGTCACTGCCATGACTCACGTATTATATTATTTTGTGTCTGACATCTGTAACTGTAAGATTTCATATTGATACTTGCATACAATGAGAGGTGTGATGTGAACAACATTTGGCCCTTCAAGTATTTTATAATTAACCGACATGGTAGTCACGAAATTCATTCATTCATATCGTGTGATACACCCTGGTATCAAGGTTGTTTGAAACCGCCTCTCTGCCTCTGACGTAGTTCTTTTAACGACCACCAGATGGCAGCCGAGACCAACGGTTTAACGCTCCTTCCGAAGCACTGAATCATCTTTGTTATCAGACAATCAGATGAATCAAGCCTGCAATCTTCTAACCAAACTAAACTAAGTATGCTTTCCGTGGGGCCTTCGGGTCTAAGACACCTCTACACCAGAGAGGCAGTTATCTGACAGTGTTGGCCAACACACCTCGGGTCATGCACCCGTTGGTCTGGATTCCCTGTTAAAAGGGGTGACGAAGGTGAGACGGCAATCCAAGAGTGCTATTTTTGAAAAGTGTAACTCACGCAAGATTTATAGTACCACAAGTAAAAAAACAATTGGCGGACTTAATGCTAAAAGCATTCTCTCCTAGTCAACCATTAGGAAAAACAGAGAAAATATAAAGCGGCGCAAGAAAGCTTCGTGTTGTACTTCGGCATGTTTAATAATTTTTCTTCGATTTCTAATGTTTTTCGAACGAATTTCATTTATCATAGGTATACACCGTGAAATTTTAGTCGTTTTGAACCCATCGTCCAGTGACTCCATTCATGCAACCGAACAACTTTCCCCAAGACACATGGGTCTAAATATGGAGTAAATTTTTGGACCTCCCATACAAAATGTCTCATCACGTGACCTAACTTACTATAGGAAGTCCAAATTTGTTTTTCATGTTTCGAGCTATGTTCCTTGGGGAATTTGTTCGGTTGCATGAATAGCACTGGGTCCAAAACGACCAAAATTTCACGGTGTATGTCATAGATTTCAAAAGTAGGGCTTCAGTTTTTCCCAGTTGCGTCTAGCTTGCGCTCCGGAGCCTGGTGTACGCTAGTATCCTTGATTTGGCGGCACTGATTATTGCAATGGAGCGACTGCCGTCTGACCTCCGTAAAGGGAAACCCGATCAAACGGAACATGATCCATCCAACAGTAACCAAAATGTTTACGCCTCCTCGACACCGTTATTCAGTTTTTTTTGTCACCGGTGTTTTGTAAAAGAAAAAATATTAACAATAGTAATAAGATCAAAGAGACACGGCCTCGGTGAACATACTGCGTCGTACGCAAGAGCGCGTACGCGTACGTAGGAGTACCCGTAATCGACGAGCGTGTATGGCGAGAGTGATGAGCGTAGAAGAAGCGAGGGAAGTCTGTAAGGATCGTTGCAAATGGAAATCCGTAGTCTCTGCCTACCACGGAGGGAAAAAGGCGTGATGGTATGTATGTATGTAAGAGACACGCACAGTACATCATTCGTTAAATATTTTAACCGTTTTATATATTTTTGGGTAAGTATATACATACCCGTATTATCATGATTATCATAGGTAATAGATTAAATAATTACTATATGAGTCATACTTACATTAAAAACAAAAATTTCACTTAATTTACATATTTGTTTGTTGAAGCGTCATCATTATCAAATAGGGGTATATAACTATTTTACTTAGGCAATAGGAACATACCTCCCACCTAGATGGGGCTGGGCAGGACCAAAAGTAGGACATTCTAACATAAAAATAATATTAAGTTTCATAAATGAGTCACAATTTAGAAGCCCGCTTGCGGCTGATGCAATCGACCTCGTGGGACGGCGCCATATTCATAATTTACGTAAAGTATGGTTTACAATGTTATTGTTTATCTATTTTATTAGAAAATATAAGAATACTACTTCCCTTCTTCCAAATCTAATAAAATCTTAGTTTTATTCCAACGAGAAAAATACTTCATTCAGTTGTTTCCCGTTTGGTTAGGACTTTGGCTTGAATCGCCTGATAATAATGATAATTCCGTACTTCAGAAGGCATGTTATGCCGTTGATACCGGCTGTCATCTAGTGGTCGTTGACGGAACCATAAGAGGCCAAGCTGAGAGACGATTCAAAAAATCTGAAACGAGAGCGCCAATTCTCGCGCCTTTAGAGATAAGTTGAGATTTCTCGAAAAAACATGGCGGCTAACTACATAAATACCTATCGATCTGTCACCTGATTGTGCGATAATAATGAAAAATGACGTCAGTTCTTCATAAGGCAAGCACGGAAGGCATGGTCGATCATGGCCGCCGTCTGGTAGTCGTAAAAGAAAAAACGACAGAGGCCGAGAGGCGGTTAAAAAAAAAATGACACCAGGGTGTTCAAGGTCGCCCACCCACAAGATATGAATGAACGAATTAAAATGTATATTTGTATGTTCTGACCGTACGCCAAAACACCTGCGTATATTTGTCCTTTCAAGCTAATATTAGGTCAAAGTTAAACAGAGATAATATGCAAATTTCGATAATTTTAACTAGGTTAGTATTTAAGGCGTAAATTATCGATTAATTCTAGTTTCAACTGGTTTATTTGAAAATGTTGATAAATAAACAATTATCACTTTTTTTATGAAACCAAAAACCGACAAACCTCTGCCATGAGGTTTTTATGGCAAACTGGTACCAGCGCCTCTGGCGGATAGTAAGGAATAATACTAAGAAATAGGCTAGTTTCCAGGGTCAAAAGACTATCATTAAATTAGTCCATAATTGAGGGAATCAAAATATATCAGTCACGTATTTTTTCTACAACCGGAAAGCACTTTGTTGTTTCCAGTGGTTTGGACATTGCATGCTTATCACCTAATTGTCTGATAAAAATGATGATTCCGTGCTTCGGAAGGCACGTAAAGCCATTGGACCTGGCTGCCAATTAGCGGTCATTAAAGAAACCCAAGTTCAGAAGCCGAAAATGCGGTTCAGAAAAACTCTTACTCCAAGGTGTGAAGAAATATTAACCAAAATGCTGACTCTAAAATATAAAGGCCATCTAATCTTATTTGTGTCTATTTAACATGTTAATTGCAAATAAAGTTTCATTCATTCATTCAACCCTCAGGCTGAGAATGACAAATTATTTAAATAACACCTTCACCAAAATTCCAAATTCCGAAAAAAACAAATTCCGGTTTTAACTATGTAGTGACAACAATTCATTGCTCCATGCAATTTGAATTAGAACAGTCAAAGAGCATCAAAAAAATGTTCATTTCTTTCGGATCATTCAAAAAATTCATTTATTTGTACTCTTTATACAGAAAATAAGGCAAATTTAGGCAACGGCAAATAACATTTTAAAAAAACATATTTCAAAATATGCATGTAATGAACTACAAAAATCGCCCCCTTAATGGCAAAAGGATGTACTCAGTTAAAAGTAATTAGGTACAAGATTGAAAATGGAAAAATATGATATTAAATAGAACACATTCTCATAGAAAAATATTTCATTGATATTTCAATATTGCGCGGGGTATTTGAGATTTGTTTTGAAGATTGATCCGAAGATTTTCCCATGCAAATACGAATTCAAAGGATTTATTTAAACAAATAAATAAATAAGACAAGAATTCAGATATATATGAAATTAATTATTAAATACCTGAACAATGATTATAACCGGCTAAGTGGTTATCAAACAGTCCTTTTTACTGGGATGTAAAGGAACTTATGTTCTTCCTAATAGGTACCTTTTCCTAATTAAAAAAAAAATGGTAGTATTTTACCAAGTATTTCTAATTCTAGAGAAAAGGTATTGTGTGTAATGACTAAAGAAAGTTACTATCTATTGTTACTCATTCGTACCATAGAGAATCTATAAATAAACTTTGTTTACAATACAAAACTACACAAAAACTAGCATTTTTCACCTTGACCCCATAACATAGATAAAAAACAAAACACATTCCGTTTTTAAATGAAATTGAGCGCCATTTAAATAACAACCACGCATTGTTCAAATCTAAAGGATTCATCTCGAGATCAATTCTTTGACACACATTCCTATCTGAGCCTCTGATACTGACATTGTCGCCTTGCTCGGCGAAAGAAAAAAAAATGGTTCGAAAGCATAAAACTCCATTCTGATATTGGTAGCCGCGACGTGTGAGCGTTTATGCCATGATATATTGAAAAAAAATTGTGATTCCGATTTTGAAATTTTAAGTGTAGTGCGAGAAATTAAGATGTTTTATTTTTATTTAATTTTCTTAGTGGCCATAGTCGAAGGAAATTATTTTTTAAATAGGGTAAATCACATGGAATATTATAAAAATAGGACGCGGCCGTCCAAGGCGTTTCAAAGTTTTTCGAGTAATTATTTTAATCAGAATTTTATAAGGCCAGATAAAACGGATAAGGTTCAGTGTGGTACAAGAACTGTTGATTTTAATCCTCGAAGAACTGGGAAGATTGTTGGAGGCACAGAAACACCTTATGGAGCCTTTCCCTGGCAGGTAAGAATTAAAAAAAAATAGTTTTTAAAAATAAAAGCAACTTATACGTAAATACATACACATGTCATTAACTATTTTTTTTTTATTTGCCATCCTGATTGACTAAGGATGGCTAGGATGGAAACTTTTTGTCCCACAAAGTTTATTTTTAACGGTTATTTGTCTTTTGATACACCGATATGATATACTTTTGATAAAATTCTGGTATATATGTGCATTATTATTTCCATAAATTCAATGTTTTTTTAATTGTTAGGAAAAAGAAGTAAAAGTTAGTAATTTTGAAGCAAATAGGTTTTTTTTATCAAACATAACCATACAGCACTGAAATCACTAAAGTAAATAAAAACCAATACTTAAATTTGCACCAATTCTAACATTTTAAACACTTTATTAAAATTAGCCAAAGATTAGCTAATTTGAAAAGAACATTGCATAACCTCGGCTCAAAAGAAAAACGGAAATGCGCGCGAAAACAAAAGCGCGCGTATTTAGGCAAATTCAGTGACAGCGCACTATTCTAAAAATTATCTATTGTATCTACTAACACTTTCGCTTGCGTCTGTGGAATCTTCTTTTGTTTTGTTTTTAATTTACGGCACTGGGTAAAGGTTTTTTGAAAATTTAAAAAATAAACAGTGTATACTTACATAAGTATCATGTTGTGAAAAATATATGTAGGTGTTTGATGTAATCCTAACTTAAATTAGATATTCTGTTTTATAAAAGGTAAACTGAATTTGTATGTTTTCTATTTGTATCTCATATGCTCTCCAGGAGTAAAATTTAAAAAAAATACCAAACCACCTTAGTCGAATATTTTGCGTTCAATTTTCAATGATTATCTAAAGCTAGTCTATGAAAATTAAAAAAAAAATATTTTCGTATCTCGAAGTCATAATTTCAGTATCTGTGATATCTACTACTACCTGCTTTGTTCTGTTACTCTACGGCTAATTTTATAAGGCATGTTAGTACCTATGAATTTAATACTTACTTATATATTTTTTTTTAATTCGTAAATTTTTTGCAACCGATTGTTGACTGGTGAGGTTGCGAAAAAAAAAAGACATAAAAATATTTAAAAACAATGAGTCTACATTTTGTTGAATGTTATTCGACATTTCCCAGTAAGTCATAATCGCACCCACACTACAATCAAATATTAAGCAATAATTATGCACCAATAAAATGCAAGTTGCAACACCATTGGACCCGTCGAGATGCCAATCTTTTTCTTGGGATTATGATAATTGGATGATTGATGCGATTATGTTTTGCGAAAATATTACGTTGTACGAATCGTGTTACACTTTCCATTTTTAAATTTTGTTCTCTGACTGACAGATAAGTGACTGGCCAGTAGTGGCCAGGAACATAAAAACAATTTTTCTGTTTTTATGTTCATTAGTCTGTCTTTTACGGCAAAACCGCTGAACGGATTTTGATGAAATTTGGTATCAATATAGTAGGCCCGGGATCAACATAAGCTTCATTTTGACACAGTTAAATCCGTCGATATATTCGTTTTTGTGGCGCGAGCTTTAATATTTAGGTCAAAATTGAAAATAAAAAAAAAATCTAAATAGCGGATTTTTAGTGCAAAAAAGTACGGCTTCAATTTTTTTTTAACTTATCGAATATGGTATCAAATACACAGGTTTCGAAGCCGATTTACACTCGTTTGTTCAAAATGTAATTTTGGTATGCGAAATTCCAATTGTTATTTTTTCGGCTAAAAAGAGTTTGTATTAACTTAATAATAATAAAAGCCTTTTGTTGAACTGACTTTAATCAGATAACTAAGTTCTATGGCCAATAATTATTGAAAATTATCAATCAAAAGCCCTAATTTCAGAAACAAAAATACCATCTATTTCAGGTGGAGATCCAAATGCTGGACCCTGACAAGTTGACGTTCGAACACCACTGTGGGGGCGCTGTGATCGCCGAACGATTGGTCCTATCAGCTGCTCACTGTTTCGATAAAGTAAGTCTTCCCCTATTTTTTGAAAATATTACGTAGATCTATGTCACCCTGGAGCTCTATTTTTGAAATAAACACATCACATGTCAAACATAGTTCGTACAACAGCGGCGAGTCCGATTATTAAGTACTTCTACACCGATTCGGTCGTGTACGCACGCACGCGCGTCAATGTGTGTGTTACTCGTACGGTTGGTTATATATCTGCGTCATAGATGTCGCAGCGTTTTCTTTTTCAGTCTAAAAACTACATGAAACAATCAAAAAATTTATAGGTACACTAAAATATCTCCGCTAGCGACCGTAATGAGTATTTTTTAAAACATTGCTGACCATAGACCGTTATGACTTATTCACAGAACTTTATATTTCTGTGGACTCAATTGACGTATCTTTTTTTTTAAATAATAAAGTTATTCCAAGCAAGTTAAGAAAAAGTATTCTCCTATATTTCCAGCAACCTTTACAACTGGAGCACATTAGGCTGGTTGTTGGAGAACACCGTCTGAAGATGCAGGACAAGCATGAGAACAGGTTCTTGGCGGAGAAGGTGGTTCCGCACCCTGAGTTTCGGAAGAGTGAGTACCATAGCTTTGATTCATTTTATTCATAAGTAAATCAAATGAAAAGAGAACAAAATTAGATGGAGGTTCTCGGCTGACAGCTTTTGTGAGTGACGGGATGTTCAGTCCATGGCGCATCTGTTGGTGTTGTCCCAAATGCACGTATGAGGATCTTTTAGCGATACGGCGGTGAACGTGGCCATTAATTGGTCTAAAAGCATCTGAAGAGTCAGACATTTCGATTCGACAAGAAAAAGAAGAAGAATTGAATGGTCAATCGGTTCAGAGGCTATACAGCGTTGATTTCCACTGGCACACTTTGTTTAATTGTTTCCAGTTTTGTTAGGAAATTCATAAATTACCAATCCACTGCACTATTTACACGTTACTATGGCATATTTCAATCGACCCGTATTGGATCGGTGTCAGTTCTTAGGATGTGTCCGATGCCTTTAGGCAGCCTGAAAAATTTGACAGTGTTCACCACTCTCAGAGTCATATTCTTGTTGGTCTGGTTTCCCTCCTAAAAAGATTACGTAGGTCAGACGGCAGTCGCTCCATTGTAATAACCACCAAATCCAGGACCATGACAGCGTATCCTAGGCTCCGAAGCGTAAACTGAGTAAGCAACTAGGAACGCTAGGACGAAGAAGAATATTTAAATTCCAGGCATATCATTATATATTCTGTTTTACATTTGTAATTTTTTTTATTATTATTATTTTTATTGAGTTTTTATTTAATTTGAATAATCTGAAATCACAATAAAATATTGTGCAAAATGTTGACAAACATGTGAATTCGTTCATTTAACTAGTTAATTATGGAAAGTTTTTTTCTTTATTGTAAATTGACGTTTTGAAGAAAATGCAGCAGTGGAGTTTGTGGCGCCGCTTCTTCTCCACTTGCGCTTTGGAAGTGGTGGTAAACTCAATATAAGTAAATTGACGTAAATAAGTGATATATATCCTATATTGAAAATAAACGATTTCATTTCAATTCCAGGCGGACCTCATAGCAACGACATAGCAATCGTTGTGGTCTCCCGGTCCGGTCACGGCGTACAATTCAATTCGCACGTCCGACCGATCTGTCTGCCGGACGCGAGCGACACTGCCGGGCGGTGGTGCGCGGTCACCGGATGGGGGTATCAGGCAGGTACAATACAACTATAAAACTACTACTAGATGTTCCCCGCAGCTCCGCCTGCGCCAAAAAGTAGCCTATGTTTGACCACGGATCTTCAACTATACTCATACCATATTTCATCAAAATCCGTTCAGCGATTAGGCCGCTTAGGACAGACAGACAGACTTTCCCACTTATGATATTACTAGCTGTTTCCCGCAGCTCCTCCTGCGTCAAAAAGTAGCCTATGTTTGACCCCGGGTCTTCAACTAAACTCATACCAAATTTCATCAAACTCCGTTCAGTGCTTAGGCCGCTTAGAACAGACAGACAGACTTTCGCACTTATTATATTACTAGCTGTTTCCCGCAGCTCCGCCTGCGTCATGTCATGAGTAGCCTATGATTGACCACGGATCTTTAACTAAACTCATACCAAATTTCATCAAAATCCGTTCAGCGCTTAGGCCGCTTAGGACAGACAGACAGACTTTGGCACTTATAATATTATTAAGTATGGAAGTATGGACTATAATAAACTCCCCAATGATATTAAAGAAGCTCAATCGCTATACACATTTAAAAAGCTATTAAAATCCTATGTAAATAAAAAATAGTATTAAAAGAAACAACATTTATTCATTAAATTGAGATTATTATAATCCAGAAGGAATATGATTTCTATAATTATGTATATAACTTGTATAATATAAAAAAGTAATAAAAAAGAATAAAAAAAACAAAAATGAAAAAAAAAAATCAATTATTAATGTTCTGCTGATAATTTTATCATTGGTTGTGTTAATTTAACTTGTTACACAACAAAATTTTATGATGATTTTGATATAACTTATTTCATTGACATTTTTTCCCATATTAATTAACTTATACAACCTCAATTTTATTTATACATTGTAATTTATTTTTTAGATTCCAATAATTATATTACAATTTATTAAATTAACAAAATATAACAATTACTAAAATAAAAAACATATACTAATCAAAATAAAACCGCAACGTACAAATACGAAATTCTATACACAAGGTTGTGTCGCTTCCAGTGACATCCGTCACTCCGATCATACATCTTTGTACGCATTCCATCTGCGCTCGCCCAGTGCTCGTGCGGTTGATTTTTGTTGTTTAGAGGGTATAGTGATTTAATTTAATTATTTACCGCAAAATGTACGCGTAACCTTAAGTTTTAATGTTTATCACTTGTTCTCATGGTAAGTCAATTATGTAATTCTTTGTGAGAATAAATATCTTAAATCTTAACAACCTACTAAATTCATTAATTCATAAAATGCTATGACAGCGTTATCCCGGCGAGATGACAGCACATCTTGGACACTACGTAGCACCTGATACTTCCACTTTACTCTGTAATCTACTTTTCAGGGTCAATTGATATTGAAAATTATAATCAGGGCGTAGGGCTACCTGCCCTATTTTTCAAAAGTTTGGCTTATGCAAGACCGGTGAGTCGAATGATTTTCATTCGACATTACCGGTGAGTGGATCGATTCGACATAAAAATTATCTTGCACCTAAGATTAGCCAACAGCGATCAGCTACACCTAAGTTTAGCCGAAATGATGCCTGATAAACTTAAGTCTAGCCAAAGATTATTAAGATCCACTCAAATTTAGCCATCATGAGTCGGCTACGCTTAAAATTAGCCTTGCTAACTTTTGTCATAAGCCATAACATAAACAAATAAACAAGCATTTTGGTAATCATCAAATTGTTGATCAATAATTACCACTGATACCACTCCCAACCAATCAAAAGAATCATGTAAAGATTAGATATTATTATCTTATTTGGACTTTAATTCCTTTGACAGAAGGTACAGAAGCTTTCGCTCCCGTGTTGAGAGCTGCATCAGTACCAGTGCTGGATCTGGCGACGTGTCGGAAGAATCAAGTGCTTGGTGGAAGGCAGCAGCCGATTTTAGACTCCATGTTATGTGCAGGTAAGGGCCCTTTTCCCGGTTACCATAAGTCATCTTAATTCATCTTCAGTATTTTCAGATATTTGCCAAATACGATAATTATTCAACGAGCCCTGGTATCAGAGTTTTCCGGAATCACTTTTCGGTCTAGGACGCTAATGACCACAGCGGCCACAGTTGGCAGTCGGGACCGACGGCTTAACGTGCCTTTCGAAGCACGGAAACATTATTATTATCAGAAATCGAGGTGGTGCTTGCCAGTATGGTGTCTCTCAAACCATGACGCATCTCCTGTCATGCCCTGCGTGCCCGGCCACCTGCACGATCAGGGATTTATACGAAGCCACCGACAATGCTTTGTCGGTGAAAACTGCCAGAGTCGATTCGCTAAGAAGTAGAAGAAGTCAAAATTCATCTCACTAGCATAATATCACCCTAAATCGTCATCTTTTTCCGTTTTCATCTCTTCTTTTATGTATGTTTATGTATGTATATGTATAGTTATGAATTTTGTATGTAAATCTGTATGCTTATTTAGCAGTTCATTCTAAAATAATTCGCGCCGCACATAACTTTTCCGTTTTTCCTAATGGTTGACCGGGAGAGAATGCTTTTAGCATTAATTCCGCCAATTGTAAACATGTGGTACAATAAATATTTATAAATAAATAAAGAATGTCCCAAACAACTACAACAAAGTGTGCTTCCCGTGGAAATCGAACCCACGTCCGAGGCGCCTCAGCTACCGGACAACGGAGACGGGTTGACGATACAGAAGTTGAGTAAAGTGAACTTCCAGGAGTGCTATCAGGCGGCACGGACGCCTGCCGCGGGGATTCTGGCGGTCCGCTGGCGTGCTCGCGCGCCGGGCGCTGGCAGCTGGCCGGGCTCGTGTCGTGGGGCTCCGGCTGCGCGAGGCGAGCCAGGCCAGGGGTGTACACTAGGGTCGCTAGCTATGTTAGCTGGGTGAAGGACACTGCTCACGCGCTAGGATTTAAGATTGAACTTGACAAAACCTTGTAACTTTGTGTACCATGCGCTTGTTATTTAAATAAGTTAGATAAACCCTTAATCAATCAGTGACTGATCGAAGTATTGTGTTACAAGCACAGTCTAGTAGTTTCTAGGCACGAAACTTACTACCCGTATTTCTAATAGACACTCTGAGAAACTTCTAAAGAGTATGCGTAACATCTTAATAGAAGGATACAGCTCATAATATATTAGGATACAAGATTGGCCTTTTTTTTTCAAAGGTCTTCCCCAACTCCCTCCAAACCTCTCTCTGTTCCGCCACCTTCCGATCACCTAGCCTCGGTTTTTCCCAAGTCGTCGCTACAGCACATCCTCGGTCTTCCTCTCTTTCGCCAGCCACTTTCAGGATGCCACTTAGTGGATAATGAGCCCAACGATTGTTATCCATGCGGCAGACGTGACCCACCTAATCCCAGTAAGTTTGGTAGCTTTGCGTCCCACATCAGAGATTCCTGTTCTAGAACGAAGTGTCGTGTTTCTAATCCTATCACGCCTTGTGGCACCTAAACCACTTCGCTCCATTGCTCTCTGGCAAATCTTGAGTTTGGACTTTAGAGCCTCAGGTAATGACCACGTCTGGACACCATATGTAAGAACGGGCAATACGTACATGTCGATGAGCTGCCGTTTTAACGATATGGGCAAACCGGCAGACTACCCTCCATAAGTGATTTCATAGACCAGTAGCTTCTCCAGACATTTGCTATGCGGTAATTTTTTTCTTGTTCCTGCCTATTTTTGAAGGAGTGGCCTATATGTACTCATCGACGTACTGAGTTTCTTGCCCGTCCACCATAACCCTATCCTTGGTTCTATTGGGGGGCATATATTAATAATTTCTATGTAGCTATCTTTACCCTTGTATTTTAATATACACGGGCGAAGCTTGCACGACATTCGCGCTAATTTCATTAACGTAATTACCAAAACCAAACCACAATCTAGTGAGAAATTTTTGAATATGAAAATTGGGTGCATCGACTGAAAATCGTTCGTTTAACCCAGCGGTTCTCAAACTTTTTTGGTGATGGAACCCTTTTGAAAAGCAAAAATATTTGGCGGAACCCCAAGTGAACAAAAAACGACCAAGTGGGAGTTAGAGAAGGTTCCGTGCATTAATTGAAATTAACCATCTTAAATTAATATTTAATTTAGGTGCGCCCCCCCCCCCTCCTTTTCATTGAATAAAACTTGTAAGTTTTCCTACACTTCTTTTATAAGTAGGTACTTTTAACAACAAGCCTTTTCAATAGATATAGGATCGATTGGCTCGAAATTGGTAAAAACAATAATTAAATTTTTAACTTACGCACTGCACATTTAAATCATAAAATTAGGTGCGTATTATATACCTTTATATTGGTCTCACCTCGCGTGCTAAAATTTTATATTTTAACGACAATAATTTCTAAATATAGAGTTAATTAAAACGAAAATTATAATTTCTGAGATATATGTATTAAAGTTTCAAAAATAATCTCAAAATGTGTGCCTTGGCATCGGCCGCCGAAGCGACAAATACGAAATTGCCTTTTTGTTTCCAACAGTTTGAAGTTTTATACATTTTGAGGTAACAATTTACAAAAATTATAATATCCCGCAAACTATAAATTTCCGCATTCTAGAGAGTTTAAAGAGGTATTCATGACTTCTCACCTTTCCCCCTAGAACCTCAATCTCCACCAAATTCGTACTAAACGATTCTAATAGGTATCTAACAATAAATATGTTACGCAGTGCAGGATAATTTTTTTCCAATTTAGGGGTTACCCCCAAAACTCACCCACCATTTCATTTATTTTTCTGTAACATTTAAGACAAAACTCTATTTTTTGTGATTTTCTTAACATTGTGTTGTTCAGTAACTCTGATATCTTTGGCATTTATGCGTATAGTGCCCCACGGTAGATATTCTGTCTGCTAGAAGTTTTGCTCGATATTATTATTTTTCCTCATTTTTACAAATTCTCTCGCGGAACCCCGAGGCTCCGCGGAGCATACTTTGAGCACCGCTGGTCTAACCGATTATGCCGAATGAAAAAACAATCATAATCGAACGAAAATTATATGATTCAAAAATAGCCCCGCTGTTGTAGTTTAGATTTGGTACTTATGTTAACGTAATTTTCATAGAAGCTATATGCATTATTATAAGTTTACCAATAAAGATGCTAATTTTAAAGTATTATTTTATTAACGCCAAAGATTAATAGTTTAAGAAATAAAATTAAAAATATATAAATTTATATTTTTGTTAATGTTTAAGTAAATTATCTAACTTAATTGGTAATTAAAAATATATAAATATCTAGTATAGCACCAATAATTATAGTTACACTGAATATAAACACTGTACAGAATTATTTTGAAATATTTCGTCGTCCAAAAAATTATCGTCTTTCACTTAATTTTTTATGTTGGTATAATTATGTAAAAAAAAAAGTTATTTCAAGATAACCATGTTTTTTACAATTGTTATAAAATGTATTAAAATTAGTTAAGAAGTTTATTTATTTAAGTCTTTATGTACGCTTTATGACGTTATGAAATCCATACTAATATTATAAATGCGAAAGTCTGTCTGTCTATCTGTTACTCTTTCACGGCTAAACTGCTGAACGGTTTTATGAAATTTGGTATGAATATAGTTGAAGACTCGTGGTAAATAAAGGCTACTTTTTGACGCAGGCTGAGCTGCGGGAAACAGCTAGTGTTTATATAATTTCCTGATTATATTTATTGATTCATATTAAGGATTATATTGTACTATTTAATATAAGCAAATAATTCATCTAATTAAAAATATTATCACAAAACTCTGTAGTTTCGTTCATATATACCCTAAAATAAAATTAACATGTAAAATAAGTTGCGTAACACTTTATTGCACACAGAAAAATACATTTTAATTTACAATTGAGTTTACAAACAAATTTGCGGCCTTTGTGACGGAAAGCGGTTATCTCAATCCGCACATACATACATTTTTATGTATCTAAAGCCCTATTTTTGAAATGCATGACTCATAATTAACATATAATTTTTTTGACTAGCCGATTTTCTGTTTAGTCACACTTTTCATAACCTCAAAATATAAATGCTGAGGTGGAAAGATTTAAAGTTAGATCCACAGACTTAAAAGATACTTTAGACGTAGTTTACATACATCACAAATAAAGCATCCAAACTCTGGACTTTCCGTTTCACCAACTCTGTTACACTGTCACCATTCCGGATCGCAGCGACACTTAACGACTATTTTCCAGCTCTACTGTTGTTTCGCCTGCGATCTGTTTTAATTTTTTTAAGTCTGTGGATACCAGTTTATAAAAAGATCATTAAGAACATTTTCTTTAAAAATATCATTCTTTTATACATCCAACGAAAACATGACTATAATACACTTAAAAACCTCACCAACCAACCCAAACCGCCATTATTCCTATTAGTCACAAAAACTATCTTCACAAAATTATCCGCACTAGTGAAATCTGCAGGAGTTTCTGAACAATAATTAGATAACACATTACCAGATCTGTCGACCAATTGTAGATAATTATTGTCACAATCATTACCCAAATCAAACATCTCAAAATGAAGTGCTACCTTCGTACCGTGAGGAGTCTCCAGTTTCCATTCACAAGTTGTCTTTTGACGATAGATTCCTGGGTACAGAGGACTTGTGACTGTACCTTCAGCACCGTAAAAGTACCCACCACACCCACGACCTTTATCAGTCGATATGAAAGTAAAGTCATACGTAATCAATTGATCTAAACTTGTCAAATGATTTCGTATTAAGATATATCTTCCCGTTGAAAACACTGGGTTCATATCTGGATGAGCATTTGCTGAAGTGAGTATTTTTCTTGCAGTTGTTGTATTACCATCATACATTTCCAAATAGGAATCCCAAGCTGCTATAGTATTAACATATGTATTGAAGTACACAGATATTGTGTAATTCTCAGGAGCGCTTATTAGTGTATAGCAATCTTTCACGGTGATATTATAAGTGTAGAAATTCATTATTCTTCCGTAAAGTTCTGTGAAATTTCTTCCGCAAAAACTTAGCTTCGTAACTTCAACATCTATACCTTTGTATTGATTAACAGCGTCTGGTGAAGTGACGATATTCATAAGAAACGGTCCGGTTACATATAGATCTATTGATTTCTTAGATCCACATAACATATATTGTTGGGGTGTTGTGTAGTTATAAAACCAGCCGAAAAATGTAACTAAAGAACTAAGACTTGATTGTCCAACATTCCCTTGTAAATATTTCTTTCCAAATGATGCATCAGAGGAAATATAAACTGATGATATGAAAATTTTATCTTTGTCACAAAGTCCAGAAGATGTGCCAGGCTGCAAATCAAAATCGTTAAAATGAATATGAGAATGTTCATATGAATCAACGATGAAGTTATAAGCACAGTGAATACCGCGTGGTATTGTTCCAGTTATGTACCCAGGAGATGTTACTCTCAGCGCTTTATCAGTTACATTAAATGTGGAAGGTCCACAATCTGATTCTTGAACGATCAAATTTGCAGTGAAACCTGAACTGGTAATTTCACCATCAGTTGATAGTCTTATACTCAAAATGTTTTTAGATGTTATTACTTCTGGAGGTAGTGTATGTCCACAGTAAGTGCCAATTTCTAAGCTGAGGGGATTAATACCATCTTTGATTTGTACGAAATCACAATCACATTGACTATATCCCAAAGCTGTTTGGTTGACATTACGGCATGGAGCAATGTGAAATGATGTGAAAGAAATTTTGATGATGTGATCTGCAGGTGCTCTAATATTCCAGTGGCAATCAAGGAAATTTTCATATGAAACTTGGGAATTTATATGCGGTGATGTCAAGGTATAAGATGACGATGTTATATTTATGTCTCCACCACATCCTACAGATTCAGAATATGTGAACCTGACATCTATATTGAATCCTTTTAATTGCGTATACGCGTCGCTTATAAATTCTGCAGTTAAAGTATTCCCTTTGCTTTGTATAACAGTAGAAGGCTTAACATCGCCACAAATGAGTGCCAATCTTTTTTCTGAATCAACATTTAATCCGTCATAAATAGCCAAATAATCATTCATGCACTCGTATGATACCTCTAATTGAAAATAAATCACTTCTAGCACAACTTTCTTATCCTTCGGAGCTTCAATGAACCAAGTACAGTTCACATTATTATTATAAGTCTCACTGGAACTTGGTGAAATTCTAGTAGGTTCTGTAATATTTCCACCACATGAATAAAGAGAGTACGCTAATTTAAATCCTCTCTTTTGAACACTATTATCAGAATTAAAAACTATTTCGACATCTGTTAACAGTGTATTAATCTTCGGAATTTCATTGCCACAGAATATTTCGAAATAATAACGTGTGTAATCTTTGGAACTTATTGTCAAATTATCATTACCACAATCACCAATGGAACCCTCGACATCGAATTCCAAAAATTTTATCTCAAGCTTTTCATTTGGTGCCACTAGTCTGTATGTACAGGTCTTCAATGGCCAATAGTAGGGATAACCGGGACTATATAAATACTGTTCTGTTGTTGTAGCGTTGTAAGTTCCACCACAGATAGTATACCATTTAGCTTCGAATCCATCTAAATTGGTGTCATTGTCAGTACGTAAGACCACTTTGAGTTTATTGTAAGTAGAATTAAAGACTGGTGGTAATTCACGACCACACAGTCTGGCGATTTCGAAGTAATTTTCATCTTTCCAGTCGTAAATAATAACAGAATCTTTAGTGCAGTTAATCGACTTCTCTATTGCAAATCTGTTAATAAACTCGATTGATACTCGAAATCCGAACTCTGGTGTCGCTATTACCCATTCACATTCCAAATTACTGGAGTAGCCTTTCGGAAAATTTGGCGAAGAAAATTTCATTGAATTTGTTAAACTACCACCACATTTTGATTTAGTTCTCACAAAAACTTTAACATTATTCCAGCTTTGTGCCTTCGAATGGTATTCAACGAAAACATTACTGAATGAAACTATATTTGGTGATTCTGGAACATTATCTTTACAATAATCAAAGATATAGTTACGTTTTTTAAACGATAGTCGTCCTATTTTAATTTTTTCGTCGGTACAGTCCAATTGGAATAATGCTTCAATATTTATTTCTATCGTAGTGTAGGGCTCAGCAGTTCTCAACGCCCAGGTACAGTCCACTGAATCATTATAGAACTGTGGTATGTTAATTATGTTAATTGGAGTTTCACCCACACCAACAAATCCTCCACAGGGCTGTAATTTCCATTGAAAATCAAAGTTAAAATATTGGCTGCTGCTTTTTTTCGCTCTGAACTCTGCATCTAAAACTGGAATGCTGTAAGAAAACTGTCCATGGCTAAATGATTCGCTCTGTTTACCGTATGTAGGTCTCGAATATTCTATTGTCACTTTAGGGACAAAGAGTATGCTATTTGTCTGAGTAAAAGAAGAATTTGAAGTACCGGTGATTAACATTGATTTGTAAAGATTTGTGTCTTGAGTATCTGCATGATATCTCCAATTACAGAGATATCCTGTATCAACATCTGGTGACTTCAGCTGTCCTGTAATTCCGCTAAGGGATCCTCCACAAACAGCTTTTTCATAAGAGCTAAACCTGGCCCTGAAAAAAAACCTGCCATCGTGTTGGTTCCGTAAAAATATTACCATTTCATTACCAGATGACTTGAAAGTTGTATTATGTGACGAAATGTTATACATGTCAATATATGAAATGCGTTGTTCATAATTACCTTCACTTATGTATATCTCACCTCGTCCAGCGTCTAAAATTTCCAAAGTTATTCTTCGCGACTCGTCTGGAACTTTTATGGTCCAGTGACAATATTCTACATATGCATTCTTTGGGTATCTGGGAGTACTGATGTATCCATCTGGAGTCGTTAACACCTCACTGCATGATAGTTTAGATGACTTAAAGGTCAGTCGAAAACCTGTGTGTTTATCCCCGTATGAGAATCCGTTAGATGTACCTATATAAAACTTGATGGTAGCATTATTTGCTGCTGTCTGTAAGGTGGATAAATCGTGAAAATTGTCAGTGCAGTACGTCTTTAAAATGTCTATTGCGTTTATA